>CM059974.1:31560415-32107026 GCA_030490835.1 Annona cherimola
CTGTTTCCCGCGAGGTTCAGCATTTGGATGCAATGCAATGCACTTCCTAAATACCACAAGATTTGCGAAGTTAGAATGCAGTCCAAATATGCCAAGGCATCTGTTTTCGCCTTTAATGGGGCACCCCACTTCATTATTGCATCAGACAAGGTAGACCCACGCTGGAAAATACATGAACGATATTTTCCGCGATATCAGTCATCCCTATCAACCCGAGACAGCACTAGCTGGTTAATGTAAAAAAACCTGATGTTGGCCATGCGCTTATAACCTACAAATGGCTCTTGGAACTAGAAAGTCCTGATAGACAGACAAGCATAACAGAGATGTTGGTATTCTATTCGATCCACCCCAGAAATGCGTATAAAAAAGCTCAGAAAGTTATTATTTCATCCACCAAAGGCGCCAATGCGAGTGGGCCGCCAATGACAAAAGAATGTTCCACTTTCCCCTTCAATCGTTATTGGTTGTGATTTTTTTTTATAGGTATTCATATGTGTTACATTATCTCAATTCTCAATTGGTGTTACAATTAGGCCCTAAGACATTTTTGCAATTTCCTAACAATATTTTCTAATTTCCAACCAGTAATGCTCTCATAGAAATTCGGCGAGAATAGCACTACTACTTACTGCTCTACACGAAGCGCTGTAGAGGAGATTAGCACCGAGGTCGCCTGTTCATTGAGGCTTGACCTGTATCACTGAGGTGAACCCTCAGTGGCCATTATTGGGTGTGATTTGGAAGCGCAATTTGATACAAATTCTAATGAATTCATCTAAAGTTGGACTTTCATTAATGCACGACATCCCATGTATGTAGCGGGTGGTTAGCCGGAGTATCAAACGAGTCGGGGAAAGACAACGGCCAAGGCACAGTAATCGCACGTGCGTTTTCGCGAGGCTTGAGAGTTGAGAGCGGGTAATATTAGGTAGTGGTGTACAATAAACTAACCCTAGCAGTTCTGGTACTTGTAACTCTTGAGAGCCCCGAGACTGAAGAATCATGAAGAAGGGAACTAAGCGCCTTGCTCCCTCGTCAGATTCCATTCCCGAAACCACCGATTCAGATGTATGTTCCTCTCTCTCAAGGGTTTTTCCCTCTTCTTTTACCTGTTGTTGCATTTTCTCCTTCCGGAAGCCTTTTATTTTCCGAACATTGCAATCGATGCACGGCCCTTGGGTGGATTCTACTGAAAATGGAAGCTTTCTTGCTTTCTTTGCCTTGTTTTGCTTACTTGCTAACTCGAGGAGTTTGGTGGAAGGCGCAAAACCCTTCTTTGTTGCTCTCAAGTAGAAGCTTTACTGAATGGCTAATGCTGTAGATCTTTTGAGATCTATAACTTCCCTTGGTTCTTCGAAGTTGAATCTTACTGCATTTCTCGATGATGCATCTCAGATGTGTAGAGAGTGAACCTAGTTAAGAACTTGAAACTAGCCGGGGGAAGTACTGGTTGGCTTTGCTGCTAATGTGGCCATGTTTTGGGAATTTGATTTCCACGTGAGCTGAAAGTATTATTCTTGCTGTATGGAGATGATGGAGGCGATTTTCAATACTAGTAATTTTCTCTGTCATTTGTAAGTGTTCCAAGTTACTTGTTTTTTGTGAAAATGAGCCTTCTCCCCCATGTCTGTTTAGTGGAAAGCTATCGGTTTGGTTTCATTCCAGAATCGCGTTTTTGTGCCTTTTTCGGACAGAAGGAGAAAGATTAGGGATGCAGAATGCATTCAATTGGACAAAATGAAGATCGATTGCCTTTATGCTAGCCATGTAGATAGTTCTTGTATCGCTGATGCTTTTAGTATTTAGTGAGTGTAGGAAACTGGAAATCTTGAATCAACATGAGGAAACTCCTTTCGGCATGTCATATGGGTTTCTGTGCTGTCCATTCTGTGATGGAGTAGCGGCTTCAATTGTCTATTATCTAGTGCATCTAGATAGTCCTTGTATTACCATTGCTTTTGATACCGAACTTATTGGAGTTGGAATCTTGATTCAACGTTATGGAATGCTTTTCTATATGTCATATGCAGTTCTATATTGTCCATTCTATGATTTCATATCCGATTTTATTGTCCTTAAAAAGAGTCTATTAAGCTCTTTTATGATGAAAACTACTTTCTTCATTTGTTCCTGTAATTCCTTGCTCAAAATGACTGTCATTCTGCATGATTATTTTTTCTGATGAAAATATTCTGTTCTCATATGGTTGGTCAAATTTTCCTTGTTCAAAATGATTCAATTCAAGTGATTATTTTACTGATGAAAAATATTCTGTACCATATGATTGGTCAAGTGTTCCTTGCTTAAAATAACTGTCATTCATGTGTGATCGTGGATGTTTTCTTTTTATCTTGTCTAGTTGTAATAGGTTGGTAAAACATATGTGAGACATTATTGTTATTATGATGCAGTTCTGGAGTAAAAGAGTAATGGCAGCATCCCGTTTTGATGTTCACAGGGCAGAATCTTCTCAGCAGAATCCAATGGCATCATCCACATTAGATGTTCAGAGGGCAGAGTCATCTCGTCAGCATGTGAGAGCTCTGAACACCCAATTTGCAAGGTTGTATTTATGTTATGGTTACAAACTCTGTTTACTTAGTTATTTTACCTATATTGCAGCTTTTTGTTACTAAATAAGGAACTTCATGACATGCTACTCTTTCCTTCTTATTTATTTTTTCCTTATCTCTCTGCACTCTGTATAGATGGTGAGATTATATTTTTTTATGTCAGTCTGTGGGTCCCACTGAATAATTTCTTCTCAGAAATATAGATGATTGCGTGGAACTGTGGATGTTAGTTCCTCTTATGGTTTGGATTTTGTCTCCTCAATATGCTGAACGTCAAAGGTCCTGAGATTTAGCTTTCTGGATGACTACCCTGTATTGCTAGAATCGTATCACATGATAGAAGGTTCAGATGATAATTCCTTGTTATTTAGTCACAACTGCTATTCTATTCCATGGTGTAAATTTGGAAACATATTCATTAATATGATCAACTTGGTACATGTTGTGTTATTACTACTTCCTATTATGCCTTTATTGAGAACTGATTGAGAATCTTGTTTCGTTTTATTTTTTATGTCATTTTTCGCCTTTTAGTTGTTATTGTCCTTTTTGCTAGATGATTTGACAAACATGGAATCTACAGCACTACAATCTGCCAATGAATGTGAATATATTTGTTATCATGTTCGACAACATGAAAAATACTGACAATTAAGATTTCTATGACTGTGTTCTGTAAGATTATTTTCTTGCCTATGTGGTCAACTGATTTATCAATGCAGAATCTATGTTTTTTAAAAATGCTGCAGTAAATGCCTATCCTTCCATTAGTAATGGCTAATGTTGTTCTCTGCATGCAGCTGGGTGCAATCACAGTTACAAAATCACCCTGATGAACTTTGGGAAGATGGTGTTCAAGACTATTTGAGCCATGCATCACACATTATGGTAGCACTCAATTTCTATGCCTTCTTGGTACCACGTACAATTTGCTGCCTCTACTTCAAGACTTCAAGTGAACTGCATATTGGTTGACTGTGCTTCTATTCAGTTCACCTGCAAACTCAGTTACTTGTGAAAGGCTGTGCAAAAAATCTTGTTGGATCAATTGAATAAACTTGTTTATTTGTTATTATTCAATTTTTTATTTGTTTTGTTGTCAATTTTGTTTAATGCTAGGAAAGAAAAGTGCAATAATTTGATTGCCTAAGTTGCTGGAAGAATATCTAAAAATCTTTGTTCTGATGATTTTACCTTGAACATCAAGATTGTTAAACATTGCTTCTTGTCATTAACCCTTTTACTTTCTATGCATACACTTTTTGACATTGATTGCAATATTCGTGGGGAGAAATTCATCAAAATGAAAAAAAAAAGAAAATAATTAAATGGTCATTTAAAAAAGAAGGCTGTCCCTTCATCTACTCTGCCTGATTGAACTTGTGCAAAGATATGTTTAAAATTTTTTCAGCATTTAAGTAGTTTTTGATTTTTCCAATTTCCATTTTCTTTCTCGATTTAACTGAGGTTGATGCCATGCATCATCTCCAATATCCTTTATTTCCTAGTTATAACTTCCATGTGGTTCCTTGCCAATTTAATGGACTAAACATTCTAAGGACGTCTTTGGTATGATTTTAAAAAAAGTACTAAAAAACACCCACTTTTTTATATGATTTGATATCTTAATTTCCTGACTATCCTGCTTTTTCAATTATTACTTTTACATTTCAATCATTTTTTCGCTTCTTTTCATACCACTACCTTATCTATTTTTATCTTTACTCTTTCTACACCTAATTATTATCCCTATAATATAACATCACTTCTCACTTAACTTTTTTTTTTACTGACTGTTTCACCTTTTTCACCTCAAACTAAACGCATTCAAACATGGAAAAATAATAAAACTGCATGCACTTAATCAGATCGATACCATCAACTCATTACCCATGTAGAATGCTTCCAATAAAAATTAATTTCAGGTTACTTGTGTGATGTCCTCTGCCAAATCCCCTTTTCCAACAAACCTAACAAAGATCATTCCAATTTAATTAGACAAAAACTAATATATCACCTACTCTTGCCTTAATCATGTTAACATCGTTATGATTAAGAGAAATTATTGATTTAACTTAATGGATCCTGCTTTTTTGGAACTGGCTCCAATTACAGAAACACTTCATTTTTACAAACCATGATGTTTAAGGTAGATCCAAGCCGCCATCTTGTTTATTAATAGATATCAATGATCTAGATAGCATGCTTGCTACTGCTGTTTGTGCCCCTATGGCCCCACCTTCACCCATGTTATTGTTGACATAGCAATATGTTTTTTACTCATCAAACCTCAAAAATATATTAAGAAATTAAAAAAAACTTAATGACTTGCACGTAACACGTGAAATATATGAATATCATTGTCTCAATATGATTATTCAAGGATTGTGAAGCTATGATGTCAGTTCTCTGTTTCTAATACAGTTTCTTTTAACATGTTAGGAAAAATTTAGCGACGTGGTTGAATGGCTGAAGGCTAATGCTGCAAAAGCAGATGTTGGATCTAATGTAGGACCTGTAAATGATAAAAGTTTGGTGACTGGAGCACAGAATAGTGAAATAAAGCCACAGTTGGATGATAAAAGTGGGATGACACACAAATTTCCTACAGCGAGCTTTGCAAATTCATGGGGCGCTGGCCTACTGCCCAGAAATCAACCATCAATCTTCTCTGGTATGCTGTTTTCTCTCAGCTTTTAGAAAGTCAGGCTTTCAGCATCAGGCACCTAGTAGCATCATATGCCTGGAAATATACTGCAATAATGAAGACGGATAATTTAAATATATAAACATATGATATTTACATGTAAGGATCCTGACCCGTTTCACCAAATTTAATTTGTGAAACTTCTTATTTTGCCTCCCATCTTGGTGGAAAAATCAAAATCCAATGTGATTCTATATTTGACAACATTCGTATTATTATGTATTCAAAAATAATTGGAATCAAAGTCTTATGTAAATTGTACCCTTAAAAAATATATAAAATCATAGGTAAATTGTGAAATTTACTTAGATCCATTCGCATAAGAATTAAAATGTCATAATAATTAATAATTTATAGAATCACTCATCCATACAGGAAGATCATTTTTGAAGGTTTAGATTTTACTTAAAGGCTTAAATTTCATATAACAATAAAAATTTTAATATTGATATTAAGAATTAAATGACAATGATAATGACCCATGAATGTCTTTGATTTAGGTGAACTTTAAATACTTAGCTAAACAAACTAACTGAAATGGTCAACTTGGATTTTAAATTAATCATCAAGGTTGGTCTAAAACAGTGAACCTGCCTTAGGGCAGTTGGTTTCATGTCCGGGTGCGCAGGCCTGACATCAGGGATTTGACTCCTGTAGACAGCAAAATGCCATGAGCGGCTGGGCTCTGGCTAATCAAAAAAGAAAAAAAAAGGTTGGTCTAAAACAAGGAGTTCACCAAAGTACCCCAAATTTACTTTGGTTGAATGGGTTCCATTGAATAAGAACCTTACATAGTTATATGTAATAATAAGGAAAACAAGTAAATATTCATACTATTTTTATAGATGCTAAAAAATGTTTATCGAATGGATTAGCAATAGCTGCGTATCAGAGGCATCTAGTCTGCAACTATTGTCAACTAAAGGCGTTTGACTTTTTCTGAGCATCTACATAACGGGGCCTCAGGAAATGGCAATTTTGGGTACCATGTTACAGACATTTGCTCTTATTTCCATCTGCACATTTTCAAAAAGAAAGTGCCGCGGACAGAAAATTTAGCTGGTAATTGGCTGACACGTATATTATTTCCTCTGCAGGAAATCAAAATCAAATTCCAACTTTTGTAAAGCAAGAGACATTAGAAGATCAAGATGGTGGTAAGAAAAGATATACCATTTTTCTTCATCTGTTATGATCAAGTTGAAAAATTGAATCCATAATTATTTAAGGTTTTAAGCTCTAAACTGAGTTACTGTTCCCTTTTTTAGTAAAATCATCTTTCAGTAGTGGTATAGACTGAAGATGTTTCTCTGACATTGTTCTGTATGGTGGAAACAATAGTTTGATGTGGAATATATTTGTGATGTGTGCATATCACTGAAAGACTTTGTAGATTCAATTTAAAGTGCTTTGCTAATTCTCTTCCCTGCGTTGTCTTTTGTTGGCTGTATTGAATTATCGATGTTGAGCTGAGCAGCATTCACCTCAAATTCTATTTTTTGAGTGTTAAAGCGCAGGCTTAGATGAACAAAATATGACAACCTGGCTGGGTTATATATTTATGGCCCCACTTCTATGAAAACCCTTTTTCTATGTAACCCCCTCCATATTAATAATCTTGATGGTTTATAGAAAATCCACTTTATCCATTGTATTTAACATCATTTATATTATCACAGAAATCCTCTCATTTGTTTATTATCATTGTATATGACTCCCATCTATAAATGTGTAAAATCAATGTAATAAAATAGTTTAATGCTAAAATATCAATTTATAGTATTATCAACATCTAAACTGTCTAAAATATTATTTCTATATAAATAAATGATTCTATTATTACATTCTAATACATGTGTAAATGGTTCTAAGTGTTTTTCATAATGTACACATGAATATATATTCTTTAACAAATGTGGCTCATAAACATACTTGATGGGGATGAAACTTAGTCTCCTAGATGAACAAATGATGTTAAATATAATGAATGGATTGGATTTTCCATCAAGGATCAAAATCTTAAATTTTGAAGGGGTTATATGGCTCCGCTTCTATGTAACCAAGTTACGTAGAAGTGGAGCCCATATACGTAATATATGTATGCATATAGGGTTGCAATTCAATGTGCCTAAGTGCAAGGGACTGGACCCATCATAGTTAATTAGGCACACCGGATTGCAGGAATTGAGTTTAATTACACATTAATGATGTCTATTCTGTTCTGATAAAAAAAAAGATGTCTATTTTGTTATGCTAATTTTGGTTATATTGGTACCCAGACAATGAACCAGAGCAGCCAAGTAGCCCTTCACTGAAGAAGACAGAA
Source organism: Annona cherimola (assembly GCA_030490835.1). Taxonomy (NCBI): domain Eukaryota; kingdom Viridiplantae; phylum Streptophyta; class Magnoliopsida; order Magnoliales; family Annonaceae; genus Annona; species Annona cherimola. The sequence continues at coordinate 31,568,025 of CM059974.1, forward strand.
GAGACGGGTATCCTCGTTGTACATGAAGTCAAATGCAAGGTTTATGTCAAGGTATATGCTGATTGAGGGCCAAATTAGGAATGATAACAAAGTACATAATAAGACAAATCCGATTGGTCAGAATAAGCATTTATTCTTACATTACACTTCAGTCATATAATTAATGATACAGCAATTTGGAAGTCCATTTGAGGTATCCATGACATTTGTCATCATCTCATAGGTTGTGCTTAATGTTGGCCTTTTGCCCAACAGACCTGTTAAGAAGTATTGTAAGTGTATTATAGTATGATTTGAAAGGGCTTTAGATGTTTCATCCATCAATTCCTATTCCAATCTTCATTTATTTTGTTTTTTTTTTTAATGGTTATAGTTGACAAATGCTGAAGTCATCTTTTAGTGGGTCAATGTTTAACACAATGGGAACCAATTTAATGGAACTGATTTCATGGAATTAGGACCCACCTGGATGATTAATCAAAATCCAATTCTTCTATTTTATTTAACATAATTTATGTAATTATGATACCAACAATCATTTTAATCAAAATTTTGTACATGCTATACCTTTAAAAAATATATAAAATCGTGTATAAAATGTGAAAATCACTTTGACCCATTCATACAAGTATTCAAATGTTATAATAATTTATATAATTATTTGTCTATATAGTAGGAATATTTTTGGAAGGGATAGACGTTTAAATTAAAATATTTAGCATTCATATCATTAAGAAACAATTTTAATACCTTCATATATATGTTTAAATGATAAGGACCTACATAAATCTGGATAATTTGTTTAATTTAAATCTGAATAAAATGGTTGGATTGGATTATGATTAGCCATCAAGGTGGGCCAAAATCCCTAGGTTCCACAAAACCAATTCAATGGAATCGGCCCCTTTGAATTGGCTTCTTGACATAATATGCACAATGCACAGTTGCTTTAGAATTGATCATAAGTTTAGGATGGTATTTACCAAAAAAGCTGTTAGGTATTCATATGTAGGCATAGTTTAAAGAGTGTTGCCTCTATGAAACCCTGTTTTATGTTACCTATCCATTTTTCTCACCTTGATGATTTATGAGAAATCTACTCTATCGATTGTATTTAACATCATTTATATTGTTATGAAAACCCCGTCATTTCTCTAGTATCATTGTACACAGGTCCCATCTGAAAATGTATAAAATCAACATAATAAAATGAGTTGTTGCTAAATATCAATTTTAAAGTTATATTTTTAGCATCTAAACCGTCTAAAATATCATTAATATGTGCATAAATGATTCAATAAAGTGTTGATACATTTTTGACACATTTAATGCATATGTGCATGCAGCAAATGTGGCCTATACACATCTTTGATTTGGATGGAAGTTAGCCTTGTGTCTAAACAAATGATGCTAATACAATGGATGGAGTGGATTCCCCATCTATCATCAAAATGGAAAAAATGGATGCAGTTACATGAAATTGCATCAGGAGGGACTCTAGTTTAAAATATTTACTATAATGGTACTTATTTGATGGTAGAACAAATGCAACAACACTGTTATGGGGTTTTTCTTTCTTGGATTGGTTCAGAAGTGCTCACAATATTTGTCAGAGTGAGTTTTGTTACATGTTGGCTTTGATGCTCATCATCTTTTTCTTTCCTTTCTAGTTAGTTTGAGTGTTGATTTATCAGTCTACATTATGCCATTAAACTATTGAGTCATGTAGCTTTGGTTAACTTCCTTTCATGACTGTGAGACTGTCAATGGCTGGAACTGAATAAAGCAAAATAAAATTGTAGACTCTAGAACATAAGAAACCTGCTTAGGTGAAATTTTTTCACCTGAGCCAACAGGTCTCAACTGTTGACAGCCTTTTATGACTTATAGTCTGCTATTGTTTTTTAGGTGTGTAATTCTGATCAATTTCCCTCCTTTGTTTGCTCGTGTTTTTTCCCCTTCATTCAGCCAGATAATCCAGAGGAGAAGGCTTGGAAAGATATTGGTGTGGGTCAGCTCTCCATTAAATGCATAGAGGGTGCAAGCAAAGCTACTAAAGAATCTAAACCAACCATCATCGTAAGAAATGATGTATGTTTGCTTGCTCAATTCTTTTTTGCTCTAAACAGTTTCAAATTTATCTAAGATTCCTGAATATCTTCCTTGCTATTGTCATCTTGTTTCCACTCCTTGTTGACAAAAACTTGCCAATGGTATATACTAATGATTCCCTTCTACAGACTGGTGCCCTTTGCAGCTACCCTGGCTTCAAAAATATAATGAATTGGATCACATAATTCTTTCTATGTAATTTATATATCATCTGCCAGGCCTCCACACTGAGTCTCATGTAATCCACTATTAATTTGAATCTGATGATACACAAGTGGTTACACTTTGTTATTTTCTCACTTGTTTATATGGCAGCCATCAGCTTCTCTTCAATCATTTTGTTTTTCTGTTTCTTGGTTGCAGGTTGGGAAAGTTTTGCTTAATGCATTATTATATTCGGGCATCAAGATGAATGTTCAAAAAAATAGCATCACTACAATATTCCACACTTTGGTAAATTAATCAGAAAGCCTGCTGCTTTTTCTTTTTTCTTTTCTTCATTGTTGTCATTATTATCAATAAATGGTTGTTAAAGGTGAGCCTAGGCATCAAGACTTAAGTACATCTCTTGAGCCTTGAGATGTCTGTTGTGCCAGATTGAACTTACCCCAAAAGTATAAAAACTGCTTACATTCAACTAGAATTGCGTTCTGATAAGGGAAGAAGAAATGTAAGTCTTTTCGACCTTACACTTTCTTTTTCAATTTTACTAAAGTTGATGTCATTTATTCTCTCCCATATCTATTTTCTTGAGTACAACTGTTGTGTGGTTAATTTACAAATGTTATTAAATATATTTAATTTTGCATGACTGGCGTCTTGCTTTAGTTAGTTGCAAACCTTGTGCCTAGGTCCTAAAAGCCCTTTGCACCTTAAACAACTGTGAAACATCATCATAATCATAAGTTGTTTCCCACCTATGGATCATATTGCAGTGTTCTTGACAATCTTAATAATCTCTAATGCCTTAATGTCTTTCTTAATTTCTTGTATCCATGTTCCTTTGGGCCTTTCTCTAGTTCTGTTACAACCTTCTACTGAACTAACTCAGTTCTCCTAACTGGTGTAATTTCAGGCCTCTGTTTAACAATGCCCAATCCACATTAATCGACTCTCTCATTATATTACCTAATTGTTTCACCTTTAGTCTATTTTAGATTACTTCATTTCTAATTTTTATCTTTTCTTATTTTACTGCTTATCCACGTTAACATACTCATTTCCGCTCTGCTCATTCTATGTATATGTGGTTCTTTAACGACCCAAGATTCTGTCCTATAAAGCCTAGCTGATCTAATCCCTTTTTTATAAAAATTTCTTTTAAATCTAAGTTGGACTCCTCAGTTGCTATTTGTTTAAATCAAATGTGTCACAGTGCCAATTAATGGCACTAGTTAAGAGCTAAGCTGTGAGACAATACCAATCATTGGAAGGTCTCTGTCAGTTGAGCAGTATTATCTTGGTTCTATCCACATGTCTTCCACAAAACATGCAATTTTTTCTCTGTAAAAGCTCTAACGTGGACTTTCCGTAACATTAGGACTTATGTTCACTTGGGTTATAGGTAAACTGTGGCAAAATTTTTGAGTCCACTGATTTATTTTAAATTTTCTATTTTTTAAAAAAAATGTTTTTTCCTATTTAATTGGTTGCTCAAACATAAAAGCAAGAAACAATCACGGTCCAATTAAAGTTACATTTAACAGATTGTCAACTGTGTAGTTATTAGTCATATTTGACCATTTTCTGCTCTCTAACTTAAGTTGATTGCAATAGGCTGGTGGAAATGAAGCTAGCAAGGACACCACTGCCATGGCCCGCACTTATTTATTAAGACTGAAAACAGAGGAGGAGACAAATAAATTGGCTGCGGCAATAAAAGAATATGCACCAGCTGCTTGAAAACTTCCTCAAGAAGTTGGCTCCATCTCTATTCTACTTGAGAACTCAAATGCGGTATCAGATGGAATGCTTACACTTATAAACCCACTGCTGGCTCGTAATGTTTCAGAAGAGAACACTGAAGGCCTTCTTGAAAGGAGGGAGGATCTTCAGACTACAGTTGTGTTGCCAGATGAAGGCAATGCTGCTTGTCAGCAATGATTTTACTATGAGGATATGAAAATTTTTCACTCGGTCTTTGCTGCGGAAGTTTGTACTAGATGTTCAGATGATTTTCAGAGAATGTTTGTGTTTTTTCCTTTAGCTTGCGGAGTACTTGGTCCATAATTTTCCCATATATCATTTGTCAAGCACCAAGCACTTGAGTATGAATTTAGAACCTTCTCATGCACCAAGCACTCGAGTATGAATTCATGACATCTGTTGCTTCGATTAATGAATTTCTGTCAAGGTTATAACATAATATTCTCATATGGTTTCTAATCAAGGCCCCTCATGGCTTGCAAAATTACATCAGCGACTACACTTTTAGATTAGAAGATGAGCAAGCCGACCTGACTGCCCACGATTGAATAAGGTGTGGAGATTGCAAACAACGTTTTGACAACCACCCTGACATATAATTTACAGCAGTAGCAATAGCTACGTATTATGCGTATGTGCTAATAATCATGTGTGGTAAGGGATTTTCAATGCCATGGAAATAGAAATGGGCGGCCAAAGTGCTGGCGTGCCATTTGTTGATGTTGCTGGGGGTGTGGTGTGAGTTCATTCCAAGGCGGATATAGAGATTATGGCATTCAAATCAGCAAGACATTCTGTGGGCAATCCTAGGAAAGAATCCATGAGAATGTCGTTGATGGGATCAACGGTTGCCACCCCAACCAACCTGCATCTCCCTTCTGTGCCCAACCTCTCGCCTCTTCCACCCCTAATTTTTCCAACCGACTCCTCCGATGTCAACACCGTCGAAACAAGCAGAGGTGGAGCCCTGTAGATACTTCCTATGGAGAACAAGAACTTGGCTTTGAATTCTAGATCAACCTGCATCAAAAAGAACCCAGCTGAACATTTGGGTGGCAAACTTGTGAAGTCAAGAGGGACGGACAATGAGCAGAGAGGCATGGATGGGTTTCACACCTGACCGCTGTCTTGATTGATGGTTCCCTGGAAAAGCTGTGGGACAATGTCGATCTTGAGAAAAGGGGGCAATGGCAAGCCCAAGAACCTCGTTGTCTTGCCTGTCAATGCTGGAATATAAAGAGACTCCACGTCGAAAGACACGGCGATTTGATCATTGGATGCATCAGAAGCGTTCTTCTGCTGCTTCTGTCCAGTCCCTGTTCCCGCTCCCCCTTGCGCATTGTATTCGAAGTCTGGATACATGGAGATGCCCAGTTTACCAGACCTCAGAGTCTGGAACTTGACATTGTAGAAGCTGCCATTTTTCCGATTCTCGTTGTGGGGGGCTGAGGTGATGATGACAGGTTTATGTTTCTGGCTTGAGTTTGATGATGATGATGAGATTATACGCTTTTTGGGTTGGGGAGGAAAAGATGAGAGGAAGCTTCTTCTGGGTGTTTCTGCATAGAATTTGAAGGGCAACGGAGGAGGACTAGAGATGTGCATGTTGGTCGGGGCTTGGCTTCGGCTGCTGCTGCTTTTTTTGCCAACAAATGTCATTGGTTATGATCCACCTAGTGCAGCTGCATGGGGCCTAAATCTGTAAATTGCGGCTGATACGATCTTCGCCGACTGAAATGAATGATTATTTATTAGGATGGGATGAGATCTTACTGTACGTGTGTGTATGAATGGATGGATGGTATGAGGTCTTACCATACGTGTGTATGGATGGATGGAGGCCTGGGACGGAAATGGGTTTCTGAAAAATGTGTGGCTGGGAAGACGAGGCATTACCGACGAAACATTATCTTTTAGAGGATGATAGCCCAACCATGTCCTCCAAAAAAAATAACAGAAGCACCCTCTCTCACAGAATGACTATTACTTCTCTTCGGAAGAATTGTAATTAATACCTGTATAATTTGAAAATATACCATAATTGCATACATTTTTATATAGTTTTACGAATATCATATTACTCTCGTATAGTACTCTTGTATAATTTCACTAAAATTGTATGTGTACCGATAAGCTCTTTTTCCCGTCAACTATTATCAACATAGGACTTGAAATTTTGAGTAATGGCAAAAATGAACTTATATCAGAGTATTATTAGAATCCCCAGGTTATATATTATATTTGACTTTTAATTCGTGTTCCATAAGTCCACCTGGAAATGTCCAAGGCATGCCTTGCTCGCGTTGAAATGTGATCTTTATCATGGAAAATAATTTAGGTCGGCAAACTATAGTTGGAATTTAAATAGGTGACAACATACACTAACTAAAACGAACTATATCATCTGAAAATTCTTCTCGAGTATTAATGCACTATAAATTACAAGTATTTTAGTATCATAAAATTTGCCGATCTCTGTCAGCCAAGACGCATATCCGAAGAGAACAAACAACCATAGATCGAAGCCACTGCCTTCTTCCACCACCTTCACGAAATCTTCGTCCCCATCCCAGTCCAGCGATTCCACTATCTCCTCCGCCTCCTCCGTCGACTCCCCCATCACTCTTCCGTTGTTAATTCCCAATGCCATTTGAAGTTTATACACATGCGATTCTCCCACAAAACCAATGTAGCTCACTCTATTGCTATGTTTCTGACGAGTGACTGGATAATACGATTCGCAGGAAGGGGAAGACAATCGGGAAAAACTCGCTCGGTGTGCATCCCTGCATGAAATTGTCCAATTACAAGCACTTTGTGGTTCTGTTCATGGTCTTAGTCGAATGCAGCCCTCCCGAAGACCCCATCCGATGCTCATCGGCAACTGCCCAATGCACCGTCTCCAATTCGTATGGAATGTTCCCCGATCGGTCCATATGTAGAGCAGGCGATGTCGTGTACCCCACCAATGAAGAGCTCCTGGAATGGTCCCCGATCAGTCCATGGATCGTAATCGCATGTGCCCGGGAGCATGCAGTACACACCTATTTTTTTTATTTATTTTTCAAATTTTTTTTACAATATTGTTAATTTATATGTATTTAATATGTGTATAAATTTTTACCATTTTTAGTGTATTTTAGATATTTATTTTTTATTTTTGAAAATCTAGCATTTTAGGTAATTTTAAATTACCTAAAATGCCACTGATTTTCAAAAATAAAAAATAAATATCTAAAATACTCCAAAAATGGTAAAAATTTATACAGATGTTAAATACACTTATATTAATAGTTTTATAAAAAAAATAAAAAAATGGGTGTATGCACCCGAGAGCATGCAGCACTGCATGCTCTGGGCGCATGCGATAAGGATCCATCAGTCCATCGCAAAGCAGCGGAGGTCGTGTGCCCACCAATCAAGAAGAGCTCCTGGCTGCAGTGGCCAAGGCCACAACCAACAACAGGACAATAAACCTAGTGACCCGAACCTCCCACAGCGTTCCCAAGTTGGCTTGTCTAGGCTGAGACGATGGGTTGCTCATTAGCACCAAGCACCTCAACTGCGTCTTAGAAATAAATGAGGTTTAAGTGGTGAGAAAATCTCACATTGTTAAAAGGCTCGGAGAATTCTTGGTTTATGTGTATGAAAATAAACTTCCTAACTTGGCTAGTTATTTTGGGATAGAACCGGCCCATTTTCAACATGATATCAGAACCTGACTCAAGCCCATTTGTATTTGTCCCCATTTATGATATGCGTCCATATCTCTGGCCCAAGACATGAGGGAGAGTGTTAAGTGGTGAGAAAATCTTACATTGTTAAAAGGTTTGGTGAGTTCCTACTTATATGTATGGTAATAGGCTTCCTAACTTGGTTAGTCGTTTTAGGATAAAACTGACACATTTTCAACAAAAAAGATTCAACTATGATGAGTTGAGAGTGACCTGTTGTTTCAAGAGCTGATTGATAATGTGGCAGAGGCTGGACTAGCCCTCAGGTAGAGACCCTATTAGTGGGTGACAATAAAGAATAGTCGATAATAGTAAGGCGTGAACAGACGAACATGCGGATTGAGGTGCAATGATAAGGAAGCTCTGACATCGGAGGAGATGAGTGAATCAACCAAGGGGCTAAATGCTTGGTCTGTTAAGGATATCGATAGCACTATTGGAGGAAAGGATATGTTTAAGAAAAACCAAGCAGTTTCTATTCTATTCTTTTGGATCTTCACAACTGAAACCAATTCAATTTCTGTTTCCCTATTGTTCTCCATAGCTAAAGGTTTTGTTTCCTTATTGCACTCAATTACCACTACTTATAAAAGAGCAGCATTTGTATCTGTTTTGATGAATTAAAAAAAAACCCATAAAACCTTCAGCATATTAGTTTATTCTTCTATCCCTATGTTCTTCAATTTTTGTTTCCCTTTTTAGACTAATTCTCTTTATGGTATCAAAGCTCTCAAGGTCACAATAACCTCCTCCCAAAAGCTCCTTCATTTTCTCCTCATCTCCTTTCCCTTAATCCTCTTTGCTCTCTTTCTCGATGTGGTAGAAGAAGAACAACAAAATATATAGAGGGATAGAAGAATAAACCAATATGCTAAAGGTTTTATGGATTTTTTCATTCATCAAAACATATACAAATGCTACTCTTTTTGTGAGTAGTGGCAATTGAGTACAATTAGGAACTAGAACTTTTAGCTGTGGAGAACAACAAGAAAACAGAAATTGACTTGATTTATGTAATAATTAGGAATGAAATAATATGTTGACTAGTCAAATGATAACGTGTCCGCTGATGTAGAATATTAACTTTTAGTCATTGACTATTTGATTAAGCAATGGGCTAAAAGTAAGTGGAGTATTAATGGGCTAAGTCTAGTTAAGCTCACTTACGTTGAACGGGTTGAGTTATATAAAATGTTATAATTATTTAATTTAACATCTTAAAATGTTTAAGTGGTTAAAGTCTTAGTCTTTAGTAAAGAAGATCTCATAATTGAGTCCTAGCTAGGGAATAAATAGCATATTTTGCCTTTTTGAGCTTTGTGGGCCCTATCGGTTTGAAATTCAAAATTTAAAAGGAAACGGAATCGGATTATGGGCAGCTATTTCTCCGATGAAGAAACACTGCTACCGATCTCTTCTCCAATCCATTCAAGTGTCTAGTTTTATTTTCTTCTTTAAGGTAAGGAGATTTTTCCTTTAGCCTTTAATTATGATATGATTTAATGGAGGTTTACCACATGATTATATTCATGATTGTATCAATATGTGATTTTATAGTCATTAATCATGCTGAGATAATGTGAGAGATTATATGCTTAATTGCATAAGTTAAATGGATGCCACATAATTATGCTAGGGATTATTATTTACATTAAAATTAATTATGTGAGAAATTATCAATAATTTTGAAAATTTTACTAACATAAATGTAATTTTAAGCAAGATTGGATGCATAAATGACATAATTATAATTTATTTCTATGTGAAATAAATTAGATAAGAAATTATGTAATTTATATTATGCTTGGATGACTTAAAATTAAATATGTTAGCCAAATTATTGATAAGAGAAATTTTAATGCATTTTTTAAATGCATGTAAGGTGATATTAAGAGAATTAAATGAAATATACATGGAAATAATATTAAGATATTATTAATATATCTCTTATATAAATTTTCATTTGGAAAGAGTGAAATTTGCTACTTATTTCCGTATGTTTTGGTCATTTATAATTTTGCATGGTAGTTTTCTGAAAATTATATGCTTCCATAGAGTTTTCTGTAAAATCAGAAATGACAAGAGATTCTGTAATTTTTAGGAGATGGAATAGGCTTTCTGGGATTGGGCTGGATCTAGTCTGAGCCTAGCTGATAATGAGCCTAGAACTATTGCGATGGGCATGGTGTGAGGTAGGCCCAGTCTAGCTATTTTAGGGCTTAGGAGCCCAAAGCCCAAACAGAGAGGCCGAGACAACAAAGCCCATTGCGGCCCACCAGGAACCCAACTGTGCAGTAATGCCAGCAGCAATCCCATGTCACTGGCGTGAAGGGACACATGGCATCTTATTGTGCGTCCATTTTCAAAACAATGTAAATTAAGCTCTAGAAGTCCGATTTGAGTGATCCAGGGGATGTTGTCTATGAATTTGGACATTATAAGTTCAATGAAATGGCTAAATTAGCCAAATGAAGCCTAGAAGTTTGTAGTTTTAGGGATAAATGAATATCTTAAGGGATTTAGTGTTCTAAATCTTTCGGGTAGTTCCCAAACTTAAAAGTTGGTACTTCTAGGAGAAGATGATACGAGAAATAATATATGAGATATGTTAAAGGCGTAAAGAAAGGAACAATTAAGAAAAGATGATATATTCTTTATGGGGGAAATTTGCACTTCAAACCCTCTAACGATGCGTATTAGCATTTTGAACCCTGAAGTATACGTATTAGCATTTTGAACTCTGGCAAGTTTCGGCCTTTGCATATTAAACCCTAGCCGCTCACACCGTTACTAAAACTCCGTTTGGTTGTGTGTAATGATAAAAATACCCATTGATGTAGACAAAATCGGGGTCAACATCAAATCCCAGTTTGATTTTATGGTTCTCATTATTGGAACCTATCTTAGCTCCTTCACCCTCTTCTTCATCTTCTCCAACTAGCATATATGTGAAAAATTAAAAATAAATTCCCACAAATGAGATCTACACCTTAGCGAACCGCCTCACAACAAAATCCACATCTCTGCTCATAAACTTTCACAAGGGCAAAGAACAAAATGACAACAGAAGCTCCAAGACCATTCAAATCCAGTAGAAGTAGAAAGTTTGGTTATGCCTAACTCGCAAACCACACTCAAAATCACCCCAAAAGACCGGATTTTGTTGTGTTCTTACATTCCGTTAATCATGACGGAAAACATGATGGCTATGGCGAGGCCCCTGTCAGTGAAGTATGTTGCTCCAGTTCAACACCTTCTAAAAATCCACTCTTGTAGTCGATCCATTGGGTAGGCCGAAGCACTGAGAAGAAGGCCTACAACACTTTGAATTCACCCACATAGGAGAGAAAAGTGTTAGATCTTGTAAGGTCTTGATAGATCTTGCAAGATCTTATAAAATCTTGTAAAGTGGCCTAATATAATATATAATTTTAGATTCTGCATAAAAGTGGTAGCTTAGCATATTTCGAAATATGACAATTTCCTTAGTGGTTGATTCTCTTTCTATTTGAGCATGATGAGAAGACTCTATATAAGTAGGGGAGTCTGGGTCCCTCCTACACACAATTTTGCACTTATGGTTGCCCATCGGCTGCTGGTATTAACGGGAGAAAGTGTTGTAGGAGAAGACTCTGCACTCGGTAAGATCGTTCCTGTCGTTCTACGTGGAATCTATGATATCGATGGATTCAGGTACGCTTCCGCATTACCTAATTCCAAAATGTAGTATCAGAGCCCACGTCACGATTTTGGGTATAATAGATTTCACTCATAATTTTGATGAAAATTTTGCAATAAATATTTACATGCAAAATTTATATTTTATTATATAGAGTCGGTAATTTGTTCTTATAGTGATAACAGATTTTATGGGATGTTAATTTTTTTTATTATTTTCACTGTTACCATGGATTATAGCTGCATATATACATTTTAAAATCTATGCCGATGGTTTGAATTTTATATATAAATAGATGCAAATTCTAATAAATATGACATATTTTTTTATTTATCAATTAGACTATATGATGATTGTTTGAATCTTGAATTCAACTATTTACGTAATCATGCCTTCCAGAGATTATAATTATTCTGCACAAATAGATAATTTTATGAAACCATCTAAACCGAATGACATGCTTATATATTAATTTCCATGTCCAAAATTATAATCATAAAAGAGAATTCCATACAAGTTTTGGAATTACATTAAGATCTACCTTACCACCTAAGGACAGTGGTCAATTTTGGCATGTGTTTACGTTTTATTCTATTTTATACTTATATGTCAATTTGCTATCTACGTCCACATAATTATTTTGAACAAATTATTGAATTTTATGGCATGAATAGATATATATTACTGAATGCAGATTTCATGCTTTAATTGTGATTTCTTTGTTTCCATTATGTGCCATTACCACGATTAGAAATATGCTTGGTATGTATCATATAGGAAATCATATTTTCCATTAATAAACCTTCATATTCATCCTGGTGTGGCAGTGACTATTAATAGATTTAAAATAAGGGGAAAAGAAACTCCATCAATGGCAAACAAAGTAGCATGCAATATATGAATAATTATATAAGTTATGGTTATTAAATTTTATGGTGAGATTGTATTTTATGGTATGAATGGGGTTGGTGTCCAGGCAAGAGGTATTGAAGAGGATCATGTGGTTATTTAATTAAGTCTCTGCTTTGCAGGGGGAGCCTCCTACGCCCCACCTTACTTACCTGACTGACAAAAAGAAATACTATATAATTTAATCACATATAATGAATTTAATAATCATTATTATTGAATTATTCATATATATTATACTCTAAAATTTAAGTGAGATTTCACAAATTGGTTAGTTTTATAAATATTAGAAAGCTAATAACTTAGTGCTTTCTATTAAATTAAAATTAACCTATTATTGTGTAAATTTCATCAACATTCATAATTGAACATATGTTATTATTATTTTTTTCAATTTACATGTAAAGAATGTTGATTTTGTAAAATTATTAGGCAATTTATATTTAATAACTTATGAATAATCAAGTATTACTAGTTAACCCCAAAGGGTCTAGAATACTTCATTTTCAAAATTATTAAATAATAGAGAGAATATTTTGGTTTATTTTTTCTCATGATAGAAATTGCATTATAGTTAATTTAAGCAATTTATGTTTAATAAATATTGACTACCCGTATATTTTTAGTTAACCCCAAAGGGTCTAAAATATTCAGTTAATCAAATTTATTAAATAGTGGGAGAACATTACGGTATATTTTCTCTCATGAAAGAAATTGCATTAAAGAATATTGAAATATAGTTATGCCCAAAGGTGACTATAATTTTATTTTGTCAATAATTAATTAGAATTACTTAAACAAGGAGAATTTCTTGCCCAAAGGTGGAAATATCTTTAACTTTATGTATTCTTAATTAATTATTGGATATTATGGTTCTTCATAGCAAAATTGTAAAATCATGCATTATGTTTTGTGTGATATTTATGAAATTTAGCTATGCTGGTTTATTACTTGAATTGTCATATGGAAGATTATCTGAATCACAAAAGTAACATGATCTTAATTATGTTTCTTACAGCTATGACTCCTGCTTACATTCAATCTCATATGTCTCACATTCCGACACTAAATGGGTCAAACTACACTGATTGGCATGAGCAGCTCTTAATTACCTTAGGCTGTTTTGACTTATACCTAGCCCTTCGTATCGAAAAGCCTGACAAACTTACTTCTGAAAGTACTGAAAGTGAAAAAATGCAATTTGACAAATGAGAGAGTTCTAATAGATTGTCGCTCATGATTATAAAGAGCACAATTGAAAGAACTATCAGGGGTTCCATCGCTGAAGATGACAGCGCTAAAGCCTATTTGGACTCAATTAAGGAAAAATTCAGTGGGTCAGATAAGGCACTGGTGGGAATGTTCACAAATAGTTGACATCAATGAAATATGATGACATTAGTGGAGTGCGAAAGCACATAATGGAAATATCAAACATATCTGGGAAACTTAATGCAATAGGGATGAAAATCTCTGACACTTTCCTAATTATGTTTGTTTTGAACTCTCTTCCATCACAGTTTTCACAGTTCAAAATTTCTTATAACACACAAAAGAAAACATGGACATTGAATGAATTAATATCCATTTGTGTGCAAGAGGAAGAGAGGTTGAAACATGATGGATCAATGGTCATTAATATTGCATCGACACCTAAGCAGCATAAGTCATAAAAAAGAAAGAGGAAGATGAAATTACCAGTAAAGAAAACAAAAGAGGAAGGATAGAAAAAGTCTGATGAAAGGTGTCACTTCTGTAAAAAGAAGGGAGATTTTAAGAGAGACTGTCTTAAACGCAAGAGTTGGATTGAAAAGAAAGGTAACAATCATTTATATGTTTGTTTTCAGACCAATTTCATAAATATTTCCTCTAATTCATGGTGTATTGACTCTGGTGCTGTTATTCATGTTACAAACTCTATGCAGACATTCCTTTCAACCCATAAACCAAAACCACATGAGTTGACAATTTTAATGGGCAATCTGTCAAAATCGAAAGTCAAAGCAGTTGGAAATTGCAAGCTTCGCCTTGATACAGAGAATTTTCTAGAACTGCATGATGTTTTTTACGTTCCTTTAATATCTAGAAATTTAATTTATTTTCCAAAACTTGATGTAATGGATTATTCTTTTAGTTTTGCAAACTTAAAAATTTCCTTATTAAAAAATTCTGTTTTAGTTGGTAACGGAACACTAGTCAATGGTTTATATCAAATAAATGCAGATTGCTCATTTATTCATGATTCATGTACCTTGAATGTGTCTGTTGGTGTGAAACGTGGTATAATTAATGAAAATTTCTCTTAATTATGACATAATAGATTGGGTCATATATCGAAGAAAAGAATGTTAAGATTGATAAAAGATGGAATGTTACATACTCTAGATTTTACTAATTTTGGCATGTGTATCGATTGTATTAAAGGAAAACTCGTTAAAATCCAGAAAAGGAATGCCATAAGAAGTGAGGGACTCTTAGACTCGATTCACATTGACATTTGTGGTTCATTTTCATTATGTATAAGAGGTGAAAAATATTTTATCACGTTCATTGATGATTTTTCACGTTATCGTTATATTTTTCTATTACATCAAAAATCCAACTCCTTGATTGCTTTTAAAACATATAAAAGATTAGTAGAAAATCAATTGGATTAAAAAATTAAAATCGTGAGATCTGATAGAGGTGGTGAATATTATGGTAGACATGGTCAATTAGGTCGAATCTCTAGTCCTTTTGCTCAATTTCTAGAAAATAATGGCATTCAACATCAATATACAATGTCAGGAACTCCCCAACAAAATGGAGTTGCTGAAAGGAGAAATCGTACTCTTATTGATATGGTGAGGAGTATGATTAGCAACTCATCCTTACCCTTAATTTTGTAGAGTGAAGCCTTGAAAACTGCTATGTATATCCTCAATAGGGTTCCCAGTAAGGCTGTTCCTAAAACTCCATTTGAATTATGGACAGGAAAAAAACAGAACTTGAGACATATGCATATTTGGGGTTGTCAAGCAGAAGCAATGATATACAACCCACAAGAAAAAAAAACTAGACCCAAGAACTATTAGTTGTTTCTTCATTGGTTATCCAGAATGGTGTAAAGGGTATAGATTTTATTGTCCATTTTACACTACTAGAATCATTGAGACTGGAACAACTAGGTTCATTGAGAATGGTGAAATAGTGGGAGCATAACTTCACGGAATGTGGAGTTTGATGAGATTAGGGATCCTTTCCCAGGTACCTCACTCACAAACGCAAGAACTGAGATTGTTGATCATGACTTGATAAATCAACAACCAAAGATTGTTGTGCAACCTGCCGAAGAAGTCAACAATGAACCTACATTAAATCCAGATAACATTTATTATGATGATAATGTAGATCGTATTAATGAACCAAGAAGGTCTCAAAGAGTTAGACGACCTGCTATTTCAGATGGCTACGTTGTATATTTAGAAGAATGTATTGATGATCCCAGTATTGAAGATGATCCATTTACTTTCAAAGAAACTATTAACAGCGAAAGATCTGAATCATGAGTCAATGCTATGAAAGATGAGATGGAATTCATGTACAAGAACGTAGTTTGGAATCTTGTTGCGTTACCTCAGGGTTGTAAACCGGTTGGTTGTAAGTGGATTTTCAAAATCAAACGAGACCCTAAGGGTAATGTAGAAAGGTACAAGGCCAGACTTGTTGCTAAAGAATTCACTCAAAAGGAAGACATTGATTATAAGGAGACATTTTCACTAGTCTCTAGAAAAGATTCACTCAGGATCATTATGGCCTTAGTGGCTCACTTTGATTTGGAATTACACCAAACGGATGTAAAGATAGCCTTTTGAATGAGGATCTTAAAGAAGATGTATATATGATGCAACCAGAAGGTTTCGAAATGGAAACAAAGGAGTCATTAGTATGCAAATGAAAGAAATCCATTTATGGACTTAAACAAGCTTCCCGACAGTGGTACTTAGAATCTGTTTGGCATTCACTACAACTTTTAGACGTATTTTTTGGTTAAAAAAACGTCAACCGGACGTATCAGTGACGTCGATGAGGTTTGCCAGTGCGTGCATTAATGCAACTCTGCATTAATTATTCAGAGCTAACATGAACATACAAAATGCGGGTTTCAATGGTACGCACCGAGTGCATTGAGCCTCAATGCACCAGGGTGTACTACGCCTATTTTATTTATTTATTTTTTTGAAATTTTTTTTATGAAGTTGTTAATCTAGGTATGTTTAACATATGTATCAATTTTTACTATTTTTGGAGATTTTTAGATATTTTTTTTAGATTTTTAAAAATCAGTGGCATTTTAAATTACTAAAAATGCTACTAATTTTTAAAAATCTAAAAAAAATATCTAAAAATATCCAAATTGGTAAAAATTGATAAATATGTTAAATACACTTAGATTAACCGTTGTATAAAAAAATTTTAATTTTTTTTTTTAAAAAATGGTTGTATGCACCATAGATGCACCGGGTGCATACAACTGCAACCCACAAAATGCCATTTATTGCTCGGAAAATTTCGGGAGGCAGCTTCTCGCCATTTTTCTCACCTTCTGACGTCCCTACCAGGGCTCGTACGGGCAGCTTGGCAGAGATGACTTGACGTGTTTTTGCTCAAACACCCAGCCTTGAAAAGTTTTACCCACTTGTGTGAGTTTTCATGAATGCCAAACAAACCCTTAAAGTTTAATAAAGTTATCACTTCCTTCGGATTTACAGAAAAAATTAGAAATCAATGTATAATCTGAAATTTAGTGGGAGCAAGTTTATATTTCTGATTTTGTATGTGGATGATATTTTGCTTGCTACTAATGATTTTGGTCTCCTACATAATACTAAGAGTTTTTTTTTGAACATTTTGATATGAAAGATATGGGTGAGGCATCATGTGTCATTGGAATTGAGGTCCAACGAAATAGACCTAAAAGACTTTTAGGGTTGTCACAGAGGGCTTATATTGGGAAAGTATCAGAAAGGTTTAATATGTTGAACTACTCATCATGTGAAGTGTCAATCTTTAAAAGTCACAAATATAGTTTGCATCAATGCCCACATAATGAGATTGAAAAGCAGGAGATAAAGTCCATCTCATATGCTTCTGCCCTTGGGAGTATGATGTATGCCCAAGTATGCACACGTCCTGGTATTAGCTATGCAATGGGATTACTTGGAAGATATCAAAGCAATTCAGGAATGGAGCACTGGAAGGCAGTGAAGAAAGTAATGCGATATCTCCAAGGAACTAAAAATTATAAGCTCACATATGGTGAAACCGATCAATTAGAGGTAATCGGTTACACAAATTCAGATTATGTTGGTTGCTTAGACAGTGGAAGGTCCACATCCGGATATGTTGTTCTATTGGCTGGTGGAGCAGTTTCATGGAAGAGTGACAAACAACATTGTGTTATTGACTCTACTATGGAAGCTGAGTTTGTTAGTTGTCATGAAGCATCCTCACATGCGTTGTAGTTGAGGAAATTTGTCTCAGGGCTTAAAGTTGTAGATTCTATTTCTAGACCTCTGAGAATGTATTGTGACAATTCATCAGCGATTAGTTTCTCCAATTACAGAAGAATTATTGGTGCTTACAAGCATATCAACGCTAAGTTCATGTCACTGCAGGAAAGGATTAATGATCATCTTATATCCATTAATTTTGTTGGCAGTAAAAACATGATAGCTGATCTCATGACTAGGGCTCTAGCGCCTAGCATTTTTTCAGGACATGTAAAAGAAATGGGTCTTATTGTATGGGATAATTATTGATATAATGGATATACATTTCATGATAGATGATTAATTTTTCTTTCTGTTTTGATTATATTTTGTTAACTATTATGTGTGGTTGAAACAAAAGAATATGTCTATTTGACATTAAAGTGGAACATTATTGTAAATATACCACATTATCGCAAATCCACTATTAAAAAACTTGATTAAGTGAATGTGATAATATCATGATGCATGGAAGGAAATGTGCATATATTGCATATAACCGCCATGATCTGTATTAATAGATTTTCTTAATTTAAGTATAAATATTGAAATTACGTATTCGCTGACTAGACATTTTTTTAATGAGTGCACTCATCCGGAAGTTTTCAAATGCTGAATCTAGGAATTTTATTTTTTATAATTATTTTTTAATATATATATTAGGCCAAGTGGGAGATTGCTAGATCTTGTAAAGTGGCCTAATATAATATATAATCTTAGATTCTACATAAAAGTGGTAGCTTAGCATATTTTAGAATATGACAATTTCCTTAGTGGTTGGTTCTCTTTCTATTTGAGTATGATGGGAAGGCTCTATATAAGTCGGGGAGTCTGGGTCCCTCCTACACACAATTTTGCACTTGTGGTTGTCCATCGGCTGCTGGTATTAACGGGAGAAAGTGCTGTAGGAGAAAACTCTGCACTCAGTAAGATCATTCCTACCATTCTACGTGGAATCTATGACATCGATGGATTCAGATACGCTTCCGCATTACCTAATTCCAACAAAAAGTCCTGATTTGGACAATCGTCTGCACTTTCAGGCAGAAACTTAACGACACTCAAGAGCTAGAATTTGAAGAAATGGAGGGAGAAAGAAGAAATCTCTCACCTGTTCAAAGATATTCCCAGCCTTAGAGAATACTTGCTAGTTCTTGATGGTCACCTTTGCTGGGGTGTTGGTGTGAATTGCTCTAATCATAACTATAAGCGACACCACTGCAAACATCACTAGTGCCAATTACCACACAACCATGAAACCCACCATTAAGCGTAGCACAAACGTCACCATATAATGGATGAAATTGCTTAACTATGGCAAAAAGAATAGACAATCAAAAAACCCAATTGAGAGCGTTTCCATATTACTTCAACACATTAACCAGCAGCTAAGTTAGAATTATTCAATACTTTCTTGTTGATGGCATCTTGCACCATGATTGCTTTGCTATTGATAGCAAAACTATGTCCGACATCTGGACATGGGTGTCAAAGTATTGAATGTCCTGATTTAAGGCGAATTTGAGGAGTTTGATTCCAAGCTGGTAGATTGCTGCTCTCCGGTCCACATGCGGCAAGAAATTTTAGTAAGCATTCCAATTCTTTTTTATCAGCTTACACCCCAAAGCTGCGAGTTGTGGAGGGATGGACACCCAATTCCTGCAACACAAAGGGAGCGGTTGGTTGCGCTTAGAGAGGAATTCCACCTTGGTGTTGGTTCTGCTATCGGGGATGTTAGAGATTGGTGGGATTGAGTGGATTCCCAACGAAATTTCACTTCCACTCCATTAAGGAAGAGTTAATAGAATTGATTAAAGGAGCTTGGTTGAAAGATGGAGCATGGGATTTGCATATTCCTTCTTGGCATGCTTGCAATGGCGACTTTTCAAGGGAAGTGAGGTTAGATTTGTCATTTTCAAAAGTACAATTATGCAGCTAGACAACTTGACGGAGTTTTCATGACGGTGTGAGGGTCCAAGGTTCAATATGGATAGGTTGAAACTTGCCAGGGTTTAAAATGCTAATACGTAAACTTCAGAGTTCAAAATGCCAATACGCATAGTTGGAAGGTTTGTAGCGCAAATTTCCATCTTTATGGTCTTAATGGCATGACATAATCTTACTTATTAAGTTCTCGTGAACTTTCTCCATTTGTTTTGACTCACGAATGATCCAGTAGTTGGTGGCCAATGAGGTGGTGGCAGTATGATGAATTTATCCAATTCATCCATTGTTAATTTATGTAATAAATGGCTTGACTTGGACGTAACCATTTTTATTTAATGTAAGCAGGATTATAATGTTTTTATGGATATGATGGTTTGAATATAATAATGCAAGTTTCTTTTTATGATTTCTTATCTAAGATGGTTTATTCAATGTATGGAAAGATCCTGAAGATTTAAACAACTTGTACTGAAAATTAGGGCAAAAGCTTTGATTTTCAGTTCGAGCCATTACAATTTCAGTTATGAAGATCCAAAAGAATAGGACAGAAATTAATTGGTTTTTTTTTAAAACAAATCCTATCTTCCATTTGACACTAGCAGTAACATGGGTATGCATTCAATTTCGGTATGTTATTTGTGAAATTATGTGGGTATATATATGCAATTATGGTCAAACTATATGAATATATTTGCAAATTACCGTCAATACCTTCTCATCCATATTTTTTGACTTTTAATGTTGAGATTCAACATAGATTAAGATTCTGAATTGCATTTATCCATGTAGGATTTATAAAGATCTGGGTTATGGATTGTAAATAGGTTATGATTAGGGTTTACACAAACCCGAGCTCAATTTGCATCTATATATTATAAAATATACTATATAATACTTAAACAATATTTCTTCGTATTTGTTTTATATATAATGCTTTGCATACATATTTGTCATGTTACAACTATATTATAGATAAATTATATTATTTTTTACATCTATCTTTATATTTATATTATTTACGAGTAAGTTTATTACAAAAATGTAGCTAGACTATGCATTATTGTCTTTTTCTTACGTGATTTGTTTGTATAATATATTCATATCAATTTTAAAATTGTCTCTCTTAATTTAAATGAAAATTCGTCGTCCCGAAACTTAACTCAAACACATTTTCACAAATAGAATAAAGGTTATGTTTTACAAAAACAAGGTTAAATTAAGTTTGAGGTTAGAGTTAAAGGGAGCTCGAATTTTATGAGTCTGATTTGCACGAGTTGCCTAAAGTACCGACTCAATCCAGCCCCCTTACGTCGAGTTGCCAGAATTCCCAACTTGATCTAACCCACCCACATCGAACTGCCTGAAATCCCTCCAACCCACCTCATTTCTTAAAAATTAAAAAAATTTCCCTGCATTTTTTTCTCTCATTACTAAACACACTTCATTCTCGTACCCAACAGACTTCATTCTTGTGATGCAACAACAAAACCCCATGTAAGCTTATCAATAAGTTGTATTACAAGATCATAATATCATCTTCCTTGTCGTCGTTGCTGCCGGATGTAGGGTCGCTTGCATTGATCTTGTTGTGCTATTCTTACAGTCATAAACTATATTTTCAATCTCTACTGTTTTTATCTTGTTTAATTACTTTTATCAACATTTTTTTGAGTCTTTTCTTATTTTCTTATTGTCTTCTATTTAAATAAACTCAACTATACTAACTGATATCATTCTAAATCTTCTTTCCAAAAGCTTGAATTATATTAGTCTATTTTCCTTTATTTTATCACTTATCGACTTCACCCTTAAGTTACTGCTTCATTTTCTTATTGTATTTTTTTGTCAGAATTTGTTTTATCTTTTTCATTTTATTATTTTTCCACTTTAATGTTCTTATTTCTCTATTTTCATTATGTGTGCACAACTATATATGTTGTTTTTTAACTATCTAATGTTTTACCTCATACAATATATGGGTCTAATCAATATCTTATAAAAATTTCTTTTAATTTTATTAAAACTTGATAGTTACATAAAATTTCAAAAGCGCTTTATCATTTCTTTTATCCTGCTTAATTTTTATTTAGTAATGCCTTTATCGATTTCTTTATTTTGTTAATTACTCGGTCTAAAATTTTAATTAGTTCCTCATCTAATTGCTCATTATTAAAGTCGCATATCATGTATTCAATTTTTATTTAAACTAATTCAAAAAAATTTGATTTTAAAAATATCTTTCTATTTGTTTAATTTCAAATTTATTTTTTCTCATTTCATCTCTTACAATTATATCATCTGCAAATAACATGAAAAAGTACTTGTTTTTTGTAAATGTGTAATAAATTCATCTATCATCTGTGACCAAAGTGAAAAAGTAAAGACATAAAGTTGACCATTAATGCAAACCCTATTGTAATTAGAAATTCACTCAGTTTTTCCGTTCGTAACCCTCACATTTATTGTGACCTATTCATACACCTAGAAACATATTATATACAATATATTGTATATATGTTTAAGTAACAATATTCGTTTTTATTTTATTTTATTTCATTTTAAATTTTTCCTCATAAATATGTTTTCCTAAGTATATTTAATCTATATACCAAGTTTTATTATTTTACAATACTTACATATTTATTTTTTATTGTTAAAAATCAAAATTTTTAAGGGTGAAAATGACCAATATGCCCCTAAAATTAATGATTTTCAAAAATAAAAAATAAATATGTAGAAGTATTATAACATGAAAATTTTGGCATATGAATTAAATACACTTAGGAAGGAAAACAAGTTTATAACGAAAAAATCAAAAAATGAAATAAAATAATAAAAATGAATATTGTAGCTTAAGCATACGGATACAATATATTTTATATAATCGAAAAATGTATATTGTACATAATCATGCCTATGTATATCTAACAACATAAATATATCTATTGATGATTCTTTTCTTTTCTTTTTTTCTTTCTAGTACTTTCCATGTTAATTTCGCTTAAAACGTTATCATATACTTTTTTTTAATCAACAAAAACAATATTTAAATTTTTTATCACTGTACTTCTCAAATAACTAACTAAGTATAAGAAGATGGCTTCAGTATCAATGTTTCCCGGTATAAAATCCAATTGATTTTCAAATATATTTGCTTCCCATTTTAGTTTTTTTTCAACGACTCTGTTCTCCGATTCCATTGCATAAGTTATTAGTTTATTTCATAATAATTTGAGAGATTATTCTTTTCTAGTACTTTTCATATTAATTTTCTTAAAACTTTATCATATGCTTTTTCTTAATCAACAAAAAAATATATGCCAATTCTTTTTTTCTTTATATACTTCTCAAACAACTACCTGCTTATAAGATCTCGATAGTTGATCTTTCTTCTTTTTTTATGAAAAATATTTTTAATCAAAAAAATAGTTGATCTTTCCAACATAAAATCAAATTGATTTTTAAAATAAATTTACTTTCCATCTTAGTTTTTGTCCAGCGACTCTTTCCCCCGACTTCATTGCATAACTCATTAGTTTTATTTTATAACAATTTTGCACAATATCAAATCCCTCTTATTTTATAGATTGGTATTATAGTGGTGCTTTATGAACTTTCACTAGCAACGTTTTAACTGCTCTATTCACATTTACAATTTCATCTTTAATTTATTTTTCAATATTATCTCTACATAGTTTTTGTGTCCATCCATTTCCAAAGCATACCATAATTTGTGTCCATTAAGCTGTCTAGCCTTGGTTCCTTTCCATTCTTCTTTTCATTTAGAGTGTGTTCAACAATTGATAAAAAATATCAAGTTAAAATTTTTCAATCTAAAACTTTACACTCTTCATAACTATCATATTTTTTAATTATTTTTTTACATTTTCCTGTAAAACTACACTATTTTTCAATCATTTCTACACAACTATCCACACAACTAACCTATCTATTTTAACTTTATCCTTTTTACTACTCATTATTACCCCTATCATATCACATCATTTGACAACTTTTACTTTCCAAAACTTTTCATCAAAAGTTTTATTCATTACCAAACACATCCTTAACATCCAATAATTTCAGACTTCTCAAAGAGCCCGAACATTTCATGAAGCAGAACAGACCTTGTGCCTTGGGACTCGTTTTCACCTGATCACACCTAGAATAATATGAAAACTTTTGCCCAATTTTCACCAGATGTTACTACAGTGTGTCATTTCTGGAGAGAGATCCTGAACCTTGCTTATATCTCACTACAACCAGCTCCAATGTAGTGCATACTAGAACTGAGTTCCAATATCACTTCAGAATCCATAAAAAAGGAAAAAATGTAGCGGAAATTCTATAACACTGGCTACCGGGCTTGAGACCAGCAATAAGGGGACTTATTGGCAAGGTTATATAAATCCCGATCAAAAAAATGAACAGGAGGAAATGGTAGTATGTAGAAATGCCCCTTTCATTGCAACATAGCATACAGGAGAAAGAAAAGATGCATTAGCGGTCCTCAAATAAATTTACAGATGAAACCTCTAAAACCTTTTATGAAATAATTTGACATCACCAGCCTCATAACTTCACTATTTAGCCAAAAACATTGATGTGTTAATTATTGCTCACTTAAGCACAGTTGAAGAGCATGCTCTGCTTCCTTCAGGAACTTGCTAGTCAGATATTTTTGCCCCCGTCGATAGACAATACTGGACCACCTATTCTTGCTCATTGGTAACCTTTCACAAATGTGATGGCCTGCATTCTTGCTGTGATCCAGTACATGAAAATTCAGTTGAAGTTCCACTAGAAATTCTGTGAATGAGAGTTTGCTGCATGCGCATCTTTCACATAGTGCATGGGGAATTGGAACACACATGAATGCATCTACTACTACTCACTCTCTAGACCAGTCAAAAGTCAAGCAAGGAAATTGGCATACCTCACGTTCTCCACAGACTCTACTACGAATGCCTTTTCAAGCAGATCAGCATCAGAAACTTCAGTCCCAGTACCCTCCTCCAGCTCCATCATCCTTACAGAACACAACCAACTTCCATTAAGACTACTCAATTCAAAGATGATAAAACAACTACATTGCAAATGCATAATTGAAGCCTAGCAGTTTCATTCAGGATTCCCAGGTAGGCTATGTTTTGAGAAATGGCCCAACTTTTAAGGATAAGTCGTTCTTTATGCGACCTAGAGACGCCTGATAGTATGTCAAGCCTGCTGTTGGAGACCGATTAATGGGGAATAAAAAAGTGCGGAGCTTCAGTATTATCCCTACTCAAGGATATCTTCTGTGCTGAAAAATAAACGGCAATCTTCTTTAACAAAATGAATGGAAAATTAAGCCCATTGTGTCGTAATATTACTTTTGCCTCTTAAAGAGTGCTGTTGAACTTGAGATCTACATGCAATTTCTAATTGTGAACTAAAGAAATATATCATAGAAAGTTCAAAGATGGAATTGTGAAAAAAACAACATCAAACCATTACTTCACAGAAAGAAGATCAACAAGCAATTGAAAAGCTCCAGAATCTCCACAAGCCTCCCATTACAGCTGCCCGTACTTCTGTATCAGATGGTTGTCTCTCCTCTCCAGGCCCAACGAACTTCACACATTAAGCAAGAAAACTGGAGTAAGAGACAATACAAATGCATTCTCTACCTGTACCAACTATTCCAAATAAAACATATTTGATATAAGCAACACACCTCTTCCAGCAATGACAAAACCTGAAGGAGCTCACTCTCCTGCATAGCTATAGTACGCAATGCAGATAGGAAATCTTCAGGAAAAACAACTTAACTCAAGTATGACGGCACCTTCCGCTGACCGCCTCCAACTATAATTGCAAGAGCGGCCATTCAAATTAGCATTCCTTTCTTCTTGCAGTGAGGGGTTTGAAAAAAATCCATGCTCCAGTAGCCGCCTTGGTAAAAGGCACCTCATTTCAGCCTTCTGTAAAATCCAATCAAGTCTATCAATCTAAACTGGAAGTAAACATCTCATAGAAGGAAGTTCTCTGATAGAGTTCAAACCATTTGGCATCCAAGGCAATCATAAAAAGCAATACAGGAGAGAGAATAATATTAACTGAGTTGTAGAATGTACTGAAGAAATAACCAACCTGTATATCAAGAAGCTCAGCCTTGGAATCGGAAAATGGAACTCTCTTGAAGGCCTCTATAGGATAATGCAGCTGTTTAAAAAAAAAGGAAAAAAGCAATTGACATAAAATCAAAGCTTGCTGATTTTCATCCATTCACATTTTCATTAATGCCTAAATATATGAATACCCAACATGCACAGCGAAAAGTAGAATGGGTAAAGTACAACCTAATGAACATCTCTAGGCCCACAAAAGCTCACAAGGCGGGACTTTATTTGAATCCATGTGATAGCAAATTACTTAAAGAACAAAATGGCAATGTCAAAGACTAGATTCTAGAACATTAAAAGGCATTACCATTAGATAGTCATCTGGATTGTTATCAATGACAAAGCCATACAAGTACAATAACTCCTGCAAGAAAAGGATGAAGGGTTCAGAGGCTGGCTTACATTAAGGAGGATGCTTGGGTGGTTGGCAGAATAAAAATAGCCGGGAAGAAACTATCACAGGCTTACAGGCTACAGCACTACTACCATTAACAAACAAGCAGTCATCCATCCCATGATACATGTCAGCACATATGCATGAGTATCCCGTGTCCAAAAAGCTTTCCTTACAGCAATCTAGTTTCTTAGAAACTACATTACAAAAACAAGGTTCTCTAATGAGATCAGCCAGTGGCACCATTTGTTCATCTACAGCAACCAGGAATCTAATGTTTCTGGTATTAGCCTAATAATTGTGCATACAGCTAGAAAATAGTGTTTGAAATGTATAACCCAACTTATTGGTCAATTTGAATAGTCTGTGTCAAGGCCAAATCAAAGCAAGCTCAAGGGATAGATCAAAACACTCAAACATTGTATAAGAACACCTTTTCATATGATAAATTGAGTAATATGGACAGTTGTGAAAAGAGAAGAACTGCAAGGGACAGTTAGCATCAACAAAGAATAGGATAATAGTTGTTTTGTTACGAAGGAGGAGAGTAAAATATTCGGCGTTGCTGAATTTGCTAACAGAACTCACAGGTTCAAGTCACAAGTTCCTGCATTACTGTTCATACAGAAAGAAAGGCTCTGTACGTGGACACCCTCTCCTCAGACCCCCACAATGCGCAATCTGTCAGTTTTTTTTTTCTTTCTTTTTTTTAAATTTTTTAAATGTTCCTTGCTGTAACTCTTCAAAAAAGGTTGCATACAAGAAGTTGCATCATGTAAACAAGGTGGAAAACACAGAGAAAATAGAAAGCAGGTCCTAGCATGAAAGTACCTCATTTCCTTTGTTTCCATAGCTAATGCATATCTCTTTCTCAGACTCGAAGGCATTCTCTTCAGCTTTCAAATGCATCCACAGTCGGGGGTGGAAAGATTAAGTGTAAGATTGAACGGGGAGGAAGGGGGAAAATGAATAGCAAAAGCTAAAGCAAGAAAAAATTTCAAGATTGACATGATCATGAGTCAATGATTCAGAGTTC
Organism: Annona cherimola; assembly: GCA_030490835.1. Taxonomy (NCBI): domain Eukaryota; kingdom Viridiplantae; phylum Streptophyta; class Magnoliopsida; order Magnoliales; family Annonaceae; genus Annona; species Annona cherimola. The sequence goes on from CM059974.1 coordinate 31,595,457, forward strand.
ATCTCACCGGCAATTACAAATATGTTGGCAGTTTAAGAGAAAAGATTGTTTTATCAAGGAACTTTATCAAGAAATGGAAAAAAAAAAAAAAAGAACAAAGGAATTTTTTTAAAAAAGTAATGAAACTTTATAATAAATTAAGCTAAATAGAAATGAGGTATGATTTGATGGTGTCAACAGCATTGACATATTTCAATGGTGTCACCTCTTTTTGGCCCATTTCATGATTAAATCAAATTTTACTCCAGTCACTGTATTTAGAATTATTTCTTTAACTAAGAAATCAAGTTTTATCCAAATCAAAGTCATGCATGGTCCCCCATCTAAGAAAGTGTCAAATCAATGCAATAAATTATTTAATTTATTATTGGTTTTAAAGTTGTTAATTCAACATCCAAAACATCTAAAACATCGCCCCTTTGTACACGAATGATTCTATAAAGTATCATGACATTCTAGTGCATGTATGAATAGATCAAAGTGTTTTTCATAATTTGCGAAAAATTATACAAATTTTATGCAAGTATGGCTCACCCGGCTCTTCAATTAAACTGATTTGTGGTACCATAATAGAATAAATTATATTAAACAAAATAAGCGGATTGGATTTTGATTTAACAATCAAATGGGCTAAAAATGAGTTGAGACCATTGGAATATTTCGATGGTGCCAACATCATTAAACCGACCCTCAATATAAATACACATCCAAACCAAAACATTAATTTAAAGGGCTCCACTTTTATGCAACCAGGTTACGTAGCAGTTCCATACAACCCCTTCTAATTTTAATATTTTGATGATTTATAGAAAATCAAATCCATCTATAATATTTAACAATATTTGTTTAGCTGAGAAACAAAGTTTTGTCTAAATCAAAGATGTTTATGGGCCACATATGCTCAAAAATATATATTCATTGGGAAATTATGAAGAATGTTTAGATCCGTTCACACATGTATTAAAATGTCATACAATTATTTATCCACATAAGAATTATGTTTTAGATGGTTTAGATGTTGAAAACACAACTTTAAAATTGATATTTAGGGATAAATATTTTATTACGTTGATTTTACACATTTGTAAATGGGTTCATACACAATAATACCAGATAAATGAAAGGGGTTTTCATGATAATATAAATGATTTTAAATACAATGGATGAAGCATATTTCCCATCAATCATCAAGGGTACAAAAACGAATGGGGTTATGTGTAAAAAGGGTTTCATAAAAGCATAGCCCTAATTTAAATGCTGCTATTCAATAACCAATAAATATACGTATGAGTCTTATACATCAAACTATTGAGTCTTATACACCAGACCTTAACAAATTTAATATGGCTTTCATAAATGAAAATAAAGCATTTGTTGATATCAACAAGAATAGACAATAAAACACTAAATATGTCTAGGTTGATGATTTAGGAAGGTTATTATAGCTATTTGAAAAGAAATAAAGAAAGAAATTACCCAAGAGTCGATAATTTGAAAAGAATGATAATATATTTTCTATTAACAAATTAAAAAAAATATGAATGAACAAAAATAGAATCTCTTATGCAACTGTCTATTGGCCACCTCCTCAAAAGATATAATGCTGCTAATAATTAAAGGTGTTTTTGGAAAGTGATAGAACTTTTGATGAACAGTTTTTGGTGTAAAAATTTTTGAAATGAAAGAAAATGATGTAATATGATAGAGGTAATGATGAGAAGTAAAGAGAATAAAGTTAAAATCGATAAGTTAGATGTATGAGTAGTTATGTGGAAATGATTTAAAAGTAGAATAGTTCTATGAAGCAGTGAAAAAATAATTTAAAAAAAGGTAGTTGTGAAAAGTAAAAACTTTTAGTTTAAAAGGTTTTTTGAGTAAACAAACACCCCCTAAATCGCAATGATTAGAAGGATTGAAAACTAATGATGGATATCTAGTGTTTCAGATGATTAACAGGCTCAGAAGGGAACTTAAAGCTAATTGAATATCTGCAAGATCCTACCTAACCTGTATATTTTGTATAACATGTTCATTATTTTTGGCGTACATGACTCTTTAATATAAGATGCATGATAGAAAGCCAATGAAATTGCAACTAAATGTTAAATTGATAACCAAAATCATAAATACCAGATAGAAGGTACATTGACTGGGCAGTTCCAGTGGTTGATCCAGTCCCATCAATTTCCCATGTCGCTGCAGCTCTTACATCTGAGATCGACAATTTTAATTTTGAAGGTGAAACATTCACTGAACCAGTCACTTGCTCTCAAGTATGCAGAATCTGTAGTCACTAAAAGAACTCGATCTATTCAGGCTACAATGTTGCCCATGTTAATGAGAGATGTGTCCTTTGCCACTGAGATTCATGTTTTCATCCATCAGAAACAGGATGCTACAGTCTACTAGAAAAAAAAAAACAAAAAAACATACCATGGTTGCAGAAATCAATGCCAGGAACAAGACCTTCCACCCAAATAGTCTCTAGTTGTGGTGAAGACGATTGCTCTTCAATGACTTCCCTTTCTTCCCTGAAAGAATGACTGCCTAAAGCAAAATACAAACAGTCATTTATGCTTCCAAATACTACATTCCAATCAAATATGCAGTCTATACATTTCCCATATTATACAATAAGGTACTTTTTAACCTGGAGGTAACTGCTCGGAATGTAGGAGTTGCCAAAGTGAGATGCAGTAGAAAAAGAATTGTCACGTACGAAATCATCTACAAAGAATATGAACAAACCTTCCACCTCATGCTCTCCATGACTGGGCATTTCACCAGAAATTCGGGCTAACGTGGCTCTATCGTCATTATCAAAGGGCAAGCAACCAGGTTCTTGCCTTCTTGGTGCTTGAGGAAATACATAAGTACGTGGCAATGGAATGTTCAGAGCACGAGTCCAAAATATTGAATTTGACCTGATATAATCCGACAGAAAAAAAAAAAAAAAAGAAGAAGAAGAAAAATTGAGAAGTATCGGTGTAAGCCACAACTAAAGAATAAAATAGATGAGCAGATACAATGCCAAATTGAAGTATGCAGCATAATGCTTCATGAAATGGAATGGAAATATTGCTGTAACAAAAGTTTGTTAACTTTAAACTGACAGCTTTATGAATCGGCATAAGTAAAAACAAATGTGTCATGGTGAATCTTGCCACATCTTGAAACCCAAATAAGATTCTAGTCTCAACTAGAAGACACTGCTTTTAACATTACGTCTTTGTCTGGAAAGCGATAAGAGTAAGATGGTCAATTTCCTTCGTGAGTTACTTCTTTCTTGACCCAAAAAAAAAATTAGGCAACATGAATGAAAAGCAAGAATCATTCTCGACAGATCTAGTGAAAACAAATCTAGTGCAGGCATCTACAATTTTACATTTCAACTCTGCAAAAGTATTTGCACACTGCTTAAAATTTTGCTCCTCTGAAACCAATGGTTTAGTCAATTTTTGTAGGTACTGTTTATCATACCAAACTGTTCTATTGAGGGGAGGATCATACCAGAGGAAGTCTTCAAAGCACACCTCCCTGTAGAAGCAACAAACCATAACAATTTTAGTTCTTCAATTATCAAAACTCTAAAAGAAAAGCGCAGCAAGTAGAAAAAGAAAAACTTCCAGATAATTGGAAAAAGTGTCAGATTGAATAATATCACAATGCATTAAATTTGGTTGAAATTCCATAGAGGAAGAAGAAGAAATAGTGTATTAAATTTGATTAACTTTCATGAAGAAGAAGACTGTGTGTGCCTTGAAGCAAATACATAAAATTCAGAGGCTCCAGTTTGTCACAAGATCAAAGAAAATAAAAACAGCAATCCTGTAGCCAAGGAATCAGTCTCAAATAACATAAAATTTGCCCCTAGAAATCAATTTAAGACAGAAGAATTATTTCTTCAACCTTTCTTCAATCTCAACAGGCAGAAGTTCCTTTATAAGATGCTTCACCTTATCTTCAAACATAACCTGTAAACTCTTCTTCTGCGAGAGAAACCTGTCTTCAATCAAATACATCTAAGAAAAAAATGCAAACTATGTAGATGAAAGGCTATTGAAATAATGCTAACTTCAACATCTACAAATAAAAGGGAAACAAACAATGAAGTGCAAATGTGCAAACTGCAGAGTCAAGAACAAGGATAGTATAAATAAATCTGGAAATTCAAAACAAATGACTAGTTTAGCGCAAGAATGTTGTCTAGAACCCATGTTAGGTTAACATAATAAGCATCCAGGAGAATTTTTACCTGCAATTCAGTAGCCCGATACAATGTTGTTCCTTTTAGTTCCAAAAGTTCATCATCGGTGAACCATAGCGGGTTCCCAAAGGTGGTTGGAAGCATATCAAGGTACCTATCATTCTTTATATAAGTACTCAAACAAAAGAGTTTCCATGGTAATACAAGTAAATGCAGAGTCCGTGGGAAGAGATATACTAAACATACCAACATCCAGAAATAAGCCAAATCCAAAAATGGCCTGACAGTTCCCTAAGATTAACCACATTTGCTTGTGTTAAAAGTTTAACATTAACTACCATCATTCAGTATTGCCAACTTGGTGTAGATGAAATAGAGATAAGAGATGATAAAGCATAAATGCATGGCCACAAATGCAAAAACCAAAAAATGTGCGTAAGTGTTCTAATGCATCTTTAAAGAAATGAATGCTCCACTCAGTCCCTGTGCATGCTGAGGTGCTAGAATTTTCCCTTACTAAAAGTACACCTTCCTATCACAATTTGCACAGGCTATATAAAACTTCAACAATCTTTTCTTAGTTGGTTCGTATAGCATTCATCCTAGTTGTTATGCAGGGTTCAAGACAACATTTCTAGCTGTAGATCTTTAACAGGATGAGTAACAAGCCCCAGTTGCATTTGTTCCAGCTAATTATTAGCATCAACAAGCAATCATTTATGAAAATGCAGCAAGGAAAATAGAACGACGCATCCCATACAATAAGTAAACTGATAAGCTTTTCTTATCAATGCAAGTCAATTTTGAGCTAGCTAGACTCCATTCTCAACTCTCGATGAGCACTGAAATTCCTTCCAACCTTCTATTTGTACGATGGTCTGTTTATACAAATAATCATAAAATACGACACAACTACAACTACCAACACAGCGACCGTTTGCCTCTAAACCCAATGAACTTATTTGTCAATAAATGGACTATCAACCAAATATTTATATGCATCATCCTACAGTTTCCTCTAGACACGCCTCAACTTATGTTAGCGAGCGCCAGTGAAGAACACCAGCAAAGCTGGAGGTCGGACATCTAACAGAAACACCAGTGCCAGCCAGCAAAGATAATAGAAATAAATGAAGAAAACTCGATATATCAAATTCATTCTACAAATTCAACTATTACAACCAAAAAAATGCAGGCAACCCAACATGACAAACTCGTGCTACAAATTCAACAATCGAAGTCACTAACATAATATCAATGTACACCATCGACAGAAACTAAAAGCAAAGCATGGCATAAATTGAATACATACGGCTTCCATGTCGAGTCCTTTCGAAGACGCTCCAATGTAAGGAAGAGAATCATCAAGAACCGGTCATCAACGTCGCCGCAATCTAACATGGCCCGGCATTTGGGCCCCAGGATAGGATCTTGTAACACTCTCATGGGAGTTATAGCCAAATCAAGCGGAACAACCAAAAGAATACCTAAAAAACCAAAATTTAGATGGAAATTAACCAAAATAAACCGCCGGAATCCGACAAACATCCATAATCAGTTGGAAAATCAACTACAGCAGCTACCCTCTTTGCTTCTATTCGCGGAGAAAATGCCATATCTTGTCTCAGGACCGCAGTATCTGATCTCACATCCCCGTAGCTGGACCCCATTCATCTGTAGGGAAGACGGGAAACCAGTAGCAGTTAGGAAATTGGATCGAAAACCTAAAAAAACAGTTCATCACGAAAAAGGAGTATGGGATTCCCGCCGGAGAGTTTACAAAGAGAGAGTTCACCTGCAACCAGGGTAGGAAACGTTGGAGTTTCGCTTCTGCTCCGGCTTCTTCTTCCATGTCCCAAGCTAAACTGTTTTAAGTGGACGAAACCAGTCGCGCGGATTTTAGAGAAAGACGCGCTTTTCTTCCCCGGAAAAGGAGCAGCCGACGGCGCGACGGGGAAATGAGGAGGGCCGGGGGAAGAGCAGCAATCACGGTCATGAGCCTGAGCCGCCAGCTGAGATGCTCCCGCTGACGTGGAATGAAACGGTGAATCGCGAGGGTAGGATTTCGTGATTGGAGTCATTGGACATATCCAAGTGTAGGACAACCCGCGTCCGTTCACCTTCGGTAGACTTGCGAGCAGTAAAAACAATAAAGATACGCGCGAGACTAAATGCACTTATTTAGCTTCGGTGCACCCGATGCATTTATGTTTTTTTTTAAAAAAAATAATCTACACAACTATTAATATAAGTACATTTAATATATATATATATATTCAGTTTTACCATTTTTAAAAATTTATAGATATTTTTTAACTTTTTAAAATTAGTAGTATTTTCGTAATTTAATAGTTGTATAAAAGGATTTTTAAAAAAAAAAAAAAAAAAAAAAATTTCACTTGGGTGCAGTAGATCCAACCTCGTAAATACTGGAAATACTTTTCACTTTAGTGTTCTGAACCATTTTATTTCGAACAATTTGTCTAATAGGATTCTATTCATCTAAACGAAATGTTTAAATATGTCGTTTTCATTTAAAGGTCAAAATATGTATAATTAAACATATATGATTTCTAAAGTATCGGTAATAATTAAAAACAAATGTCAAGGAACCTGTATAAATAGTTCTTTTTTTCATTTTCCATAAGACTTTTTAATATCTAAATCATTTATAATATTCACCTATATATATTTAGTTATAATACCAAAAATAAAAAAATTTATTGGGAAAGTCCAAGATATATTCATAAGTTTTGTATCGAATTATAAATATACTTGTAAACTTTTAAAAATTCTTTTCATGTTCATGTGTTTTGCCAAAATTTCATTTATAAATACACTACTGAGAACTTTATAAATGGGTTAAAAATTGCTCATCTCTTAGTTCCTACTCTTATACTATTATTCGCAAGTCATAACCTAATTTTCATTTGATAATTTACGCTTAAATGGAATTATGACATGAATTTCAAATTACGATAAAAATTAGTACACGGACAATTTCATCATTTCTCACACACACATGAACGGCTTTAATTGAGATTTTGGGCAAAACATGTGGATATGAGATGAATTATTAAGCATTCAAGAGTACATGTGAAATTAAGTTAAAAAAAAACTTGTTGATATATTTAATATTTATTCTATTTTAAAAATTTTATATATATGTATATTTGTTTGCAAATATTATTAGTTTCATATACCCTAAAATGATGTCAAATATCTGGTACGGCTGAGTGCACCTTGGTGCATAACTCCCTTTTTTCTAATTTTTTTTAATTTTTGAAATTCATATGCGAGCTCAAATATGAATATCTCAAATATATTTTATATTTTAAAATATTTTATTTTTAATTTTAAAAATCAAAAAAGGCATTTCTCGTGTGTCACACACATGAAAAAATACCTTATTTTTTATTTTTAAAATTCAAAATAAAATATTAAAAATGATCAAAAACATATATAAACTATATATATGGGACATTCATGCTTGAACCCATATAAATATATAAAATTTTGAAAAAATAAAAATAAGTTATTGTCCTGCACTAGGTGCACTAAGGCTCAGGGCACTCATATTCTGTGAAATATTTATACCAAAGGAATTTGAATGATGTGAAGAGAGTTGTCTTAGTGCATTACAACTGTACCGTTGCAAGGCCCCATATATATACTGTAATAGTATCTTATATATCATTTATCCTCGTAGAAATCATATTTTTTTTCCTTGTAGAAATTATATTTTAAGGAGTATGCTTATATACCATGAACTATTTTAAAATAAAATAGTTTAAAATACAACATTCTTTTATTTTATTTTATTTTATTTTATTTTTCTTCATAAATATATTTTCATATTCAATCTATATTCCAAGTTTTGTCATTTTATAATACTTTTATATATTTATTTTTTTTAAAAAAAGCAACAATTTATGAGGCATTTAAGTCATATTTCATCCCTTAAAAAATATGATTTTAAAAATAAAAAATAAATATGTAAAAGTATTATAAAATGACAAAATTTGGCATACAGATTAAATACACTTAACAAAACATGTTTATGAAGAAAAAATTAAAAAATATAACTAATTGTAAAAATAAATGAATGTTGTATTTTACCATAAAATACATCATGATATATATAATTAAGCTGCATATTATATTAGAGTATGATTATATACACCATAATGTATTTTATCCTAAAATACAACATTCTTTTATTTTATTTTATTAGATTTTTCTTCATAAATATGTTTTCATATTCAATCTATATTCCAAGTTTTATTATTTTATGACACTTTTATATATTTATTTTATTTATTTTTTATATATACATGGTCTAGATGTTGACATACATTTCTACAATTGATATTTAAATCAAATTATTTTATTATGTTTCCTATGGGAGGAACGGACCATCACTATCCCATCTCCCTCTTATTTAAAAGTTGGATAAAGGAAGGGAGTTCAATGCCAAAAAATTTCTGTACAAAATTTCTTGATGTGAAAAGATGATACATTGCCCCATCATTCCTACGTCCACAGAGAATTATGCGAAATGATTTTCAAAAAAATCTACGAGTAGAAATGAATCGGATTCTGCCTGCACGTGCTACAACTTGGTTGCCAATGCCCATTTCATATCAAGCAGTAAAGCGTGGCTTCCATTAGCAGGGGTAACATCATGTGATGTCCCTCCAGTTCCATCCTTTAGCAACAATGAAGAAGCCTCTTGAATCTCTAATTACGATGACAAAGCCAATGCACTCTTTGTCCAAATTCCATTTAACATCCACGTTCATTTTGAACACATCCACGTTCATTTTGAACGCACCAGCACGAGGTTTGGTCCATCTTGTTATGGGCTAATGGTGAAGGAAGCTATTATCTATGAGGTGTTTTGCCTGCCTTTGCTGATCAAGGAAGTTGATACACCAACCAATGATGCCCATAAACTCCGGGGGGTGGGGGGCCTCGTCCCTGAGCTAGTTCGTGATTTGCTAAGCACGCCGGCAGAATAATAGGAATAGGCTGAAGTCATCGGTCCCTTTTGCAGCTACGATCTTAGAAATGGTTCTTTTCATAGAGTTGGAGCCATTTATTCATAGCCCAAACCATGCCACACTTAATGAAGAGGCGATAACGTCTTTAGCTTGTTGCCTACAAAATAAGTAAGAAGAATCTGTTGAAAATGGGTCGATTCTATCCCAAAATAACTAGCCTTAGGAAATCTATTCTTATACATATAAATCAGAAAATCTTCAAGTCTCTTAACAATATAGGATTTTCTCACCACTTAACACTGCCCTTCACGTCTTGGACTAGAGATGTAAACACATATTTGGGGACAAACGCAGCCCAAGCCCGTTTGTGTTTGTCCCCAAATATGCATCCACGTCTCTAGCCTAAAACATGAGGGAGGTGTTAAGTGGTAAGGAAATTCCACATTGTTAGTAGACTTAAAGAGTTCTTAGTTTATATGTATGACAATAGGCTTCCTAACTTGGCTAGTCATTTTAGGATAGAACAGACCCATGTTCAACATAGCCAACCATGATATCACACCTATTTAGATTCATCTATACTTGGAGGACATCCTTAAAGAGTCTCCAGTCAAAGAGTACCCTTCTTTCTTTATTCCACTTTGCCAGCTCAAAACTGCATTTCTTATTTTTTCTCAACAGGTTGTCAGATGCATAGGCCCCCAGAAAATGCTCGGTCATCTAGATTCTATCAACAATGTGATGGGTCTCTCTTTATCTCGTGCCCAGAATAATTCATACCGAAAGTCTCGCTTCAGCTTCTTCCTATATTGTTATGTATTAAGGACTAACTTGACTGGGATAAGATCAAGTGCTGCAACTATCACGTGAAAAATCTTGGCATATGGAAACAAATTCAACCATTCAAGGGCGGCTAGGCCCTTGTCAGCTCTAGTCTCTACTCGATGCACACCTCTCTTGTTATTCTTCCATGTCATGAGAGGACCCAGCAACCCCATATCCAGCAAATGGCAATTGTCATCATCTCGCAAAAGAGATTCATCTGGGATTCCACTCTTGGTCTACGGCTTCTAAACTTAGAATGGTCTGTCATTTCATTTAAGTCCCCCGTGATGAGCCATGGAGCCTCAAATTGATTTCTTAGGTAAGTAATGAGATTCCACATTCCGCTCTCCTGCTAACCTCTAAGTGACCGTTGAAGCATGTGAACTTCCACCTCTGCATATCTATATCAATATGGTGCATCAAGTAGCTTCTTACTGTAAAATATGATTCCTCATTCCATAACAAGGCTAGGCCCCCTTCTTTCCTTTGAGTTCACTACAAAAAAGCTTTCAAAAAGCAACTTCCTCCTTATGTACTCCATTTACTTTACTAATTTTTTGGTTTCACTTAGGAGGAGTACTTTGAGAGCCTATTTCTTAATATTAAAAAAGGCTGCAAATTGCACGTGGGTTCCTAAGCCCACAACAATTCTATGTTATCAAAGTCATGTCATTCTAGGTGGGGCTGAGAGCCCCTTTTATCCTAGGGGTGGGAATTGGGGCGGGTCGACCCATGACCCGGCTTTGACCTGACCCGTTTTTGACCGGGTAAAACAAATATATTTTTAACTCGGTATAGGGATGGGTCAGAAATTTTGACCCGAATTCAAAAATAGGGTTGGGATAGGTCGACCATGTCCCGACCCGAAGAGTCTGACCCGTCCTGCATATATAAATTTATTAAAAATTATAAGCCTATATTTAAATATTATTATTATTTTCTTTCAAAATTTTTACTTTTTTATAATCAACTCTATCAACAATAGAAGAATCAATTTATTCAAAAAACAATATAAGAATCAATAAAAAATTTGTACATATATAACTCTTATGTGTAATTGTATATTAACCTATTTTAATAAATGTATGCTATATTTTCAAATGTTTTGTTTTCTTAATTATGTGTTTTTTAATAATTAGTGAAATATTGAAACATATAATATTTAATTTAGTATAGATGTATACTTATATTTGATAGGTATATAAATTTTGAAAATTATCTTATTTGACCCGTTTTTTTTATCCGACCTGCTATCCCGAAACCGGTCCGATACCGACCCGAATTTTGTCCCGAGACATAATAGAAAAAAGTAAGGATCAAACCGACCTTGTCCCTACCCGGTATGAAAATAAGGGTCAAACAAGATTTTCGAAAAGTAGGGTCAGAGTTGGGCAAACCCTGATCCGTCCCGACCCGCCGCGATTCCCACCCCTATTTTAGCCTCTACCTTATCACCTTCACTGTCCATGTTTCCTTGTAGTCTCTGATTCACTTATACATTCATCTCATTAACCAACCCGCAGCTTGTCTTTTTGTTTTGCAAGGCAAGTGTAATTGCTGTGGCGATGTACATCGCAATGCACAGTCCTCTTCCCTAGCCGATCTCTACCATCTACCTTAAGCTCTTTTAATCTGCTCGTTGCATTGCTGGGTTGCTGGACCAGAGATAGTCACATGATGATCATCTGCATTGAATGACCCTATGGGCCTGGCTACTCTTGGTTCATAGCGAGAGGCATGTCTCTAGCCTAACCCAGATTGATGCGGCCAGTTTGACAGGGGCCCCAACGTGGAGCTGTAACTCGTTCTGCTACCTGGCATATCTGCTGGTGTTGGGCTTCTTCCTCTTCATTACACACATCCATAGGGCAATGTTCATATTTCCTACTCCCATCCTTGGACATCGATGGATATGCCTCTGCTAGTTCAGGGTCTTGTTGGGTTAGTGAGGCCTTTTCTTGCTCGTGAGAAACTGTTGGGAATTAGTGGGAGACTTTACTTCCCTGCTATAGGTGTGGTCGTGGTTAAATTGACCATATGTAGCAGTTCCCCTGTGTATCGTTGGCCCTTCCTGAAGATGAGTTTCATTTTGCCCTCTGGTTCTCCTCTGCATTGGATTCCTTGCAACCATCCATTACCCATCACTTGTCCTTTTCTTTAGTGAAAGAATTCCAGTAAAGATTTTTCCTTAAATCAGTGAAATAGAAGCTATTCTTCGTTCTCCACAGCATTTCCATCATTAATTTAAAGAGTTCCTAGTTATAGGTATTGATCGCCCATAGGGAGCAGAGGAGGGAGGCCGAATCTCCCAGTTCAATCCGCAGTATGAATGCGTCTGAAAGCACCAGTGTTTGAAGCTTGTCTTGTAATATATCTTCATTAGTGGCCATCAAGGGTGAACAAGCTCGCTCAATCGTTGCCCATTCTTGGATTCCGTCTTCCTCTAAGCTGAAGCCCGAGTTCGTTCTTTCACCTTGTCTAAAGCACGAAGGAATTCACGTATCAGGGCCATGTGAAAGCAAACTCAATTTTATTTTATTACGTAGATTTTATAATATTTTCATATGAATCCATGTTCATATATAATTTGGATAAAATTTAACATAATAAAGTAAATAATTTTATATATAATTGGTGAGTTAGATGTTGATTGAGCCCTATTTTGCAGTGGATTACACTGGAATAATTCTAATTAATTTATATATATAATACTTTTAAAAAATACAAAGAGTAACCATTTATGTAAGAGTCATATCTCAGTGCATCGGGATGTATTAGAACTTTAAGGTGCCCGCTTGCAAAATCAATTTAAAATTTTTTATTTTTATTTTTACAAAACTAATAATCTAGATATATTTAACTTAATAAATTAAGTTTTACCATTTTTTGAGAGATATATATTTATTTAAAAAAAAAAGAGAATTATAATCATTTAAAAAATGAGTAAATATCCTTTTTAAAAAAATAAACATATATATAGACATCTCTAAAAATGATAAACTTAATTTATAAATTAAATATACCTAAATTAACAATTTTATAAAAAAATCGAAAAAAAAATTTGCACCCTGGTGCTTAAAGTTTCAACGCAATAGGATGCATTCAAACATAATTATTTATGTAACTCCTAGGGACAAATATTTATTTTTAATCATTCTTCTTAAAATATTATCCAACGATCGTGAAAATTATTATAAAACTGCAATGCTAACAAATATAACTTAAGTAATTTTTGCATTTTAAACATGAACTTATATCTTTTGAAAAGATATAATATTCACAATAATCTTCAGAAATGATTTTTTAGAATCATAATTAAATAAATGATGTTATTAAAAAACTTGGAGTGGATTTTGATCTATCAACCAAGTGGGCCCTAAACAAGAGGTTCTACCATTTGAATCTCATGAAAGCAGGTCAATTAAATTAGAAACTACGAAGATAAAGCATTAGCTCGGCTCTCCATGAACTTCATTGCTAAGTTTCGCTTACAACTTAAACATGGCACATGATCTTGTGTACTTAACTTTGGTGTACTCAAGTCTAAATATTTTTTTTAATATTTTTTTGAAAATTTTTTACACAGTTGTTAATCTAGATGTATTTAACATGTATATTAATTTTTACTATTTTCAGACATTTGTAGATATTTTTTTTAGATTTTTAGGATAATTCCTTTTATCTTGAGAACAATTGCACACAATTCCTAATATACTCACAACATTTTATAAATTCCTCTTATATTCATAACATTCCACCTAAATTCTTATTATACTCACGCCGTTAAAGCCACCGTTATCTATCCTTTTGAAAAGACGATTTTATCCTTTTAAAATTTTTTCTAATTAAAATAATTCGACCTTAATATGACTTTTAAATTGTTTAATATCTTATATAAATGATTTACTATTATCAATTGAATCATTTTATGATTAAATTATCTCAATTAGAAAATTTTAAGTGAGCAAAATTGTCTTTTCAATAGGGTAAAAGATGGTTGTACTAATGACACGGGCATAAGAGGAATTTAAGGTGTAATGTTATGAGTATAAAAGAAATTTATGAAACGTTATGTGTATATTAGGAATTAGGAGCAATTGTTATGGTATGAGAGGAATTATCCTTAGATTTTTTAAAATTAGTGGCATTTTTAGTATTTTTAGTAAGTTTAAATTACTAAAAATGCAACTGATTTTAAAAAATCTAAAAAAAATCTAAAAATAGTAAAAATTGATATGTATGTTAAATACACTCAAATTAACAGTTTTATAAAAAAATTTAAAGAATGGGTTAAATGAATCCGAGTGCACCAAGCCTAAGTTTGCCCACGTGCATTTAAACATTTCCGCCCAAGTATTGTCTTTTTGGCTCAACTAAATATTAACTTATTTATAGTGTCTCTTCTCAAATCTAAGATCAATTTTGTGGTTAATTTTATAGGATCCCAATCCTCTGCACCCGGGTTCAAATACGTATTTTAAAAATTTTAAAATTTTTTTACATAACCATTAATTTAAGTGTATTTAACATTTAAATTACCAAAAATGCCAATAATTTTTAAAATAAAAAATTTACAAAACTACAAAAATGGAAAAAATTAATACACATGTTAAATATATTTAGATTAATAGTTGTATGAAAAATTTTGAAAAAATATTAAAAAATAGATTAAATGCACCGGCGCAGATAGCCTAATTGCACCCAGGCTGTTCCCCAAATTTATAAACAAATCATATTGTCAATTGAAAACAACAAAATCTGTAGTTTTAGATTCGATTGAAGGTGACACATTAATATTGAAGCGTTAAGCAAATCAACAATACTCGAATAGTATATTAGAGTTAATAATAAAGTAGGTTGAGGAAAGAACTAACCTAATAAGTTCCCAGGAGTTGAGCTACTAGTTGAATCACGGATAATATCTTGGCTAAATGAGTAGCAGAAGTTATCATATTTTTGTAGTGTAAACTTATACATTGAAAATAAAAGGTTAATACATAAAATGGGTAAAATGACATTGGAAATCGGAAAAAATTGTAGAAATAAAAAAATTCATCGTAATACGCTACATCCTATCCATTCCGCATTCCCTATTCCTCTCACAGTACAAAACACACCATTAGTTTTTTTTTTCCCTTAAATTGTTTCGCCTCTTTAGCAATGTTGTCAAAACCGAACTGGTAATTGAACCGGTAAAGGAACTGACGTCAGCATGACATATTTATGATGTCATAAATATTAAATTATTTTTAAATTTTAAGTAAATATATTGATAAGTTAATCCTAATTTAACATTTGTAATATGATTCTGAGCCTTTTATAAGGTCATTTATACCTTAATTACAGAATTTGAAACCCAGATAATAAGATTTAATGACATCTACCTTATCTAACAGTGTCTAACGATATCTAACAGTATATAACAGCATCTAACGCCATCTAACGTCATCTAACAGCATCTAATAGCATTTATGGATAAGGTTAAAATAGATAAGTTAGTTATATGGACAGATATGTAAAAATAATTTAAAAATATGATAATTATATAAGAAATATTAAGAAATAATTTTATAATAAGGTAGTTACGGAGAGTGAAATTTTTTTATTAAAAACAAATTTGTCTTATAATCTGATCATTTTTTCTTTAACTATTCTAACTTTACTTTTATCATTTTATAACAATGGTACAAATTTCAAAATAAAAAATTACCAAAGGTTAACTGAGTCTCTTTTCCAAGAAGGTTTGACAGTTGTCTTATATGACATTTAAACGTACATTGTTAAAATATATTTTTAAATATAAATAAAAATGAAGATTTTCTCAAAAATACAGAATTTATTTAGGGTAGCGAATGGATATTTTTCAGTCGGGAACCGGAAACTAATAAAATGTTATACTTCAATATTATAAAAATTTTCAAATATAAATGAGTGTTATGTACAATATATTATTCAAACATTATTAAAAAAATTTATATTAACATCAGGCAACTTTTTCGAATTCGCGCAAGCCCTCCGATGTATGCGTCTTTATGTAAATAGCACATTAATTATTAAAAATGCAAACCTGGGACTAGGGGTGGGTCCGTGCCCTTGGTTTTCCAAAAAAGTCAAGGTTCTGCCGTGTCGTGCGCTTGGTTTTTTTTTTTCAATGAACCAGTCGAACCGGTCCGACCGTATATTGCGGTCCAACCGTCGGTTCGACGGTTTCTACGGTTTATATGTATTGAACCGAACTGTATCCTATCGAACCGGATTGGGGACCAGTTCCCGGTTGGACCGGTCGGACCCGCCGGTCCGGTCCGGTTTTAATAACACTGCTCTTTAGCCGAATAACTGACAGAGGACAACTGTAGGGAGGGGTAAACGAAGTAAAAGCCTTTACCCACCAAATAACTGACAGAGGACAACTATAGGGAGGGGTAAACGAAGTAAAAGCCTATACCCAATTTCTACGGTTGGACCTACAAGGCTATACACACTCACATCAACAACTTGGTCATCTAAGTAGTAGTCACAACACACCATTAGTTGAGAAGGAAAGGACTGTTTGTCTCAATTAGGAAGGCAAAATGTCTTTTCAACCGCGTAAATAACAATTGTATTAACGGTATGGACATGAAAGAAATTTAGAATAAAACGTAACACGAAATTTTAGTATGCAGACATTTCAGTGGACCACATGATCATGGGCTTGCGGTCGCAGTTTAATCAATTTATCCTTCTGGCCATGACCGTCAAATAAGATCAGCACCACTTATCTGAATTTCATAGGCACATATTTAATGGTTAAAATAGTGAATTTTGATGACTTAAGGAATTACTTTTGTCTCTACGTAGCATATGGATCCTGATTCTATGGAACCTCTCCATTTGGGGCCCACAGTAGTTTCAATATTCTTATTGCAATATTTAGCAATTAGCAATCGTCATTTTATTTCTCCTTTCTGTTAACCTTTTTCTATTGTTTACGCGCATGAATCTTATAAATTTGCAGCCCCGTAAACAAAAAAAAAAATCATAAAAAAATTTTAAACTTTTTTATTAGAATAGCCATTTTTACAAATGAGGCTCTAAGCATTTCAACTTTGTAATCTCTGTCCATAACTAAGGATTTTCACAAATGATCCCTACTTATAAACTTTGTTTGGTTATCGCCCAAAATTAACATCCACTCAAAATAAACATGCTTATGCCTTTTCATAATGGCTTATCAATAAGTTAAATAAAAAATTTTGGGATTTTCTTCAATATACTTATTACGTTTGACCCTAATTCCAATTATGCCTATAATGTTTTTAAAATTCCAAATATATTCACTACGTTTACACTTAATCCAAAAAATGTTCATTCCGTAAAAACCCGTCAGTTAAATTTTTATAAATACCCAAAATACTCTGGTTGTAAAATAATAAATGATGAAATAAAATAAAAAATGAAATCGTGCTTCTCTAAATTTAGTTTTCACATGCAATTAGGGCATCAATGAGTTATGGGCCTTATGGTATTCAATTTTTCCAATTTCATTCACAATATGAAGGGCATAGTGGTAATTTCACATATTCACTAATGACATTAACTTATGGAATAAACATTTTTTGGATAAAATGCAAACATAGTAGGTATATTTGGAATTAAAGATCAAACTTAATTAATATATTTGAAAAAATTCCAAAACTTTTTCTTGTATCTTTATGGCAGTTGTTACTTTTGTCAGCTGATTGATCGTGGTAAGTAGAAATAATCATGAGGGAAGTTTGCAAAATCCATTTTAATAAGTGTGTGGCCTGTTACAAAATAAAAAGTATGGGGTATAAATGGTAAAATATAAAACTTAAGCGAGTCATTCGCAAAACACTTCAAAAACATTTTCAATTTTGTAATTTTTTAGAAATTCAAGGTATTCCCTGTCAGAGTCAACGGTCGATTGATCTAAAAGCTATTTGGCCGAAACATTAAATCATGACAGGGAACCGTAATCGTTAAAAAAATACAATTCCACATAAGCAGTAATTTTCAACTGTTTTTTTTTTTTTTTTTTTTAAGTAGGAGTCGTCTCCTATTCTCACGGAAACTCTTTCATCCTTCAACAAACTTGCAATCTACAGATGAGGTAGTTTCACATTATTTTCAAATTCTATGTATGGAAAAGTACTTCATATTTCAAATATATTGCATAAGGACAGATTTTTGTTATTAACCGTGACATTATATTGTTAGCAGATATTAATGGGAAGATCTTACCAACTTTTTAACATAAAAGATAAATACATAAATCATATGTTGAAATATAAAAATCTAGTTATTAATTCCTAGTTAAATTAGACCTCAAATCTTATATATGTAGTTAAAATTTCAACATATTTGAAATTATGTCCAAATAAGTTTAAATTATTATAAAATATTTTAACTTATATAAATCATTTCAAATTTATAAACAAATCATATTGTCAATTGAAAACAACAAAATCTGTAGTTTTAGATTCGATTGAAGGTGACACATTAATATTGAAGCGTTAAGCAAATCAACAATACTCGAATAGTATATTAGAGTTAATAATAAAGTAGGTTGAGGAAAGAACTAACCTAATAAGTTCCCAGGAGTTAAATGAGTAGCAGAAGTTATCATATTTTTGTAGTGTAAACTTATACATTGAAAATAAAAGGTTTATACATAAAATGGGTAAAATGACATTGGAAATCGGAAACAATTGTAGAAATAAAAAAATTCATCGTAATACGCTACATCCTATCCATTTCGCATTCCCTATTCCTCTCACAGTACAAAACACACCATTAGTTTTTTTTTTCTCTTAAATTGTTTCGCCTCTTTAGCAATGTTGTCAAAACCGAACTGGTAATTGAACCGGTAAAGGAACTGACGTCAGCATGACATATTTATGATGTCATAAATATTAAATTATTTTTAAATTTTAAGTAAATATATTGATAAGTTAATCCTAATTTAACATTTGTAATATGATTCTAAGCCTTTTATAAGGTTATTTATACCTTAATTACAGAATTTGAAACCCAGATAATAGGATTTAATGACATCTACCTTATCTAACAGTGTCTAACGATATCTAACAGTATATAACAGCATCTAACGCCATCTAACGTCATCTAACAGCATCTAATAGCATTTATGGATAAGGTTAAAATAGATAAGTTAGTTATATGGACAGGTATGTAAAAATAATTTAAAAATATGATAATTATATAAGAAATATTAAGAAATAATTTTATAATAAGGTAGTTACGGATAGTGAAATTTTTTTATTAAAAACAAATATGTCTTATAATCTGATCATTTTTTCTTTAACTATTCTAACTTTACTTTTATCATTTTATAACAATGGTACTAATTTCAAAATAAAAAATTACCAAAGGTTAACTGAGTCTCTTTTCCAAGAAGGTTTGACAGTTGTCTTATATGACATTTAAACGTACATTGTTAAAATATATTTTTAAATATAAATAAAAATGAAGATTTTCTCAAAAATACAGAATTTATTTAGGGTAGCGAATGGATATTTTTCAGTCGGGAACCGGAAACTAATAAAATGTTATACTTCAATATTATAAAAATTTTCAAATATAAATGAGTGTTATGTACAATATATTATTCGAACATTATTAAAAAAATTTATATTAACATCAGGCAACTTTTTCGAATTCGCGCAAGCCCTCCGATGTATGCGTCTTTATGTAAATAGCACATTAATTATTAAAAATGCAAACCTGGGACTAGGGGTGGGTCCGTGCCCTTGGTTTTCCAAAAAAGTCAAGGTTCTGCCGTGTCGTGCGCTTGGTTTTTTTTTTTCAATGAACCGGTCGAACCGGTCCGACCGTATATTGCGGTCCAACCGTCGGTTCGACGGTTTCTACGGTTTATATGTATTGAACCGAACTGTATCCTATCGAACCGGATTGGGGATCGGTTCCCGGTTGGACCGGTCGAACCCGCCGGTCCGGTCCGGTTTTAATAACACTGCTCTTTAGCCGAATAACTGACAGAGGACAACTGTAGGGAGGGGTAAACGAAGTAAAAGCCTTTACCCACCAAATAACTGACAGAGGACAACTGTAGGGAGGGGTAAACGAAGTAAAAGCCTATACCCAATTTCTACGGTTGGACCTACAAGGCTATACACACTCACATCAACAACTTGGTCATCTAAGTAGTAGTCACAACACACCATTAGTTGAGAAGGAAAGGACTGTTTGTCTCAATTAGGAAGGCAAAATGTCTTTTCAACCGCGTAAATAACAATTGTATTAAAGGTATGGGCATGAAAGAAATTTAGAATAAAACGTAACACGAAATTTTAGTATGCAGAAATTTCAGTGGACCACATGATCATGGGCTTGCGGTCGCAGTTTAATCAATTTATCCTTCTGGCCATGACCGTCAAATAAGATCAGCACCACTTATCTGAATTTCATAGGCACATATTTAATGGTTAAAATAGTGAATTTTGATGACTTAAGGAATTACTTTTGTCGCTACGTAGCATATGGATCCTGATTCTATGGAACCTCTCCATTTGGGGCCCACAGTAGTTTCAATATTCTTATTGCAATATTTAGCAATTAGCAATCGTCATTTTATTTCTCCTTTCTGTTAACCTTTTTCTATTGTTTACGCGCATGAATCTTATAAATTTGCAGCCCCGTAAACAAAAAAAAAATCATAAAAAAATTTTAAACTTTTTTATTAGAATAGCCATTTTTACAAATGAGGCTCTAAGCATTTCAACTTTGTAATCTCTGTCCATAACTAAGGATTTTCACAAATGATCCCTACTTATAAACTTTGTTTGGTTATCGCCCAAAATTAACATCCACTCAAAATAAACATGCTTATGCCTTTTCATAATGGCTTATCAATAAGTTAAATAAAAAATTTTGGGATTTTCTTCAATATACTTATTACGTTTGACCCTAATTCCAATTATGCCTATAATGTTTTTAAAATTCCAAATATATTCACTACGTTTACACTTAATCCAAAAAATGTTCATTCCGTAAAAACCCGTCAGTTAAATTTTTATAAATACCCAAAATACTCTGGTTGTAAAATAATAAATGATGAAATAAAATAAAAAATGAAATCGTGCTTCTCTAAATTTAGTTTTCACATGCAATTAGGGCATCAATGAGTTATGGGCCTTATGGTATTCAATTTTTCCAATTTCATTCACAATATGAAGGGCATAGTGGTAATTTCACATATTCACTAATGACATTAACTTATGGAATAAACATTTTTTGGATAAAATGCAAACATAGTAGGTATATTTGGAATTAAAGATCAAACTTAATTAATATATTTGAAAAAATTCCAAAACTTTTTCTTGTATCTTTATGGCAGTTGTTACTTTTGTCAGCTGATTGATCGTGGTAAGTAGAAATAATCATGAGGGAAGTTTGCAAAATCCATTTTAATAAGTGTGTGGCCTGTTACAAAATAAAAAGTATGGGGTATAAATGGTAAAATATAAAACTTAAGCGAGTCATTCGCAAAACACTTCAAAAACATTTTCAATTTTGTAATTTTTTAGAAATTCAAGGTATTCCCTGTCAGAGTCAACGGTCGATTGATCTAAAAGCTATTTGGCCGAAACATTAAATCATGACAGGGAACCGTAATCGTTAAAAAAATACAATTCCACATAAGCAGTAATTTTCAACTGTTTTTTTTTTTTTTTTTTTTAAGTAGGAGTCGTCTCCTATTCTCACGGAAACTCTTTCATCCTTCAACAAACTTGCAATCTACAGATGAGGTAGTTTCACATTATTTTCAAATTCTATGTATGGAAAAGTACTTCATATTTCAAATATATTGCATAAGGACAGATTTTTGTTATTAACCGTGACATTATATTGTTAGCAGATATTAATGGGAAGATCTTACCAACTTTTTAACATAAAAGATAAATACATAAATCATATGTTGAAATATAAAAATCTAGTTATTAATTCCTAGTTAAATTAGACCTCAAATCTTATATATGTAGTTAAAATTTCAACATATTTGAAATTATGTCCAAATAAGTTTAAATTATTATAAAATATTTTAACTTATATAAATCATTTCAAATTTGGTTTCTTTTGAAACATGTATCATATGCTGAATGTTCTTATTGTTTCGTCTCTCTTTCTTCCTTGATATTCTCTAAATTGAAAAAAATCGTACAAAATATCTTTTATATTTATAGTGTTTTATTATATGAACTGTTTCTGATAATTGTATGCATAAATTGCATATTAGTCATATTTCATGCAATCTTATTAAGGAAGGTTTTTCTTTTAATTTTAGATAATGAGTTGATGATCAATTAGGAGGGTAATGACATCCGTGACTTTAATTTTAATTATATAAAAAATAAATATATTATCATATCTTATCAGCTATATGAGTTGATGGCCAATTAGGAGCCTCTAAATAACTTCTACTTGTTTGATGTTAACCAATGCTAATGATGGGACTTGTCATCGATTCTAGAATTGTTTTAAATAAATATATTTATTTATAAATTTACTAGTAATATAAAACAGTTTTAAGTAAAAATATCAAAAATTTTCTTTAGATACATATATAAGATTCAGATAATTTGTCTTCTGAAAAAGCATCTAATAAATGTCATAAAACTTTAATATTCTATAGTATTAAAAATTCTAATTTAGTAATGCTCCAGTTCACAATATTGTAATTCAATTCATTATTATTTAAGTTATAAATAGCTAGTTATGCAAATTATTATTGTTTTATGACGATCAAATATTTTAAACATTATTTAGGAAAATGTCCATAGAAGGTCAAGCACAAGTATCATCTTCATCTTATGGTGATAGCTCTGTGAAAAAGGGAAGGCTACATGGAATGGATGATTATTAAATGCTTTTTTAAGAGTATGTATATATAAAGTGTGCAGCGAGAATCCACATGTTACTCAGTTTAATAAAATTGGTTGGAAAAATATTGTGAAACATTTTAATGCTACTATAGGAAAGAATTATGATTATAAGCAACTTAAAAATAAATAGAATGTTTTGAAAAAAGAGTGGCAAGTGTGGGAGAAACTTGTATGTAAAGAAACTCGATTAAGTTGGGATATGGAAAGAAAGATTGCGCAAGCTAGTGAAGAATGGTGGAATTGAAAATTACATGTTAGAATATTTTTTATTTTTATTTTAAATTATTTTACATTAAATTATGAATAATGTAATATTTTACAAAATTATAATAATGCAAGAAATTCCCGAGGCAACAAAATTCAAAGAAAAGGGGTTTCACTTTGCAGATGATATGGAAATTTTATTTCAAGATGTTGTTGCAATAGGTGAGAAAGCATGAGCACCATCTTTTGGGATATTATCTAATGATGACATGAAGGCTATAGAAACAACTGGAGAGCAAATGAATATTGAGGAGTTCAATGACATATAAGTTGAAAAAAATGTTATCTTAAGTGAAATTAGATACAAATAGAGTAAATGATGATGGCAGTAACTATACAAAAAAGAGAAAAAGACACAAGTTATTGAATTATAAAGAAAAAAAAGTAAGGAAAGTACTTCTTTAGAAAAAAACACTTGATAAAATAGTTGAGGCCATGAAGTGTACACACTTAAAAGTGCAAGTATTGAAAGTGTAATGTCTATAGTTTTTTAGTTACCTAGAGAAGAGCAAAAAAGTTTGTTTTATTGTCTAAAGTTATTAATTTAATGCTCAACAAAACAAAAAGAGAAAAACTCATGACTATCAAGGAACTTGAACTTCAATTAGAATGGCCTAAGTGGAAAATTAATTACCTTCAAGATTGATTTTGTTGCTTTTATGATTTTCATAACTAACTCTTTGTAACTTTTATGGGGTTTTAGAAGTTTAAATTCAAATATTTTTATGTTTAAATTTAAAGATGCTAACTTTGTGAGTAGATTGTCAGTTTGCAACTATGCCAATTAGTTTTTATTTATATTTTACATTTTACAATAATGATTTTTATTCTGTTTTTTTTATGTGGAACTGAATGCTTGCTTGAATTTCTAGTTTACAACGCTTTCCTTTGCATATGCACTCAATAAAATTCTTTTATTTCTAAGATTATTTTGCTCCAGTTACTATTATTATTGTAATAACTCTATTCAACATATTATTATATCAGGATGTCATCAAATGATGATGAAGAAAGTTCCCGTGATAGCATTATCGAATTGAAAGTTCCCGTGATAGCATTATCGAATTGGCAATACTTGGAACACTAGTTTCTTCTTTTCTTATTTAAGTACTGCTTAAAACAACCATGTAGAGCATCAACATTTATTGGCTACCATTTTGTTATTGATATGCTTCTTGGCCATGAAGTCCGTTGTCACGAATTGTTTTAAATGAAAAAGCATGTTTTTCACTTTTTTTATAATGACTTAAGTAAGAAATATGATTTGAAGAACACCAGGATTATGAGGGTGGAAGAAATGGATGAAATGTTTTTATGGACAGTTGGTCATGATGTTGGAATAGAATCATCCGAGAATGCTTCAAACACTCTAAAGAAACTGTGGGTAGGCATTTAAAATGTGGTTTTGAAATCATGTTTAAGGATGTCGTTTGATTTGTTAGAACCTGACGATCCAAATTTTAGAGAAATTCACCTTAAAATAAAAGATGATGAAAGGTATTATCCATTTTTCAAGAATTATATAGGAGCTATTTTATGATACACATTTACATTATATTGTTTCTAGTGAGCAGGTAAAGTATATAGGTAGAAAAAGTGGTATACTCAAAATATTATGGTAGCATGTGCTTCACATTTGTATGGGCTGAATGGGAAGAAAGTGCTCATGATAGTCAGTATATTTACTCAAGCTCTTCAAAATAGAGGCTTGAATTTCCCCATCCTCTTTAGGTTTGCCTTTAATAATTTATTTTTTAATATTTATATTTTATTCTTATTGATTGAATCTACAATTAAACTAAATAATTTTAATGTGAATGCGGGAAAATATTACCTTGTCGATGATGGTGATCCAATGCTTATTGAAGGCCATACAAAAATGAAAGATATCACATTCCTGATTTTCAACGTAATAGAAGCTTCAGGAGTAATAATGAAAATTTCAATTATCGTCATTCAAGCCTAAGAAGCAAAATCGAGTGTACATTTGGAGTGTCAAAAAAAAAAGAAAAAAAAAAAGATTTGCTATCTTACGTGATAAGCATGCATATACATTTATTACGCAAGTACAAATTGTTATTATGACAATGGTAATACATAATTTTATAAGAAAAACTCCAACACTGATATACATTTTATGGAGTTGGATAAGGATGAGAAGCAATTTCTAAAAGATGGGGATGAAGGAAATTCTAAAAGCTATGGAGGTAAGCTTCCTTGAAACATCTTTTGAGATCAAAGTTTTGAGAGATTAGATAAGGAATGAGATTCTTGAACATTATTTTAAAAATATTTAATTTTTTGTAGATATTATACTTTTTTAGTGCTTGGTATCATGTTTGCGACAATGATAATTTACAATATTTGTTTAAATAATTCATTGACATGAATTTCATTGCACTATTAGATTTCCATGTTGATACATACATCATTACTAATTCATTTATTTACCCAACTAAATTTAAGAAGTGAGAAATGCTACGTTACTTTATTGATATTGTGTGAAAACTTAAAATTTTTTAATTTAATTGATATAATTTTTAAATTTTGAAATTCAAAAAAGGGGGCACATGCATATGTAGCGTATGAAATTTAGTCGTTTTTTTGTTTTCGAAATTCTAAAGACGACGTAACTGGATGAAATTAAATTAGCTAGCAATAGAATTTGAATGCCCATTATAAAAAATCACATTAAAATATCTCGATGCTAAATACTAGATTATAGTTTCAATAATTAAAACAATAAAAAAGAATACGTTCGTTATATATTCAGATTTTAAATAAGCGTTAATAATATAACATTTTGTCATTAGCTTAATTAAGACAGAAAATATATAATATGAAAATTTTAATTTCTTTCAACCTTTAATAATTTTTAAATTAAAAATATTATACAGGCCCCCAAGATTTTTCAGATAACTCATTTTTTTATCTCATCACTTATACATACAATTATATTATAATAATCCAAGAAGGTGACTCATATCATTATATTAATTATTATTTATTTTATTAAAACAACATATTTTAATTGAAAATTTTGTACATATAGTTATTGTAAAAATGTTATATTAGAGAAAAATTAAAAACTTATTTTAGAAGAATTTCAAAATTACATAAGATTTACAATATATTTATGTAAAATTAATAGTTAGAAGAAATAAATATTTATCTTTCTTTTATGAAATCTAAAATAATTCAAATTTAGAAATGTTTATATTGTCTTTTTTCATCATTTTTCATGTTTATAAGCACTTTTATCTTTTACGCCAAATGTTAAAATATTACTAAAATTGCTTTTTGAATGATAAAGCCAAATACTTTCTAATTTTTTTATCAGCGCACATTTTATAAAAATTTTATTTGTAATCGAACTTTTTTAAAAAGTTCAGATTTAGAAGCTTGGCCAAACAGAACTCTAAATGTTGTCTACTTCGAGTGTACTTAGGAAAAGAGAAAAAAATGGAAGAAAGAATTTGGTAGAATTTTTTTAAATTAGATATGGTAATAGATATTATAGAGGTAATGATTAAAAGTAAACAAAATAAAGTTCAAATAAATTAGATAGTTATTTGGAAAGATATGAAAAATAAGAAGGTAAAATATGAGGAAAGAACTATTTTTCACATTAAGCACATATACGTCCATTTGTATAGTCTACTTGACATTCTGCTTGACATTTGCAAGGTTTCTTTTCTTATTTTATCGTATATATCTTTTGATATGATTTGACATTTTTGGATGTGTTTTATAATAAAAAAATGTTAAGTTAAAACTTTTCAATTTACATAATTATTCTTTTTTTAATCATTTGTTACATCTTCCTGTACACCTACTTTACTTTCTAGTTATTTCTGTACAACTATTTATATAACTAACTTACCTATTTTAACTTTATTATATTTACTTTTCATTATTGTTACTAACATATCACATCATTTTCTTTAAATTTAAAAACTTTTACACACAAAAATTTTCATTTAAAAATTTTATTACTTTTGAAACACGCATTTTCTAACTTTTCTTTTATCAACTTTGCGTTATAATCATTTTTTACATTTTTAATACAATAACCTTATTTATTTTCGTCTTTATTTTCTTTACTCTTTTACATTTTTAATACAATAACCTTATTTATTTTTATCTTTATTTTCTTTACTCTTAACCATTACCACTATTCTAATCCGTTATGCTCACTTCTTTTATATATATATAAAAAAAAATTTACACAAAATTTTCCCTACCTTTTACCTAACGGAAGCAAAACAGACAAGGTAACCTTGCATATTGAAAAGTTACAAAGACTCCGTTACAATTTCATCAAATTTAAGGATGTCTACACCCCCCATAACTCCAAATATCAACGTTTCTGTGCACGCATAAGTAGTCTACTGCACCGAAAACTAAAATTGGATCACCCAAACTAGGGCAAATAAAGAAATCTATACTGTGCTTTGGCTTCGGATGGCGGTTCTAATAAAAAAAGTACATGAACTCACATTTCTTTGACGGCGTGGGATTAATATCATTTCAACTTCAAGAAAGAAGATGTAAAATATTATGCGGGAAAAAGCTTAAAAACAAACACAATCGTTCATGCAGTCGCATTTCTTTTTAACAGCTTGGAATTAATATCATTTCAATTTCAAAACAGAAGGTGTAAAATATTATAGGGAAAAAAAACAAACATACACACATAACGCACCCATAACGTAAGAGATTCAGTCTCATTAGACCATTTTCCGTCCTATTTCTACGAATTTTTGGCTAACAAGAAGAAAACCCAAAAGACATCCTCTAAAAAGGGAAACGGAAAGGACCCTATCCCAAGCAAAAAAGGGAGGAAACAGAAAAGCTGGAGAATCAAACGAAAGGTCTTTTTTCTTCTTCTTCCGCACCCTGTACAGCGCGTTTGGGGTTCATCTCAGTAGAGGACTGTGCGTGTTTAGGAAGTATGGTCGATGGTTTGTAGGGTTTAGGATCAGGCATTAGCTTCAATGCGATGCCCATTGCAATGAGGAGCAGACCTGTCCCATGCTGCTCTGTCAGTGGCTTGGTGAATATCAGGTATGACAGCAGCAGCGTGACTGCCTTCCTCGCTGTTGTCACCTGATCAGCCATCAATCCCATAACAATATCAATAAAACATAAAACAGAGAAATTTAGACAGGAGTGTTTTACATTACTCAAGCATATCAGTTCTTTTCTATTAAGAAGGCACGGCTAATTCACAGACGCAAGAAATTACCATGGCAGTAGTGGCTGCCCCGAAGAGTGCGATGAGGGAGAGCACAGATACTTGGCCAACAAAGGTTGCCATGGCTTCAAAGATCAGCACCCCATAAACATAAAGATGCTGTCCATAGAGCAAACATACAAAAGAGAAACCCCCATTACTATGTTAACAAAAAGAACCCACTTAATCATTGAATAATGAAAATGACACATAAACAAATGGAATTTATGGAAGCAAAGTATCTGAGCCAAAAGGAGATGCATGCAATGGAACATAGTTAGCTGGAGTCACATAAAAGGTCAAATGAAGGAAGGAGGCCGCTACGGACTCTGAACGTAGTTGGGTGGACAGCACAATCTCAGACATGACCTACTTGGCCTTTCATTCTCGGGTGATCAAGATATTAGTCAATCTTATTATGCAAAGATCAAAATTATCAAGGAAACTGGTGATGATTATGTTAGGAGCAAAGGGTTGCCTGTTATGACGAAGGTATCTCATTAGAGCAGGACAAACCAAGTAGGCAGGCATGAATCAGTCAACTAATACAGGCACCAACCCACCATCCTCCGCTCCAACGGTTTTCAACACAGCGGTTCCCAGATATACCAGAACCACCAACTTTAAGACTTCCCTTTAAGAAAATCAATGCATGTGCAGATGGCTAAAAGTCAAACATTTAAGGCAAGTCCCAACACATGGAGATGTAAATTATGTCCTCATTTAGGCTGTGGCATGGCAAAAAATTCAAACACTTTGAAACCCCCTCATACTTCGCCATTCAGACAATTTTGGCAATAATGATATTAGACGAAAACAAGGAGTACCATTTAACGGACTTGGCTAAGTTAATGTGAACCAGGAACTCTGTTTGTGGCCAACATAAAGTTCAACGGTTGAGATGGAATTTCATTATATGGGTAGGGAATTTTACCTCAGAGCATGAATTCCAGGCTTTGAATAATTCTCCTGTTAAAACCATGGGTGGAATTAACATAGGGAGCCCTACCAGAGTTGAGCAGAATAGCATCTCCATCTGTGAGAAGCAATAATTACAGCTTAGTCAGCAACTTTCTCAGAACTAGAGAAAAAAAAAAGAGAAGAAACCACACTGGTTGGCAACAGAAAGGAAAAATATAAAAATAAAAACAGAAGAACCAAGGAAAAGTGAAAGATGAAGAAGCTGATCACCTGTGTGGTATCAGGATTCATTTTAAAGATGGCTTCTTGCAAATTACCCAAAAAGGAATCCATAACCAAGGCACCAGAGACCATGACAACACCAATTGCACTAAAATTTGGAGACGTATGAGCATCAGCTAAGGTGAAAAGGATCAATCCCACCACTAAAAGTATTGCAGAGATGTATTCATGAAGTGGGTATTTGCGTCTGAGACCAGGAATGAAGGCTCCCATTATCATCACTGGCAATACCTGGAGAGAGAGGGAGAGATTAGGGAAGTGCTACTACATAGGACCCTAAAACTAGCACCAATCTGAATGCAAATAATCAAGGAATGGTTATGACTAGAACTGAAATTGAAAACTGAAGAAAATTACTGACTCCTGATGTAATTGGTGCTTGCTCCATCTTAAATTTTTTTTGATAAAATAAGGTATTCATTTTGGAAAATAAGATAAAAGCAAAAGTTTACAGAACCACCGGACTAATGTGTGCGACCTAAACGCCTACAAGAATGTGGCACCAGCATTCCAACCTAAGCAGCTTAAAAGCTTAGATCACAATTTTTCTTCCCCATGAAAATACTATATGGTCATGGAACACGGCTAGCACAAAATAGAAAAACCAAGCTCCATAAATCTGTCCACATGACCAATGTCTTTGAAATGGGTCAAGAAAGAAACCATTTAATTTCTAATGCTTAAATGAGAAGAAATCGCATACCTTAGTGGATTTAAACATAAGCTGGGCAGGATAATTAAGAAAAGCTAATGATCCTTTGGTCAGCCCATGAGAACCCATCAACACTGCAGAAAGCCTAATATATGTCTTCCATGGATTTACCATCTGCTTTACCGTGAATCCTTGTAAATATATGAGAATCAAATACACAAATCCCTGCACAAACGTGAAGTACCAACCATAGCTGGAAACAGAAAGCATCCGAATCTGTCAAAAAGCTCCAAATCTCAAAGACAAAGGGCTTACATAAGCACATCTATTGAAGCAATTTTACAACCCAAAAAAAAAAAAAAACAACTTTGGGATTGGGAACAGTTAGCCAACCTGAACTGCAGACGATTATATACATATTCCTGCAATAACATGAAGTCGATTAATAAGAGATCCAATGCATATAAAAGGAATTTTCAAGAAAGATTTACTGCAATTTTCAAATAAGAAATGAGTGGAAATTCTTTCGCAATAGGAAAAACAGAGAGCAAACATCTGGAAAGAAATTATAAAAAGAATTAACAAAATCCAGAAAACTACAAATCCCTGAACTACGACTCAGTCTCGGGAATTTCATAGTCTTTCTCTTACAGAAAAAGTGAGAGAGAGAGAGAGAGAGTCACCATCTTACAAAATTCCGAAAGCAAAACGAGAAACAGAGGAAACCCATTACGGGACAGAGGTGGAGAAGCTGAAACACGCAAGCATCGACAGCAACAAGAGAGCGGAAGAGACTTCCGGAGGAGATCAAGAACGGAACACCAGCATGCAACGAGCTAAAGAAAGGAAGAAGAAGGAAACGGAGGCAGGGAAGAAGGATAGAGCAAACCTCGCAAATTCCATTGACGAGGTAACCGAAGAAGAAGCCAGAAGAGCAGATGAGGAATTGCTGCCATTTAGGTCTGTCGGAGAGAGAGATTCCGAACAGCGACCGAGCTTGCTGCTGCTGCTCCTCGCCCTTCATCGGTGTAAACCGTTACGATACGAGCCCGCAAGGTATGGATGAGAAGACAACTGTTGGTGTAGAGAGAGAGATAAAGAGAGAGAGCGCGCTCTATAGGCAGTAGAATAAGACATGCGGCGGGAGAGGAATAGGAATCTGAAGCTGGAGTTGGTGACGATGCCGTTGCAGTTCCATGTGGGGTAGAAGAAAAGACGACGGTCGTTGTGGGGCTTTAGACGGCCTCCGAAGAAAAGAATCTCACATCACCGAACTGCACTTCCCTTCGATTTATACAGAGTAAATTGCGAAGACCTGGCTCGTCTTCCTGTACCTAATAAAAAAAATTATATTTAAGGTCCACTTGGAAAGAGGATAGGAATGAAAAAAATTTAAATGAGATCTTTTTCAGAAAGATAGAATAATTATATGAAAAAAATTATATTTTACGGTATGAAATGGTCGATAACAGAATTGTTTGTAGTATTATGTTTTATGACCCATCTAGGTTGTTTTTTTTTTTTTTTTGATGAAATAGGTTGTTTTTATTAGGTGAACAATAAATTATATATTTTTTTGATAAACTACATTATTTAAAGTATTTTATTTGCGCCGTTTAATGTACGGAAATTAGAGTATGCTTAGAAAGTTGCTCGGTAAGGCACGAGTTTACGAAGTCGCGGACGCTCCCCTTCACGAGGGCAGAGTCGGATTTTTCCGTTTACGTGTTCGGTTGCATCTTGCCTCGCGATATTTGCCGACGAAGCGTTGAATTTCCCGGATGCCAATATCTTCTCGTGCTTCCCTCGGGAGTAGCTTTGGTATGGTTTTCTCTCTTTTTTGACATTAACCTGTAAATTATTTAACTATTTAATAAGAGGATGTTTTAAATGATCCAAGGTTCTTGGATGAAATCAGTATATAAGATGAGAATATAATGATGTATAGTTGAAATAGAGAATAAGTAAAATTGTGTTGAAAATTTAAAAAAATTATTTTGAGAACGGAGAAATTGTATGGGAAATAGTGATAGATTTAATTAAAAAATCTTTTGTGATTTGGACTAAGCCCTAACATTACCCTTAAACTTTAATTATTTTCTTTTTAACTACTTTATTTATTCCAAATTTACTCACAGTAAAGACCCAACAAAGCAAATAATACAACAGATGAAAGCACGAACGCCACAGATGTCATTCTTTGGGGCCTATTATGATGTGCAATCGTGATAGGAAAGAAGGCCAAATAGTAAGTTTGTGGGACTCTTTAGATAATTTAAGTGTGAGTTTAGTAACATATATTAGGAAAGGCTAAATAGTATGTTCATGAGACCCATTAGATAATCTAAGTGTGAGTTTGGTAACATATATTGGAGAAGTAAAAAAGGCAAAAGTGAGAAAATTAAGATTTGGACAAAATTGTCAAGATATCCCAAATTTTATAAAATTTGCATTTACGAGCTTGTTTACTTAATTACAAAACTTTTCAATATAAAATTTTTCATTCTAACACTTTTCACTTTCATAATTATCTTATTTTTAATTATTTTTCATATATTCATATACAACTATCCTATTTTTTAATCATTTTTATATAGTTACTTATACAACTAACCAATCTATTTTGACTTTATTTTTTACTCCTTATCATTACATCTATTATATCACATCAATTTTTTCTCATTTCAAAAACTTTTAACCAAAAACTTTTTATCCAAAAATTTTATCACTCCCTAAATACGTCTTGTATTTATAAGTTTTACCTAAAATTGTAGATACATTTACAAACCTAAACCCCTTTTCAAAATAACAAAAATATTCCCGTAAACAATAAAGCTAAAAAAAATACAATAAATGCCCTTAAAATAGCAAAAAAATTTATTTATATAAATATTCTTCACAATAAATGGACCCATTTAGTGTAAGACTTATTTGTAAAAAATTTATGTTTAAAGGTACTTTTAATTTTAATTTTATTGTTTATGGAGACATTTTTGTTAATTTTAAAGAGAATTTAGGGCTTGCAGGTGCGTTTCTAATTTCAAACAAATATTGTAGGAATGAATGCAAATTTTATGTAAAGTCATGACATGCTTATAATTTCATTAAAAAATTTCGCAGGATGCAAAAATTACAAGAAAATGTTTAGAAATTGTAAGAGTGATATAATATGACAGATGTAATGTATGAATAAATATGATAATTATGTCAGAAGAAGAATTGAAATATAGTGATAAAAATAAAAAATATGATAATTAAGGTAGATAAAAAAGACTAGAATATGTATTACCAAACACATCTTAACTCCTCAATGAGCATGTTGGGGCTTGTTCAGTAAATGAAAAAAATCAGCTCTATTCCATAATCCTTATTTAAAAGGGTATTCGAAAGTATCCTACTTATGTCAATGAGATTTATATTTTATATGGGATACAATTTTCTATCTTCAAGACACTTCTTTTGATTTTCAATACAACTTTATGTTTTTAGTACAACATTTCTCATTCATAATGCACATCACTATATTCTCCTCCCATTTCTATGTTTCATTCAAGTCTCTTTGAATTCTTCCGGATATGATCTAATATTGATATGTAACTATTCTACTTTTACATTATTATCTTTTTATTTTAATTTAGACTTTATTTCTTTTATTCTTAAACATTGTTCTTATTATACTGCATAACTGGCATTTTTGGTAATGCAGAGAAAAATGTTGAAATTTTGTTGTGGAAACAATTAGAAAAAGATATGAGAGTGATGTGATAAGATGGAAGTAAAAATTAATCGTATGAAAGAATGTAAAAAAATAATTAGAAAGTAAGTTTATGGTATGTAAAGATGTATAGAAATAGTTAGGAAGTATGGTGATTGTAAGGACAAGAGTGTGGCATTGAAAAGTCCTTTTTTATATAAGGAAAAGTTCTTTTAGTACATGTTCTAAATGATACAAGATTTTTGAATTAAATCTTTATTACTATTCTCAACACAGTTTTTCAATTCTCAATACAATTTTTTCAATTTTCAATATAACTTTACTTATTTCCAATACACATCAAGATATTCTCAAATCATTTAGAATACGCCCTTAGTTTCCCACTTTAGTTTCTCAAAGACACGGCTGCGCAAAAAGAGTACCAGCATTGCACATTTGCACTTATCACTGGCCTTTTTATAATTATAAAAGTGAGATTTACCTAACGTTTATGAAATCTAGCCAGCTATTTTTTTAATGTTGAACTTTTTAAAAAAAAATTCATATTCACCATTTTCTCAAATTTGTCATCACAAATCACTGAAAAGAAATTGCAATCTCGGCACTTCGAATACTTCATGCCACGTGTCTTATAATTTTGCCTTGTCTGCTAAGCGTGTAATATAGCAAATATCAAAAAAAAAAAAAAAGAGTGTCCTTCTTGCTTGATGCTCCGGAGACAACATCAATATTTCATAGGAATCTCTTTGTTTGATACAGTTTAATTGGTTGATTTGATTGTTATGGGCTAATTTGCATAATAACCGTAGTTTAAGGCTAATTGCATATATATCTGCATAGTTTCATGAATTAGATATTACTCTCATATAGTTCTACAAAAATTGTATATTACTCCCATGAGCACACTTTGTCATTAGCTGTTATTGATAATTTGCCTAATATTTTGTAAAATGACGAAAATATCCTTGTTAGTAATTTGCATATATACTCACAAAGTTTGAGGCTAATTGTATATACGGGAATACTTCTATGAAACCGGGTTTCATAGAAGTGATTTCGTGAAACTCTTTTTATTTTTGAAATATCAATCCTTGATGGAAAATCCAATCCATTCATTATATTTTACACCATTTGTTTAGTTATGAGACCAAGTTTCATCCCAATCCAATATGTGGATAGGTCACATTTGCTCGAAAATAGGAGCTTTCATGTATAAATTATGAAAACACTTAGATCTATTCACACATGTATTAAAATATAACGATACTTTATAGGATTATTTATCTACATATTATTAATATTTTAGATGGTTTAGATGTTGAAAAAACTACTTTAAAGTTGTTATTTTAATATTGAACTATTTTATTATGTTGATTTTACACATTTATAGATGAAACCCCATATACAGTGAAATTAAAAAAATAAAAGGATTTCTAAGATATTATAAATGATGCTAAATATAATGGATGATGTGGATTTTCTATCAACTATCAAGATTTTAAAAATATAGAGGGTTTCATAGAAGTGTCCCCGTTGTATATATACCCACATAGTTTCACGAATTGCATATTACCCCATATAGTTTTACCGAAATTGTGTATTACTCTCATGAGTGCACTTTACTATTAGTTGTCATTAATACTTTGTCTGTTATTTTGGATAATCTTCATCCCTGGAGTTTCTCGCCAAAAATTTCCAACTAGTTAGGAGTTTCTTCAATTTCCAATAAAACGAAGCAGTCTCGAAAAATAAAAGCTATCATTGAAAGAGGCTTTCTACCATTTCTTCTCAACCAGAGTGCATTTATTTCATTTTAAAACATATGGTTTATCAATTAATATTTTCTCTGAATATTAGAATGCAATTTTATAACTATAAGGGTCGTTTTTGCAAAATGTTAAATTCTGGGGGGCTCTTTGTAAAAGTTCCCCCATCAAGCGAGGTGGTATTATCCGAAACCATCTAAATAAATCTAGCATTCTTAATTCCTGGTTTCAAGTGAAAAACCTCACATGCATGCTATCTTAGAGGCATTCGCGTGGTAATTGTGTATGTGTGTGTATTCATTTTTGTTTCTTTAATTTATTTTTTCAACATGCATTATAACTTTCCATGGCTAGCACAAGTTACCTCCAAAAAATTGCAAAACGTCCAGTTCAAGAGCAAACAATCCAAGCACAAGACCCATTAATTCATTCCATAGTAATTTCACCTAATGATTTTTTTTTTTGGTTCAAAAAGAGGATGATTTTT
This sequence comes from Annona cherimola, assembly GCA_030490835.1. NCBI lineage: Eukaryota > Viridiplantae > Streptophyta > Magnoliopsida > Magnoliales > Annonaceae > Annona > Annona cherimola. The sequence continues at coordinate 31,631,738 of CM059974.1, forward strand.
GAGGTAATCCCAAAACTCATTTCAAATATATTAAGCTGGGTCAATAATGTTATAATGAAGTGAAGGTCAAAATCCATTCTAGAAATTTCAACATTGTGCCAAAACTCATTCCAAACATTGGACAATTGCATATGAAATTTCAAGAGATGTATTCTGATTCTCAAAAAAATGCAAAAAAGTTAGAAAACATCTTCACTTTCTATCTGAACTTTCCAAACTCTCCTCTCAATCAACCAAAATCCTCACATGTAGTAGTAGATGCGTTTGTTACTTATTGTTTCTAATATAGATTCCAACTAGGATATCTTCATCATTTTCCAAAATATCAGGCTAGGAATTAACGACAGTTAATGGCAAAGGACGATCATGAGGGTAGTGAGCAATTTTGGTAAAACTATGTGAGAGTAATATGCAATTCATGAAACTATATGGATATATTTGCAATTAACGTCAAACTATATGGGTATGTATGAAGATTATCAATAAGAACATTTTTATCATTTTTTAAAATATCAGGCAAGATATTAATGGCAACTAACGACAAAGTGTGCTCATGGAGATAATACGTAATTTTAGCGAAATTATGTGGGGCTAATATGTAGTTCGTGAAACTACGTGGATATATCTGCAATTAGCATCAAATTATGTGACTATATATGCAAATTACTCTTTGTTATGTTTAATTAAGATGTAATTCTTATATCATTAGAAGTTCTAACGGGCTATATAATGAAATTATTTTTTTATATAAAAAAATGCGTAATAGGTCCTCCCAAAATTCAGTAGATCTGCTAAATAATGGGAGAAGAACCTCTGCCTATCAAATGAAATTACTTAAAAGTGAAATTTTTAACTCTTAAAAATGTCGTTTCTTTTGTTATTAGCCACTTGAATATGATAAATCAATTAATTAAAACAATTTAATATATTAGGAATCAATAGGGAATTTAATGCAAATTAGTTCATAAATATAATAGGGCTCTTTCAAAATTTCTAATGAATAGAGTATCTTTTTTTCGATTAATAATTCATATTCCATCAAATCAAACTGAACAATCGCTGCATAAATGCTCCTTGATACAATCAGGTGTGTTCCCACCAGATATCACAGTAACGAAAATTTGAGGAAGCAAAAAAATGCGAGATTGTGTGCAATATTATTTCTAATGAATAAAATATCTTAAATCACTTACGAAAACAATTGCAATAAGTTCATTAAAAGAACTTATCTGTGTATAAAATTTATATTAAGAAGTTCCTATTATAACCTGTAAGATGATATTTTGATTGGTAATGATTTCATGCAACCAACTACATGAAATCAGTTACCAAGTACTAAAAAATAGTAATATTAATGGGGATATATAGTTAAGGGGTGCCATGATCAAATGTGTCCATTTTTTTTTCAAAATCAAAATCCCAGAAGAGAGTTAAAAGCTTCAGGGGTCAATCATCAAACCAAGTCATTGCACGTATAGTATATAAAATAGAGAGTTAAAACAGAATTCACGAGGAGATTTTGCGTGGAAAAATGAAGTCTTACAAAGAATGAGATCTTCCAGAAAAAACCATAGGAAAAAAAAAAAAAAAATACAAGGAAGGCCATTTGGAAAGCAAATGCAAAGAAGCCTCTTATTGTTACCTTTCTCCGATCTTGCGGATATCGGTGTAAATCGACTTGATTTGGATTAAACACAATTCTAATCTACACTATAAAATCTCAACTCAACTCTTCTTTCATTCTATTTTTCACACCTTGACCTAATCCTATTTTAATCTTATAGAAATCGGTTTGGTTTGAGTTAGAAATTAGGTTCATAAATATAATATGTAAAACTAGTTTACTTAATTCAATTTATTTTAAAATATAAATTTACATGAAAGAATAAAAATTAATCATTTTTTACACGAATATTTTCCGATTTATGACTTATACAATAATATAATTGCTAAATAATCTTATTTCAAACCACTAATGCCTAGTTGATTCTTATTTATTATGTGTTAATGTATGACCATTTTTTAATAATCTATTATATTTTACACTAATATATGAAATCAGGTCAAGTCGACTTGATAATCATCTAACCTAGATTAAACCAATTTGAACGTTTTTCTAGTTAAGTAAGTTCAAATTGGGTTATATAAGTTATTTTTTTCAACATGCCTAATTTAACTTTATTATAAATCAAATTGGGTTAATTGGGTTCAGGTTGAAACCAACCCTATTTATACTCTTACTTGCATATGCTTGCTTTATATAACCCTTGTGTTGTACATGTAGAGTGTACTTGGAAAGTGAAAAAAATTTTGGACCGAAAATTTTGGTTGTAAAAATTTTCGAAATAAAGTTAAAACAGATGAGTTTGCTGTATATAAATTATTGAAAAATAGAATAGTTATATAGTAATATATAAAAATAATTAAAATAAAATAATTATGTAGAATGAAAATTTTTCGATTAAAAATTTTTTATTTAAAAAATTTTCAACGTAGTTTGCCGTAAATACTTTTGGGCCTTTGGGAATGGACTACCAGCTATTACGGAAAACACCACGAGACCAACCCTGGAAATTCAATTTGGGGTACTGATCTTTGCCGTTAACTGGCGGTGGCAGCATTGGGTCAACCGTGTGAACTTCACATGTATTTTAATTTTTTTATACTCATTAATAGACTTCACTTAAATATGTACATATAGTTCTAAAAAACTGTACATTTAAAATTAAAAAATGAAAATTTTATATAAAGATCAAATCTTTCAAATGAATGGAACTGATGCACTTTTTTTCCTTTCCTGAATATGCGAATATGCAGGAAAATGTTTTTAATGGGAAATCCAATCTTTTTTTATTTTTAAATTATAAAACACTCATCTAAATAAATTAAATTTTTTTTAATAATTTATATGAAACCAGTGAGACCCACAAAATAAGTAATTTTTTTTTAAAAAAATAGATGTGAGGCCATACGGTTGCGGTTAACTTGTCAAGATCAGTCATCACCTTACTTTTGTCTATCGTGAAAACAACGACTAATATAACAATATTGAAAACACTAATGGCCAGCTGGAATTAGTCACACAGCTCTGCGAGATGCGAGACGAGAAACAGCTGGTTTTTCGTCTCGATTCTTGATTCTTGAAACATAACATATCGGGCGACCGCCACGTGGAAAAGTATAGGACATGCAGAATCAGGCACTGCCAATATAGGGATTTGCCTAAAGCCAAGTTCGTGGGCCCCACCCTACTCTCCTGACGCACTAGCACCACGCCCCCCAAGTACGACTCTCATCGAAGCGAATACGAGATATTTAATTATTAGGCTTCTTTCAAATATACCTGTTACATACATTTAATTTTTAATTTTAAATATGTTTATTATGTTTTAAAATTTTAAATATACTTATTATATTTGCATTTAATTTCAAAAATATTCATCATTAAAGTATGTTGGGTAAGTTAATGACCATTCATTTAAATATGCGATTTATCTTCATGAATGTTTAAAATACTCTTATGTAAAAAAATAAAAAATAAAATGAAATGAAAAAATAATGATAGTAGGGTTCTACAGGTTTAGAAATTTTTTAATCCGAATAAACATAATCGGTAAGTTTAGATGTAGGCTAATGATGTTTTTAGAGTTTGAAGCGGAATGGATATTTTTAGGAAAAGATGCAAATACGGTAGATATATTTGATATTCTTGAAATATTTTTAAGAAAAGATGCAAATAAGGGTATTATATTTAAGAAAAAATTTAAATTATTTAACACTTTATTTTCCAACTCCCTAGGAGACGAAAAATCAGAAATCCTTCGTCAGGAATGATGGCTTTGCCGTTTTGGATCTCTGACTTTCGGGCCATGCATCGGATCTAGCAATGCCAGAAATACCAATTTTCTATTAGTGCTATCTTGAGTCAATCGAGCCCATCAATCTGGGGCGTGTGAAAATAAAAATTCAAGTGGAGTACGATCGAAAGGATGCGAAATATTGAAAGATAAAACTGCGGCTGAAGAAACGGCAGAAATTTTGGACGGTTAGATGGCATGACTGGTGCGTTACTACTTACTACCTCACGGATGCGGCATAGAGGCCTCTGAATTCCTGCGGAGCATGCCACGGATGCACGGAAAATCCACTTACCCAGAGCTTTCCGCTGACGTGGCGACTGGTGTCCACAAGCACAGCCTGAAAAGGAATGTGGTGGGCCACCTATCTTATCCTGCAAAATGAAAAGAACGTCTGCTTGGCCCACCGGCCAGTGTGGGGTCGCAAGGTGGGACCCATGTTCAATATGCAAACATACAACACATCCTGTTAGCAGTTTACCGTGTAAAGTGCAATGTAACTTTTATACCTACAATATTTGTGCATAATTCTTATAATACTTTTAATATTAATTTTTTTTTATACTCATATCATTTTATTTTAAATTCCTATCATAGCTACGTAGTCCAAACAATTATTAACTACCCTACTGAAAATATAATTTTATCCTCAATAATTTCTTAATTGAAATAATTCAATTTGAGTCTGACTAAATTAATGTTGGCAAGCTATTAATATGTGCATTAAGTGATTCAAATATGGCTAAATTGTTTCAATTAGTGAAAATTTAAAAAGAAAATTTTGAAATATTATGAGTATATTGCAAATTTGGAGTAAATATTCTATATAAGAAGAATTTTCTCTTTAATTTTTATTGAATAATTAGTAAAAAGAATATAAAATAAGATAAATTTAAAAATTCTAAAATTTAAAATTATAAAATATCATAAATTCCCAACTTTGCGGCGGCTGAAATTGCACGTCTATTTGCACGTCTATTTGCATGCAATGTGAAGTGTAATAAAAAGGGTCAAATCCCATAGCAAATTAGAAATGCGCCGAGCCATAAATATGTATGTTCCACCTGTATTTTCTTTCTTATAAAATTTAATAATTTTTAAAATTATTTAATATTTTATTTTAATTTTTTGAAAGGACGTAACTTGAGAAGAAGGGTAATAAGGCAAATGTCTTTGCTTAAGTTGCATATCTTTAACTAACTCAGGTGAATCATTTAGTTATCTAAATGATAACATTACATCAGAGTTAAACAGAATAAAGAATGTGTCAAAAGCCTAAAACTTCTCCAAAAAATCTTGGTCGCTAATTATTTTTTACTTTTATTATTTTAAGTCAAATCATGAAATTGAATATTAATTAATAGGAAAATTCCTTTTATGTCCATAACATTTGTCCATAATTTTTTATATACCTACAATGTTTCATAAATTCCTTTCATACACAACATTTTATCCTAAGTTTCTATTATGCTCATGCCAATAACAAAATCGTTATTTGTTTTAATGAAAAAATAATTTTGCCCCTTTAAAATTTCCTAATTAAGAGAATTCATCCCTAATATAACTCAATTGATGATAAATATGTTGTATTAAATGATTCAAAAGTCATATTAAAGTTAAATCATTTTAATTAGAAAAATTTTAGAGGGGCAAAATTATCTTTTCTTTGGGTAGATAATAGTTATGTTAACAGCGCGTGTATAATAAAAATTTATGGTCAAATGTTATAGACATAAGAAGAATTAGTGAAACGTTATAAATATATTAAAAATTAGGTGCAAACGTTATGCATATAAAAGAAATTTTCCCTTAATTAAACCATCAACGTGAGCCTACACGGTGAAAGAAGTGATCAACAAGGAATTAAACACATTTATTGATAAGAAAGCATGCTTGATGTGAACATGAAAATTTGAATGAACCAATTCTTTGTTTTAAGATTAATGAATTTTCTAGAACTTATGAATCACATACTTTTTCTTAAATAAATTAAGTGGGCAGGTTAAATGAATTACATAGTAGGTTAACAAGTTGAAAACACTCAAGTCGTGATCCATTCATTATTATTATTTATGGTAAAAAGGACTGAACTCGTCTCATCCAACCCTAAAATCCGATGAGGACTAGGGGTATAAATAGGGTTGGTCTCAATCTCAATCCGACCAATCTAGCTCGATTTATAATAGAGCTGGGTGAATCATTTTGTAAAAAATAAGTTATATAACTCAAATTGAACCGACTCAATTTTAAAAGTAGGTTGGTTTAAGTTAGATGATTGTCAACCCGACCTGATTTGATTTCATATATTAGTATAAAATATAGTAGGTTATTAAAAAAGAGTGATACATCAACACATAATACATAAAAATTAACTAGACACTACTGCTTTGAAATAAGATTATTTAGCAATTATTTTACTGTATAAGTCATAAATTAGAAAGTATTCCTATAAAAGGATTAATTTTATTCTTTTATATAAATTTATATTCTAAATAGATTTAATTTAGAAAAATACATTTGAATATTATATATTTATTAACTTGATTTCTAACCCAAATAATGCCGATTTCTATAGGGTTAAAATAGGGTTGAGTTAAGGTGAGAAAAATATGGTTAAATTGAGATTTTACAAGGTGAGTTAGGGTTGTGTTTACCTTAACTCGAGTCAACCTGATCAATTTATACCCCTAATGAGATTTATTGGGATTATACAGAGTAGTAAACCCATGATCACGGGCTATTAATAAATAAATTTAATGAATTTTAAAATTTATAGGAGTTCAAAATAGGCTAATAAATGAATTTTTGTTATATATAAAATACAAAAAATAAAATTAAAATATCAATCAACTTTATCATTAATGATATTATTTAATGATGATATTTTTCATAAATGAATCAATATTAAAATTTAATTTTTATTACACAAGAAAAATATAAAAATATATTCAAAATATGAAAATTTTTTATTTATTAAGAATATTCCTTACATTAAATATATGGGTGAAAATCAAGATAGGTAAGGGTGTGCACAACCCTTTTCGATCTTGTTTTTATACGAGGTTGAGACAAGATCGGTCTGACCCTCACTTTTTTTAATAGGTCTCGGGACAAACTTCGGATCGGTATCGGGACAACGAGTCGGGTTGAAAAAGTAGGTCAAAGTCTAAAAATTTATATACCTATTAATATAAACTCATATCTATGATAAATTTAAAGGTTAAATGATTCAATATTTTACTATTCAGTGAATAAAACAAAATTGTCATAACAAAGCATTAGTAAATTTTTTTAAAATATTTTTGTTTACAACTTAACCTTGATAAATATGTGTATTAACCTTAAAAAAAGACATTGATTTAAATTTTGAATAAGAATTAAAACTGCCAAATTGCAAAATAATAATATTCATACTTGCAAGATATAAACAACATAGATAATTATTTTATTTCATTGATCAATGTGTGGATGAGATAACTTGAAAAATATATATCCGATTAAGAATAAAAATTTATCAGGATAAACAAGTTATAAAGTTAAACATATATCAATGTAAATCATAATCACATTAACAAGCCATAAAGTTAACATATTTATCCAACAAAAGATCATTTACATAATCAAATTATATAATTTATAAAAATAATTTACACATTGTGGGTCAAGATGGGACAAGGCCTGTCGGGATATAGTTGACCCGCCCCGCCCCAACCAGCCCTTTAGAATTGAAACACACGTCTAAAATCCTTACCCGCCTCACCATACCACACCGGGTCCAAAATTCTTGCCATGGCCTTCTATAAAATCAGGGCGGGGTAGGGCGGGTCACGGGTCGATTCACCCCTAATTAAATACATCAATTTAGCTTGTTTTATATTTTTATATATTCTTACATTAAATAATATTAAAAATTAATTCCTAAGTGAAAAAATGAAAGAAAATATCTTTAAAATGAAAAATTCCTCAAATTAAATAAATTAATTTGGTACCACCTAGATTTTTAAATTCTCATAACAAGAAATATTAAAATTAATATTGCTTGTATCATATTAGAAAATATAGGAAAATAATATTAATAAATAAAATTTCTAGTTTATAAGGAAAATTTAAATATTTTATTTAAAAATTATTCCTTGCATTGAATAATTAAAATTTTTTTTCGTTTTAAATAATAGATTTTAAATTCTAACATTTTAGACATTATAATTTTATTAATTGCAAATTGAACATCTAGATTTTCGTATTTCATTTTGGACACTTCTAAGTTTTTGTTTATTTCATTTAAAAATTCTACTATTATTAACTGGGAATGACGGGGTTTAAGATACAATAAATGAAAATGTTATAAGGCCTAAAATGCAAATATCAAAACTTAAATGGTTAAAACATAAATTGTGTCTTGCCACCGATGTGCGAGTTAATTGCTTCTTATTAATTTCTTAAAAACTCTAAAATATTTATAATATTCATTTGTAGGTATTTATTATATGATAAAAATATTTTGATTCAAAACTTATATGCTGTAAAATATTAATATTCATTCAAAATAAATATATAATTATTAAAATCGAAAGATAAATATGCAGTATATAAACGTTATAAACTTATAACTTTTCGAATCCTAAATAAATGAATGAGTATCATAAATGTATTAAATTTTAAAAAATATTTCTTAAAATACAAGATATTATGATCTAAGGGGATTAATTCTCTACAAGGTATATGTACATAGCTTTTTTTATCATTTTAAAAGTTTTTTACAGCTTAAGATACACATTAATAATATTTATGATGCCAAAATACTTTAATTAAAATTTGTATATTATAAATAATTATCATTTGAAAGTAATTAGAAAACTATCACTTTCCAAGATCTAGGGCATGTTCCGCAGCCACAAAAACTTATCAGAGCAAAACTTCTTAATTAAAATTTTCACTCTCTACAACTACTTTATCTTTAAATTATTTTTCCACATATTTTCATACAATTAATTTACTTTTTAATCATTTATACACAATTACCATATAAATAAATTATTTAATTTAACTGTATCCTTTTTACTTCCCATTATTACCCTTATCACGTCACATTATTATTTCTCAATTCGAAAACTTTTACACTAAAGGATTTTTATTTAAAATTTTTATTACTTTTCAAACACATGGCTAATGAACTGTTTTGAATCACTCTAATAGTCCTATTGGCTTATAACAAATTGCTAAACAAATATAAAGATCAAACTCAGTTCATAGATGAGGAAAGTCACTGTTAAATATAATAATTTAAAAAGAAGACAAATAGTTATAGTAGATTTGCCAAACCAATCCTATTCTACTCTCTAACCAAATACTCTGCTTGGTTTCCACTGTTCAATTTATTCAAAAAGTTACAATGATACAGATTGCTCTTAAGCTTAGGTTGCTTACAATATATAACACTTTTCTATTGTGTTGAGTTTTCTTTTCTCTTAATTTGGACAATCCAACACCAAGTTTACAACATGAAAAAATAAAAATAAATAAAACTTACAATTAGATCATCGCACATATGCTATTTGCCAAGTAAGTCCAAGCATTCATCAGTTATTTTCACGAAAAAAACATTTAGCATTGTTTGACAATAGAAAAAGAGAGATGAAATAGCATTTTTATTAACATCTCATCTTTCTAGTGAAGTGTATTATAATATTAAAAAATTACAAGTTCACATCCCTACTCAAATGAGCATAATTACATCCTTACTGTCAAGCAAAATCTTTTTATTAAATGAAAAATATAATGCATGGCAGAGATTCCAAATTCTGAAGCATTAACTCAAACTAAAGTTTTGTGCTTCACTCACAGATAAATAGGACCAAGCCGATTCGTTTTAATGGGGACTAGGCAGACTAGAATTGAGGACTTGTGTTTTATCCATTATTCATGATAAATTGCGACGCAGCGAGACCGAGTTGAATGGGTTTAAACTCAATGAGGTGAAAATTCTATGTCAAAAGGTTCAGTTTTCATGCTCTCTCAATTCCGCACAAGGAATTATAAAAGAGTGAGACTAAATTGACTGTGTTCGAAGGGACTAAGCTGCAGGCTTAGATTGACTCAGCAAGTTGAGTTTTAATGTTCTCTTAATTGGTCGTAAGAAATTAAAAAAGAGCTGTACAAGGCTGATTAGAATTGACTTGGATGAAGTGATAATGCTGCCTTATCAAGTTAAATTTCGGTGTTCTTTCAATTATCAAGAGAAACTGTGAATAAACGGGTTGATCTTACCAGGTTGCATGTTCTACACAGTTTATCGGTGGGAGTTACAAATGAGACGTCTATGCTAGTTGTAACCTGTTAGAAGTAGGGGTGTAAATCGGGTCGGGTTGACTCGGGTTGGCACAAATACAACCTTAACCCACCTTGTAAAATCCCAACCCAAACCTACTTTTCATACCTTAACCCAACCCTATTTCAACCCACCTCAAATCGGTTCGGTTTGAGTTAGAAATCAGACTAATAGATTATACATATTATCAATGCTAGTTAAGCTTTTGTTCACCCAAATTTCTAAAATAACAAAAGCAATGATAATTATAAAAACAATAAGTACTAATAAAAGTTCTACGTACCTGCAAACATGACTCACAAAAATTAATAAAAAATTATCACAACTTCAAACGAGATAAACAATGGCAATGAAGTTGCATCTCATGCTAGTAAACTCAGATTCCGATGTGCCACAAAGTTCAATTAGCTTAAACTTGTCCACTTTAAGCTGCAAAACAATTAAAAATTAATGATGAGGATCAGAAATTTTCAGCGGTTATAAATTTAAGAGTTAAAACCTGACCCCCAAAAAAGTTCATGGTAGAATACATTGTGTCTTTTCGCACACAAGTAAAATGCCGTGGCTGTGAATACAGGCTGACCAAAATCAGCACTGGCACGACGAGACGCTGGCAGAGCATCAAGAAACTGTTCCTTGTAGTTGAAACCCAAAAAAAGAGTCACATTACACAAAACAACAAAGAAAGTGTTCTGCATATATGCATGAAATAAATTGAAAAAAAGTGTCACGTTTACATCCACATAGAAGCAGCACACGATGAGATTCTCACCACTGTGGTTTCTATCTGCTTATCTGATCGGTCGATAATGCCAACAACATTACAGAGACCGATCTTGGTTTAATCATAAATCATGAGCCAAACAGAAAGGGAAACAGATTGGCAATCATTTGCATATCATGATTTTATCATGCGCATAATAACCTCTGCCTAAATGAACAGCGGAATAAATCTTTAGGGTAGGATATGAGCGCTTATCCCACCAACCCAGACCAAAGCTATCACAATTTTAATATCTATGAGTGCAGTTATTTTAAATCAGCTTCAATCGGAAATGACAATAGGAGGGAGAGAAAAAAATGTAATTCAATCCAATAAAAGACATCAGGATGGGGAGATCACAAGCAAGAGAAGATATCTTATAGAGACAAACTCTTCTGTACAAAGGGAATGAGCCTCACACAACCAAATTGAATAGCTAATTCTCGAACATCTAAGGTTGTCCTGCAGCAACAGGAGCAAAGCTATTGAGATCCAATTTGAGGGCACTACTGAGAAAAAGATGTGTGAATACTAGCGATAATCAATAGTATTCAGTACACACTACACAACATACTGCAGCCATTCGTGCTGTGAATTTCAAAACACAGTGCACATTTAAATGTAAAACCATTCATTTAGGCTCAACGAAAAAGAAGATGATGAAGAAGAAGATACTCACTTGATGCCCATGCCATTCTACATTGCGTTGAAGGATTTGTTGTAAGCCTTCTCAGACATCCCACTCAACTTGACCGCATTCTACCGGTTGAAGAGAAGCTGCAACCTGCATTCAGTCCAAATCATCAGATTAGAGGAAGCGGCCTTGAAGATCACGACAGCAGCATACTGCCAGCTGAAACGAAATACAAATTGCACCTGGTGGCAGCGATCTCCAAGCAGATGATTGCCTTCTGGACCTCCCCCTGCATTACAATAAAAAAATGAGATTGGAAAATGAATGGATTAGTGGGATAGGAAACAATGGAAGAAGGAAAGCGGATTGGGTGTGGTGGCGAGGCTTACGACGCCGATGATGGAGGAGTTGAAATGGACGTCACTGAGGCGACGGAGCTCCTCAGCCTTCCGGATCACATGCTTGGGATCAGAAAGCCCCAACTTTCTAGCAATCTCAGAGAGATCCATGGCTAGCTAGTGTGGACTCGGAGGGAGGAGGAGGTAGGGTTTGGAAGAGGAATCCGTTGCTGATGGGGGTGGCTGCAGCGCACAAGCCTGCTGCAGATATTCTTTTGGGTGTAGCAATGTAGCACCTTCCCTCGTCTGAAAATTCCTTTGCTGCCAAAAATTTCATGCCCCCAAAATCTCTGCTTCTCCCTCGCTCCCCTCCTCTCATATTTATATTTGGGCGCGAGATGCCAAGCGAATTTAAAAATATTCCACCATTTTCTTCCCGCCTGATCTCCTCTCCTTTTCTCCTCCTCTTCCCAATCCCAACAAGCATTCTCTCACGTCCCCAGCAAACAGCATCTGCAAATTCATCGACTGAGACTGGCCACGAAGATTAGCAAACCACTCAAACCCATTCCAAGCAACCAATTTCCATGAAATCCAGTAGCAGCATCTTGCCATCTTATATAGGGTCGAATAATAGAATAATGGGGGCAAGTTGGGTCGGATTGACCGACCCCCTAATCCAGCTCAAACCGATTCTTAAAATCGAGTCGGGTTGAACCCGATTTTCAAAAATCGAATTTCCAAAATCTCAACCCAACCATGGTATAAATCGGTCGGGTTGATGCGGGCTCGGGTTGAACCCGACCCTATTTACACCCCTAGTTAGAAGCAAGCTTATTTATTTATTGAAGAATGATCATGTTAGCTCGGGTTAGGTAAATACCCCGCTTCGCCCACCTCAAAAAACACATTTACAATATATTTTTTAGTTTTTTCCTCGTATACTTGTTTATCTAAGTGTATTTAATATATAAAATAAGTTTTACCATTTTTGGATATGTGTATATGTTTTTTTTTTTAGATTTTTAAAGATAAGGGTATTTTAAATACATAGATACAGATAGATGTTTAAAAATCTCAAAAAATATATAGATATATCTAAAAATGATAAAACTTAGTTTATACATTAAATACACTTAGATAAACATGTATATAAAGAAAAAATAAAAAAAATTGCTGTAAATGAATTTTTTGAGATAGATGAAGCAGAGCATTTGCTTAGCCCGGGCTAACAAGATTACTTCTCTTATTGATTTATTTATTTTTTGAAAAGATTTTTTTATGGGTACAATATCATTTCAACTGGTATTTTACAATTTTTGTAACAATATTTTCTAAATATTCAACTGGAAGATACTCTCACATAAACTTGGGGAGAATATGGCCACCACTTGTGCTCCACGTGCAAATGCCAGTTGACGTACCAAGCACTTCCAAAAGATTGTTGGTTATGATTTATAACAGCAGGCATCATAACCATATAAATGGAGAATGAAGATGCACTTCCAAAAGTTAAATTCAAAGGAATCAAACACATCTATTGAGAAGAAAGCCAGACCACGTTACAAAGCGTGTTTGATGTGAACATGAAAAGTCAAGTAGTGCTCTCTGCTGTAAGATTAATATTGATTGTCATGCCGAATGGATTAAACGAATCACACATTCACATGTCTGAAACCCTCAACCTGTTATCCGTTTATTTACTTTAATGGGTCGATGGATTGAAACCCATTTACTTGTTTCATCCTACCCTAACAGGTTAGATACCAGGTTAATCCCCAGTTACACCCCAATTTATAGCCCCCTTTGAGGTTTTCCTTAAGTAATTTTTGAAATTGTTATAAAAAGTAATTTCTGAAATAATAAATTAATGTGTATTAACTAATAATATTAGTGCCTTAGATTTAATAAAAAAACATTTCTAAAAGAAAAAAATTAACCCATCAACTGATTGTATTTAATCATGGCCCTTTTCTTTAAAGGCATATATAAATTCATGATCATTTTTTAACTAAACATCCTGTCTTGAAAAGGACTACCCTTATGATCAGAAAAGTATTACCATTATATAATTCAGATAGTCCTTGTTCATTCTAACCCTGGTTAAATATATATTATTCCCAACTACAGAAAAAGATGTTTGATCAAATCAGATTCCAAAACAGCATCTAAATCATTTTCTCGGATAGGTGGTTTCGTGCAATTTATGTGAAAGGTGAGTCATTCTATACGAAATTGAGACATGCAAATAAAAAAAGGGTTTTGCGTTCGTATATATGAACGAAATTGCAAGCGTATCTACGACATTTCACGAAAATTTGGCACCCGTCACATTCTGTCACATTGCGTTTGTATGCAATTTCACTGAAATTAGGAAGAAACGGATACAAAATTACAAAGTCGAAATATGGAATTGTTACAAACCTCGCATGCGACTTTGTTAAGGCATCGCTGGACTCCCATGTGTCAAACTCTTATATACTATTACACTGCGGAGTAATTCAATCTCTGTCAAGATTATTTGCAATTTAAATTTTATAAATTTGCATAGTTATATTTTACACCTTAAAATTTTCGTATTTGCACGTTGGATCTTATAATTTTTTGATGATTTTACTTCCTTAGATTGACTAGGTAATTAATAGAGGACAACTCAAAGTAACAAAACAACTACTTCTACCCAATTTTAAATCTTAGACCTCTCACATTATACACTTTTAGACACTCACGTTAACCACATGGTCATCTAGTGGTGACGATCTTATAATATTTTCATTCGTTGCATTTTAGGCCTTGGTGTTAACAACCATTAATTGCAGGGTTTAAAATATAATAAGTGAAGATTTAATTATTCCAAAAATACAAAACTGAAAATCTTAGTGTCTAATTTGTAATTATCAAATTTATAGGTGTAAAGTACAAATAATCTAATTTAAAGGTAACAAAAATACAAAATATCTTTAAAAAATAAAAACTTTATCTTTATAAATACCCATCATATTAAACAAATAAATTTAATGTCATTCTTTGCAAATAGAGGTGTCTAGCTCTACTCAAGAAGAAGAGACAATATCAAGAGTGTGTTTAGGAAGTGATAAAATTTTTAGATAAAAAATTTTTGTTTTAAATTTTTTTAATTGAGAGAAAATAATGCGATATGATATGGGTAATGATGAGGAGTAAAAAAAAAGTTAAAATAGATAGGTTGGTTATATAGATAGTTGTGTAGAGCTGATTGAAAGGTAGAGTAATTGTATAGAAGAACGTGAAAAAACAGAATAGTTGTAGAGAGTGAAAAGTTTATGTTAAAAAAACATACTGTAAATAAGGAAATATCACTAGTAGGTCCATCATAAATAGAGCCGTATTTCATTGCAACAAAAAATGAAAAAGATAAATTAAGAAGACGAAGAGATATTCTGATGGAAGTATGCTTGTTTATGCCTTGATAGTTGTAAAGACCATTGATGGTAATGATGATTATTCTTCATATTCTGATGCTATTTTTTTCTAAATCTACAAAATAGTTGGTTTCTATGAATGAAGAAATAGAATCTTTTTATAAGAATCAGACTTGGGAGTTAATTAAACCTCCAAAAAATAAGAAAGTTGTTTAATGCGATTGGTTATTTGAGGAAAAAGAAGGTATTCTAAGAGTTGAAGATAAAAAATATGAAGTACAGTTAGTAACTAAAAGCTACAGTTAGGTACAAAGTGTTGATTTTAATAATTTTTTCTTACCTGTTGTTAAGAAAAATTCTATACATGTTTTATTATCTTTGGTTGGTATGCACAATTTGGAATTACAACAACCTAGTGTTAAAACAGCCTTCTTAAACGGGCAACTTGATGAGAAAATTTATATGCATCAATCTAAAGGATTTGTTATTAATGGTAAAAAAGAACATGTTCGTTTACAATAGAAATACTTATATGGACTCAAATAATCTCTAAGATAGTGATATAAATTTTTTCATGCTTTTATGATATCTCATAGTTATTCTAGAAATCAGGGAGATAGTTTTTTTATATATAAAAAAGAAATCAGAGATAGTTCTATTTATTTCAAAAAAAAATTTAGATGGATTTTTCATTTATTTGTTATTATATATGTATGATATGCTTATTGCTACTAAATATGTCTGAGATCAATATTTTAAAAGCTTACTTGAGTGCATAATTTGAAATGGGGTGCAATTAAGAAGATTCTTGGAATGGAGATTCATAAAGGCAAAAAAAGCAATAAAATTAGATCTCTCATAATAAAAATACATTTAAAAGATTTCAGAACATTTTGGTATGCCTAATTCAAAACTTGTGATTATTCTATTTGCTGCTTATTTTAAATATTTTGCAAAAATGTTTCCACAATCAAATGAAGAGATATAATATGGTAGCGCTTTTATAAAACTCCCTTTCTATGTAACTCCCTTTATTTTTAACATTTACACAATTGATGGAAAATTCATTCCATCCATTATATTTAGTGTCATTTAAATTATCATAGAAACTCTTTTATTTATCTAGTATCACTATATATGGGCCCCATTTACAAATATGTAAAATCCAATATAATAAAATAATTTAATATTAAATATCAATTTTTAAGTAGTATTTTTAACATCTAAACCATCTAAAATATCATAAATATGTGGATAAATGATTTTATAAAATATTGTTACATTCTAATACATATGTGAATGGATTTAAGTATTTTTCATAATTTACACAAGAATATACCTATTTTTGAGCAAATGTGGCCTATGCACATATTGGATTTTGATGAAATTTTATCTCCTAGCTAAATAAATGATATTAAATACAATGAATTTATTGTATTTTCTGTTAGACATCAAAACCTCGAAAATGGGCGAGGTTATATGGAACTGCTTCTATGTAACCCGATTACATAGAAGCATGCTCGAATATAATATGTCTCATGTTCCTTATTCTAATATAGTTAGAAGTATAATATTTGCTATAGTTTGTACTCCTTTAGATATTGCACATGCAATTAATGTAGCAAGCAAATATATGTCTTGTCCCAGTAAAGGACATAGGTATGCAGTTAAATTGATCATTTGTTATTTGCAAGATACTTCAAATGTTTGTTTGAACTTTGGGAGAATTAATGGTACATTGATAGGATTTGTTCATTCAGATTGTGTAGGTAATCTTGACAAAAGGATATTACTTTCATCTTACGTGTTCTCTAGTGGTGGTTGTATCATCAGTTGTAAAGTCACGCTACAATGTACTGTTACTTTGTTTACAATAGAAACAGAGCTCATGACATTCATTGAAAGTGTTAAAGAAGTTTTATGGTTAAGAGACTTAATGAGTAAACTTAATCCATGTCAGAAAAAGATTATTGTTTACTATAATAGTCAAAGCGCTATGCATTATGGTAAAGATCAGATGTATCATAAAATAATAAAGCACATTACTATTAGATATGACTTCATTCATGATGTTATTAAATGTGGTTATATTTAAGTTAAGAAGATTCTTAGTACAAATAATTTAGCTGATATGTTGACGAAGTCTCTTCCTATTACCAAGTTTAAGCATTGCTTGAGCTCGTTGAAGCTTCAAGCTCGTGAGCCATGAAATTACTTGAATTCCAGTCAAGTGGAAATTTGTTAATCGGTGCCTATAATTCTAGGACACCTTTTACTCATTTTATTTGTGTCAGGATGTTTGATGCAAATCTAATAGCATGAGGCCATGTCAAGCAACCTATTTTGCATTGGATTTTTTGTACGCAAGCTTGTTTGCATCATATGATGTATCTAAACTCGTTTATAAAGTAGCTTATCTCATGACAGTTGAATAGACATTGAGTTCCTCTTTGGTGATATAAACAGAGGACTTACACTTAGGTAGAGGTGCGAATTTTTGCTAAAGCTCTCTTGTATACCTTTTGTCAAGTTTGGTCTTTCTGAAAGTTTTTTGTAGGAAAAGTTCTCCATCCATTGTAATTTCTTTTTCTAGTAATGATTTTTTTTCTCTTTAGTCCATGATTTTTCTCTTCACATTGAAAATTTTTCTACATAAATTCGAGTCTATTTTATTCTTTATTCTTTTATTTTTCTACACTACTTTGTTATTTATAGGATTATTTCCTAACACTAGCATGATTGTATACATGTAGAAAAATAGTCATGCCATGTTTTCTTGAGTCTGAAGATAACATAGGTAGCTCCTATTCATGATCAATTAAACGTCTTCTCTATCAATTACTCAATTATATATTAACCAACAACACATTTATTGAACTAAAATTTTAACCATTGTTAAAGGCTAAAAGTATAAATTAGTTGTAATAGTTGTTTGCAACTAATTTTTTGCTTCCAAACTATTACAAATTTTAGAATCAAAATTTAAAATCAAAGCAACCATGAAAATCTTTTGTTACTAAAATGGTTGGGTGTAGTGCTAGAAAATTTTTGGCATGTATCCGATTTTCCATAGATTATTATATCATGCAACTAGTTACATTGTCATTGTCAATGATCTATTGCTTTTTATATTGGGAAGATATTTTAATGCATCTGGATGTATTGAATTTCAACGTATATAGCTGCAAAACATATATTAACTTTTTAAATTTTTTATAAAACTCTTAATCTATGTATATTTAATTTATTAATCAAGTTTTACTATTTTTAGAAATATATATTTTTTTATTTTTAAAAATAAAGGATTTTAGTCCTTTTTAAATGTTCTAAATACCCCTATTGTTTTAATATATATGTATATACATTTTCAAAAATAATAAAACTTAATACATAAGTTGAATACACTCTTAATCTAAGCGTATTTTGCAAAGTATGAAATAAATAAATAAAGTATGGAGTTTTATAAAAATTTTAAAAAATAAATAAATATGGAATTTGCATTCAGATGCATTGAAACAAACCCCTTTATATTGAATACATTCTTTTACATTTAAATTATTTATATTATTAATGCATATGTATTTGTTTATGATACCAAAAATTACTCAGTTATACACTATTTAATGTTATAAAAAAACAAAAATTTAACATCATAACAAATATATAATTACATTCTTTTACATTTAAATTATTTAGGGGGTGTTTGGCAATGACAAAAACTTTTCACCTACAACTTTTCAATCTAAAACTTTTCATTCTCTACAACTCTTCTATTTTTTAATTATTTTTTTACATCTTCCAACACAAACCACCCTACTTTTCAATCATTTATACACAATTACCTATACAACTAACCTATCTATTTTAACTTTATCCTATTTACTCCTCATCATTACTTCTATCATATCACATCATTTGACAACTTTTATTCTTCACAACTTTTCACCAAAAGTTTTATTCATTCCCAAACACACCCTTATATTATTAATGCATATGTGTTTATTCATGATACCAAAAATTACTAGGTTATAAACTATTTAATGTTATAAAAAATTGAAAATTTAACATCATAACAAATATATAACTATTAAACTTTGAACATGAATATGTATGATAACATTGATAAAAATTTAACACCATAATGAATGTATTACTATTAAAATTTGAAAAGGAATGTATGCATAAAATTAAAAGTTCTCTAACCAAAGTGATTTTTGACATCATGGATGAATATACAAGGATAAATAATATAAATGATTTTAATGTAAAAATAGATATTTCAAAATATAAAAGCAACTAATTTTATTGAATTTAAATTGTATTAAATCAATCAATACCAAGGTTCACAATATTGCCATCTATACTTACAAAATTTGCTTAAAATTACAGGTGCACCTATAAACCCTATATTCTTTTTTATGATACTAAGGGTGCGTATGTTTATACTCAAAATTTTTCAAACTAAATTTTTTTATTTTTCACAATATCTTATTTTTTAATTATTTTTTCATATATTCTTACACAACTATCCTAATTTTTAATCATTTTTACACAATTACCTATACAATTACCCTATTTATTTTAACCTTATTCTCTTTAATCATCATCATTACCCCTATCACGTCGCATTATTTTTTTCTATTTCAAATTTTTTTATACAAAAAACTTTTCATCTAAAAATTTATTACTTTCCAAACACAACCTAAATAAATACTTAGGTTTTCAACCCACCCATGCCAGCCAATAAGATTGGCAAGAGTGAAGGATGTTCCCTCTTACCGTGCTTCAGTAATACATGAAGGAAAATCATCCCACCATGTGCGCATGGATACTATGTCCTGTAACATAGCAAAATCTGCAAGTGCGCGCGCGACATGATTACCCTTGTTGATTACATGGGAGAATTCATGCTTTCTAAATACCGTTGCCGTGTGAGCAAGTTTGTTAGGATCAAAGGGTCACTCTGACAGATAGCATCTTGGTAGTGTATCTTAGTCAACTACCTCATCCCCAACAGCATTTTGGTGTTTCCATCCCCAATGGGATCCGCAAATACCTTCCACGTCCGAGTATCCAACATCTTTGCCAGCAGGCCACCAATCACCATTGAAATACCCTTTTTTTTTTTTTTTGGAAATAACAGCAATACCCTTTTTAAAAGAATGAATATACATGTATATATATATAAGAATATTCTTACTGCACCAGTTACCTCAAAATGGGCCCCGAATGATCATAAAATTATAATCTATTCTACCCACCTATTGAGAATTATGTATACTATTATCATACCAATTTTTATCCCATTGGATATTCGTATAGATTCCATCTAAAAATGGCACAAATTCAACGTAATAAAATAGTTTAATATAAATAACAACTTTAAAGTTATTTTTCAACAAGTAAATCATTTGCTATAAAATTTATATATAGATAAATGATTATATAAAGTATCGATATATTTAAGTACATGTTAGGCCACTTTAGGCGAAATGCATCATTAATTATGGTGTAGTTTCGCTGCATAGGAAGGTTCTCATATATAAGGAATATGTAGGTGCAGCGTAACTGCACCGTAACAGTGGTACAGTTGCGCCAAAATGGGCCCCACATGATTATAAAATTATAATCTACTTCACTAATTGTATTTAGAATAATTTATTCTATTACCGTACTAATTTTCATCCCAATAGGATATATGTATCGACCCATCTAAAAAGGGTATGAATTCAACGTAATAAAATAGCTTGTTGTAAATAACAACTTTAAAGTGATTGTTTCAACATGTAAATTATTTGCTATAAAATTTATATATGGATAAATAATCGTATATAGTTTCATTACATTCTAATATGTGCGGGGCCTATTTTTGAGCAGCTGTACCGCTGTTTCAGTGCAGTTGTGTTGCCCCTGAATATTCCTCTCTCTCTATATATATAGAGAAAGAGAGAGAGAGAAAGTGAGAAGATATTCAAGTGAAACTTCATCGCACCGCAATTACAGTGCAATTACCTCAAAATGGGTCTAACATGATCATAAAATTAAAATCTACTCTACCCATTGTATTTAAATTTATGTCTTCTATTACCATACCAATTTTCATCCCAATTGGATATGTGTATGAATTTCATCTGAAAATGGTACAAATTCAATGTAATAAAATAGTTTGATGTAAATAACAACTTTAAAGTTATTTTTTCAACATGTAAACTATTTGCTATAATATATATATATATGAGACAGATTCTGGTGCAGCATCGCTGAAATGGGCCCCACATGATCATGAAATCATGATCTACTCCACCCATTGTATTTAGAATAATGTATTCTATTACCATACAAATTTTCATCCCAATCAGATATGTATATGGGCCCCATCTGAAAATGGTACAAATCCAACGTAATAAAATAGTTTGATGTAAATAACAACTTTAAAGTATTTGATTGGGATGAAAATTGGTATGGTAATAGAATACATTATTCTAAATACAATGGATGAAGTAGATCATAATTTCATGATCATGTGGGGCCCATTTCAGCGATGCTGCACCAAAAATTCTGGTGCTCTCTCTCTCTCTATATATATATATAACATTTCCTATGCAGTGAAGCTACACCATAATTAACGGTACATTTGACCCAAATGTATACCACATGTACTTAAATGTATTGATATTTTATACAATCATTTATCCATACATAAATTTTATAGCAAATGGTTTACATGTTGAAAAACAACTTTAAAGTTGTTATTTACATTGAACTATTTTATTATATTGAATTTGTACTATTTTTAGAAGGGATCCATACAAATATTCAATTGGGATGAAAATTAGTATAGTAACAGAATACATAATTCTAAATACAATAGGTGGAATAAATTATAATTTTATGATCATGCAAGACCCATTTTGAGGTAACTATACCGTAATTGTGGTGTATTGAAGCTGCACTTGAATATTTCTTATATATATATATATGGTAGTTGTTCTAGTGCAGCACCACTGCACTGGAACAACGGTACATTTGTCCATTTTTAGGTCTCACACATATTAGAATATAATGAAACGTTATACAATTATTTAGTCATATATAAATTTTATAGTAAATGGTTACATGTTGAAAAGACCACTTTAACGTTGTTATTTATATCAAACTATTTTATTAAGTCGAATTTGTACCATTTTCAGATGGGATCCATACACATATTCGATTGGGATGAAAATTGATATGGTAATATATTACATTGGGTGGAGTAGATTTCAATTTTACCATATCAATTTTCATTCCAATCGGATATGTGTATGGATCCCATCTGAAAATGGTACAAATTCAACGTAATAAAATAGTTTGATATAAATAACAATTTTAAAGTGGTCTTTTCAACATGTAAACCATTTACTATAAAATTTATATATGACTAAATAATTGTATAAAGTTTCATTGTATTCTAATATATGTGGGCTCAAAAATGAACAAATGTGCCACCGTTCTAATGCAGTAGCACTGCACTGGAACAACTTTATATATATATATATTAAATTATCATTTCAGACCGGTCCAAAAATATAATTTTTAAAATTTTGTTCAAAATTGTTATTGCGAAACGATTAATCTTGTTATGTTTAATCTATAAATCAAAATTTACCAAATTTTGAGATATATGTATATTTATTTTGGATTTTTAAACATAGGGGTAATTTAGGCATGTTTCAATAATTTAAAACGATTAGAATACCCTTCAATTTAAAAATCTAAAGTAAATATATACACATCCCCAAAATTGGTAAAAATCGATGTATAAATTAAACATAATTAGAATAATAATTTTATAAAAAATTTTGAAAAAAATAAAAAAATTTGTATTTTAGACCGGTCTGAAATGATCAAGACTCATATATATCACTCTAAACAACAAAATATCTTTAAAATAACTCTGGAGTTTGGACTAATGATTTCTGTCACTAAAAGGTCTTACTAACCCCCGGGATTAAAGAAATCTACTGACTATTATAAATGAATGCCTAGATCTTGGGAATTAATTGGTTGAACCAAAACCTATTAAAATTCACGTGGTCGCGCAGCTAATGCTTGGACTTTCCATTTTTTAGGGTAGTCCACAATACCGTCTACGCAAAGCAAGACTCAAATGAATTCGGCATTAAACTCTGATTTAATAGCTTAGACCAATGATGCCATGGAGTTGAAATTGTTGAGAGGTTGTTGTCTCCTGGGTAGATAAGTATAACCGTTCAGCATTCATACTTACCATAAATATTCATTTCTCTTAAAAATTTATAGAAATTCTTAATTTATATGCAATGAACGAGTATTCATTGCATATAATACTATATGTAGTTTACCCACCATCTAATTTTTGTTCAATATGTACTCACTTACTACATCTAAGTATATCTAGCCACATGGTAGCAAAATGTTTGTTGGTTATAACTATATACAACAAATTTTGTTATTGAATATATTAATTTTTTTGATAATCGTGAGTGGCAAAATAAATGGGCTTTTATATAAAAATGAAAGAATAATTGAAAATATAAATAATATTAAGTAGTTAAGTTGTTAAAACACATTAAAAATGCAAAATCGTGGTGCAAAAAATTGTAAAAGTTTTCCACCACTACTTTCTTTATTACTTAAAAAACCTTAATGTTGGCATTAGAAACATGTAATTTTGATTTATTTACTTAAAATCTTTATATGAAATTATAAAATATTTTTGAATAATTTTATCCAAATCCTACATATTTGAAACGTTGTTATTACTTTTAAACGAGATTGCTTGCTAGAAAAAATATTGCAAATTTTAATTAAATTTTCTTAATATCTATTAAAGAGATTACAAGAGTATTTGGTTAGTTGTATTAAAATTTAATGGTGTTAGAGCTCCATTTAATTAGAGGGATCAAATTTGCATATTGCCGAAACTTAAAACTATTTATTGCAAATATAGTACAGGGGTAAAAGAGCAAATTACAGACTTAGGGACCTTAATATAAAAGCCTATTTGGGGACTTTTATGTTAAATTCTCATTGTTTATCAGACTAGCGGAGCAGTACGCTATCCTGCACTTTTTCAGGCCACACCTTGTGTCAAGTTTGGAATTTATCATAAACTAAAAAAAGCTTGGAATCTTACATTTTTTTTTTTTTAAAAAAAAGCTTGGAATCTAGCATTATATTCATTTTTTTAATCAAATGGGAAACGTAATCCCAGGCAGTTGTTTTACAATTTCAGATTAGTGCGAATATGGTGTTTAAAATTATAATATTTATATAAAATAGGATATGCTATAAAGTGTACCATACCATACTGCCCCTTAGTAATGGTGCACCCTCTTCAAATGAGGCCCATTTTAATAATAAAATTAAGGTTTTTGATTTCATGCACTAGTGCATTAAGCTTCGGTGCACTCTAGTGCAAAAATCTCTTTTTTAATTTTTTGAATTTTTTTATAAAATTGTTAATTTAAGTATATTTAACATACGTATTAAGTTTTAGCATTTTAGGAGATTTGCAGATATTGCTTTGAATTTTTTAAAAATAGAGGTATTTTAGTCACTTAAATGTATTTTAAAATAAATGTAGCCAACAAAAAGATTCCAATTTGGCCTGATTTTTGACATTATGATAAAAATCCATAATTTTAAATAATATTAGTAGTTAGATTTTGATTTCATCATTAAGATCCTATTTTTCATCATAATGCACCTTAATTAAGGTGAAAGATTGTGCACCCTAACATATCCTGGATATAATAATAGTCTCCGTTATAACTACAAAAATAAACTTAAAGAACATTTGCTAACATCAATTTTTGATGGAATTTTGGAGTGGGGTAGAAAATGAGAAAGAGAATATTTTTAGGATTTATATAATTGATATGAACATTTGCTAACATCAATTTTTGATGGAATTTTGGAATGGGGTAGAAAATGAGAAAGAGAATATTTTTAGGATTTATATAATTGATATGAAATGATGAGTGAAGTCGGAATAAATAAAATATTAGAAAGGGAAAAAAATATTGGATTTTAAGAGTAAAGTTAGAAAAATAGGATTATTAAATTATTGAATAATTAAGCGAACACCATATGCTTCTCATGAAACCCTAGGCATATGCATTACCACAAAACGGTTGCAGAGAATGCACATGCACCTCACACCATCAACGGGCACCACCTTATCTCCAAAGCGTCTGTCACATTCATCCCTTGCTCCACGTTTTCCTTGTTGATTTTTCGGACGCACTATAATTTTTAAAGCGCGTATATTAGAGGGAGATTTTCTTCCATACAAACGGTTGCATGGTGCGACCCCTACTTCTTATTTTTTAAAATATCCAAGCCATACATTTATTTTAAAAAAATGCCTAAATTTAAAAAAAAACAATTTGGTTGAAACTATTATAATCTATAATATTAAAAAATATAATTATAAAGAACCTCATGCATTTAGACCTGTCATGAATTATACACAAATCTACTTAACATAATTTTTTCATATCATATAAATATCAATAAAGAAAAATACGATGGATGGCTTAGATTTAAGATAAAAGATTAAAAAAAACTAAAAAACATAAAAATTCAATTGATTGCTGGGGAGCACAGCAGATAGACTATAGAAGATGCATAATCTTCAGCAGTTATCATTTTTACAAATAAATCCTTCTATTACGGAACAATTTGCAGAATAACCTCTTGAGTTGATGGTTGCAATGTGAAAAGACCACTGAAATATAGAAGCCTTAACATATCTGATAATAGGGTAAAATAACTTAATATCAATGAGAAAATGTGTCAAATTTACAAATTCTCCTCGAATATTGTATATTCGCCCCTCAATTATTAACTTGTAAATGAATTTAGAGGCTTTTTATTTACATAAAAAATATTTCAAATTAAAACTTTTCAATCTAAGAGTGTGTTTGAAAAGTGATAACCTTTTGGTGAAAAATTTTTTGTATAAAAGTTTTCGAATGGGTAGAAAATGATGTAATATGATAGGGATAGTGATGAGTAGTAAAAATAATAAAGTTAAAACAAATAGGTTAGTTATGTAAAAATAAGTGAATAGTAGAGTAATTGTATAAAAAGATGTGAAAAAATAATTAAAAAATATGATAATTGTAAAAAGTGAAAATTTTTAATCAGAAAAGTTCTCCCAAACACCTCCTAAAACTTTTCACTTACCACACTACTTATTTTTTAATTATTTTTTATTTTTTCTCATACAACTACTCTACTTTTCAATCATTTCTATACAACTACACATATATCTAACTTATTTTTTATTTTTTATTTTTTTTTTACTCCTCATCATCATCCCTATCATATCACATCATTTTCTCATATTTCAAAATTTTTTTACAAAAAAAAAAAAAGATTATCATTTCTCAAACACACCCTTAATACCAATTAATAATTTATCATTGTAAATGCTCATTTGTTTGAAGGAATATAATTAATGAACTGGAAAAATTCAAAAAGTTATTCAATCCTAACTTAATTGATTAAAAAGGCCTTATAAATCCATCTTTAAATTAAACTGGCCTTTTTTTATTTTTCTATATGTGTATGTGTGTGTGTGTGTGTATATATATATATAATGTCATCATAAGAGGAATGATCATGTTAACTCGGGCTTAGCAAATGTCTCGTTTAGTCTACCTCAAAAAACTTATTTATGATATTTTTTTTGCATTTTTTTTTGCATACTTGTTTATCTAATTTATTTAACGTATAAATCAAGTTATACTATTTTTCGATATATATATTTTTTAGATTTTTAAAGATAAGGGTATTTTAAATACATATATACGCATAGGTGTTTAAAATCTAAAAAAATATATACATACCTAAAAATAGTGAAACTTAGTTTATATATGTTTATATGTTAAATATACCTAGATAAACAAATGTATGAAAAAAAAACAAAAAAAGTTGCAGATGAGTTTTTTGAGGTGGACTAAGTGGAGCATTTGTTTAACCCGGGCTAACAGTATCACTCATCTTCTTTTTTTTCCATCCCTTTTAAGCTTATTTTAAAATCATTAAAATATTAATTTTTTATTCATTTTGAGAAAGATAAAGGTAATAATATTTCTCCTTAATGAATGATAAAATATGATACTTAGTTTGGCTTAAATCGTTATAAAAATATTTTAAAATATGGTACATAAACTTATTGTGTCTGGAAATTTGAAACAATTTCAGTAAGAATATAAGAAGAAAATAAAAAACAATTTTAATTAAAAAATTGTCAAGGTGAATGAAACTTCTGAAAACTGAGGGAAGTTTACAAGTAGCAAAAGAACTGTTTCGTCTCTTGAAGAAAATTGGCGTTTGGTGTGGAATGGCAGTCGGCAGAAAACATGCGAAATATTTGAGTAACCGATTATCCAAGTTGCATCAATTTGCCCTGAATTTCACGTAGTTAAGACTTAAAGCTTTTAAATTAATTTTGACTACTAGACTAGGTTAAAAAATACATGGGCAGTTGGTTACCGTGGCTGCTGCCTTACAAACTGGATCCAAATATTTTTTTAAATAGCTTAGGAAAATTAATTTCATCTTCAAATACCCACCTCCGCTCTAATTATTTGAAATTAGAATGTAGTTTTGCAACACAACTCTAGCTCCACTAATGATATCAGTTTGAAATTAAGTTAATGACAACTTTTCATCCCCTTAAATATGTTGATCCTATAGTTCCTTAATTACGTATTTTTATAAATAACGTTAAGATTTTTGTGACACCAAATTTAAGTTTATACGGCCAAGTTAGAGAAAAGGAGACGAAATTACAGGAACGATACCGATTATAAAATGACCAAAGTTAAAATAAATAAGATATAGGGTGATTTAGCTAATGATTGAAACTTATAAATTTAAAACTTTTTCATTTCCACAACTACACTATTTTTAATAATTTTACATGTCTTCCTATACGACTTTTATACATTTCAATTATTTTCACACAACTATTCATATAGGGTGTGTTTGGTTGGAGGTAAAACTTTTGATGAAAAGTTTTTGGAGCAGAAGTTGTCAAATCAATAAAAAGTGATGTGATATAATAGGAGTAATGATGAGGAGTAAAGAGAATAAAGTTAAAATAGATAGGTTAGTTGTATGGGTAGTTGTGTAGAAATGATTGAAAAGTAGGGTAGTTTGTATAAAAAAATGTGAAAAAATAATTAAAAAATAGAGTAATTATGGAGAGTAAAAAGTTTTAGATTGAAAAGTTTTAGTTGACAACTTTTTATCCTAAACAAACACACCCTTAATTAATTTTTCCATTTTAACCCTATTATTTTTACTTAATAATTATGATTATTATTCCTATGATGTAGCATCACTTGTTCCAATTTAAAAGTTTTTATATAAAAAAAAATTTATTCAAAAAGTTTCATAAACACGGCCATACCAATCGACAAGTGTTTACCCGAAGTCATACAATTCTTTCAATTTTTAGATCTTATTCCACAGTCACTGGGCTAAGCCCATTTAAAGTCCATAGAAATTTTCCTGGTCATGGTAGGGCTGCAAGTAGGGTTTCCATGGCCACCACCCAACCCACCCTAATTTTTGTAGGATAAAATAAAGGGAGCAAAAGAGGAAAAAAAAAAAAAAAAAAAAAGTGTTTACTCAAATAAGGCGGGGAAAAGTTCCATACCATTGATACCCGTAATCGACCCAAATGCCTACCAGTGGGTGAATATCTGGGTATACGTGTAGGATCTAAGTCAACCGCAAATTTTGATGAACAAACATGGAGAAATCTGTTATTAATAGCCTTATAAACGCTTTCCTTTAATTAGGACCTGTTGCGTGAATTGCTGTCAACAGGCACATGCACAACTCGCTAAAAGAATGTGTCACATTTTCCATTATGTTGGAAACCATATTCTACGTGAGTCTATTAATATCTTTATTTTATCTTAATTACAGGCATGAGTCATCACCATATAGATATTTTCACCAAAATCATGTAGCGAAAATGCTTAATTTAAGAGTTGATATGTATATTATACCTAAACAAAATTCTAGTTTGTTCATTATGGTCAATTAGTATTACTTTTTAATTAAAATAAAAGAGGAACTGGTTTTGAGCCTGAGCTGTAAATAATCTGACTTAAGAATAAAGTAAAGTTGGTTCTTTTATAAATGAGATATTAGCTGTGTAAATAGGATCAATTTTAACACAAACTCGACTAACCCGACCTGATTTATGATAGGGTTGGGTTAGACATTGTGGAGAATTTAAGTTATACAACCTGATGTAAATTGATTTAGGGTGTATTTAAGAAGTGATAAAATTTTTAATAAAATTTTTTTTGTATAAAAGTTTTTAAATAGAAGAAAATGATATGATATAATAGGGGTAATGATGAGGAGTAAATAAAATATAGTTAAAGTAAATAAGTTAGTGTATGGGTAGTTGTATAGAAATAATTGATAAGTAGCGTAGTTATATAGAAAGATATGAACAAATAATTAAAAATAGGATAATTGTGTTGATCATATGCTTGCTTTAAGAAAGTTCGATTTGATTTCGATGATTAATAAACAATTCAAATATCATTAAAAATGATCTAATGAATATTCAAATATTTTGTCTCCAATTATATATATGAAAATAAAAATGTGAAATAATTTAAGTTTCAAAAGCTAAAATTCATATATAGGAAGTTCGGTAAAGTGAAGTATCAGCCCAAGTCAACTTTACTTACGACTTGGGTAAAGCCTCATAACCAAGTCAACTCTGCCTGCAACTTCGGACAGACAACAAAGTAAAGTCCCAATCTAAGTCAACTTCACTTACGACTTACGTAAAATCTCAACCCAAGTTGACTTCGCCTATGACTTTGAAGACCAAATTTTGGATAACAAGTTGACAACAAATTTTAACCAAAGCGAAGTCACAACCCAAGTTGACTTCGCTCATCCCAAGTTGACTTCACTTGCGACTTCACACCCTATAATGGTCGTAAATTTGAATGTTGGAGCATTAAATACACTCCAACCTCCACTACAATGGCTAGATTTTCTTTTCCTTTATAAATATAATTGAAGTATGAATGCGAAAAAGGAGGAAAACACAAAATGAGCTTAGATCTTCCATTATTCAAGAGTGTTGAAATCATTTGAACAACTATTGAAGCTTCAAGTGCTAATATTTCAAGTGAGCTTATAATATTATCTTCTTCACATAACAAGGAGCTTCCGGAGTAGATTAATTATATATTGTAAAGTGTAAACATTCTTTTATCTATTTCATTTTGGATTGTTATCTTGGATCAGTATTAGAGACCGAATTCAAGAAAGCAAAATAGAGAGCTGGTTTGAGTTTATCTCATTAATGGATTTTGCTTAATTTGTTTGAGTTTGTCTTACAAACGAATTAGACTTGATTGGTTGAAGTTGGTTTTACCAACAAGTGATTATTATATATACCCCATAGAGCTAGAATCTAGAAGAAAGCAAGTGCTCTAGATTGTATAGAATATACAATAGTGGACTCTCTACATGCAATCCAGCCCTAGCAACGGGACCCTTTTGTCTCAAGACACAAAGAGTGTGTGCTTGGAAGAATGGAGTAGGGAAGGTTGCTCAAACCATGATGTATCGTTGTGATGGCTGCATGGAATCAGGTAAGTTAATCCTTGATTTTTCCTTAATTATTCAAATTAGTAATTTGACTAGAAAATTTAAGATACAATTAAGAAAATATTTATATGAAAGGATATGAATACAAATATTCTAATAAAATGTTACGAATAAATTAAGAAATACATGATATAATATGAAAATTTTTATGAATTTTTGGGAAGAATTTGGAAGTTCTAAAGTACACCAGTTGAAACTATTTTAATTCATGAACTTTATGAAAAAATAAAAATAAATAGAAAAATTTAGGCTAATTAGAGGTCCTAATTAAGGGCTATATTCGTCTACGCTACTTTCATTATATCTTAAAAATATATTTCTCAGATCGATAAAAGAATTTAATAAGAAGTATTAAATTATGTGCTCTTTAATCTAGATGAATTAGATTATAAAAAAATAATGGATTAAAGTACTTAACTTAAATGCATCAGAAAACGTGCCCAAAAGTCAAAGCCATTACACCAACTCACGTCCAGTAAGCCTTTCACATTTTTATATTTTTTAGTTAATTTCTTATTAAATTTAATATCTTGATATATATAAAGCGGTTTTACATGAAATTTCGATAGTAAGCCTATTTTAACATACCTTACATAATAAATGAATTAGATCATGAAAATGATATTTAGAAAATTTTTAAAACAACTGAAATCGCATGAGATTTCATGAATTAATTTTGAATGTTAATATTTTAACCTATTCTAATAATTTTAATAAGAAAACAGAGATGGACGTTTAAATTTATTTGCTCAATATTATGGATGGAATGGATTAGGAAAAATGGTTTAATAATGCATTTATATAATTTCAAATTTTACATTGAAAAATGTGCACGGATTCCATTAATGTGTGGTACATCCCTTCTTTTGAAACATGCATATGTATCATGTTCACTATATGTTTCACATTTTTATTAATTGAATTATTATATATGTACAACTCCATTTCATATGAGATTTCATGGGTAAGTCTAAATTAATGTGCCCTACTTGATGAACGGTGTAGATTATACAAATATAATTACAAATGGATAGAAAAATTAAAAATTAGATGAATTACATTGATTAATTTCAAATGCTTAATCCTTTAATCGTTTTGATATGAAACTTGTTATGAACAGTTTATTTAATATGCCTTAAAATATGGATGGATTAGATTTAAAAAATATATTATTGGGAAATTATTAAACAATTTGTCCAAGTAAATGAATGTGGTTACTTCAGGTTTGGAAGAGATGGTTTTAAGAGAAACCGACTTAGCTCAGAGTCTTTCACACGTATTGTAAATACGTGGCTGGCTATAAAAATGCTGGCAGTAAAACAGAGATCGGTGGTTCATGCAAATGATGGGGTGGCGGTAAATCAAAGATCTGTAGTGCATGAAGGTAATGAGGTGGCAGCAAGAGCATGAAACGGCTAAGCATAGTTACATAACTTGGGTAAAGTAAACCGTGGCTGGACAAGTATAAAAGGGTGGGAGAGGTAGCACGATTTAGGAAAGGCTATTTAAAAAAACGAGAAAGGGCAGAAGGACAAGCTGGGGAGAGAAACCAGGAAAAAATATATATAATCGCCAAAGAAGGAAGAAGACCTCGCAGGCAGTCAACGTGAACAGGTTTTTGGCAAGATAAATGTTATTTATCTATTTATTCTCTCCCTCCTTCACGTCATATATCTGATATATTATATTTGGTTTCATGTCATTTTTTTATTATTTAATATTAATCTTTACATGGTACGTAATTCCTTTTATTAATATAGAAACCGATTATATAATAATTGGAAAAGAATGTTGCTTGATAGATTATATAAATAAATAAATAATAATATGTATGGTTTTAACAACGTACCAAAACAATCAGGATTTTAATAAAGATATATTCAGGTATATTATATGCATCCAAATAAAATGATATCTAGAATTTTTTTTCCAGCTCAACGTCCAAATATATTATTTTATTTTTATTTAGGAATCAGGAATTATATATAAATGCATATATTATTTGATATATTATTAGCATGATGTTTTAGCCATGTAACATGAATTGAATAGCTAAACAGATTCTTTACGATATGGGTAGAAACCGTTTATTTGGTAATTTGATAGAATAGTAATAATAATAAACATATAAATATGAATGTTAAGGACGGTGAACGTTAAATTTGGAATATGTGTTTAAATTTTTATTTCGTTATAAACTGAACGCGGGTTAAACCATAACACGTTAAAAGTATATATAGTTTAATAAAAAAATAAGTATGCAAGTATAAAAGTATAATGCAAATATGTAAGATAATCCTCTTTGCTTGTTTAGGAAAAGGAAAAGAAATTTAGGAAGAGAGCTTTGCTCACTAATCACTGTGAAAGGTAAGTAGGCTATGCTTTCCATTTTTGAAGATGTTATTTTGAATTGTTTCTTGAAATTGCACAAATATTTGATATGTGTTTAAATTATGCATGATGTGATGAAAATTTTAATTATTTTACGATGACATGCATAATTCCTCGCAATGATCATGATTCATGGTATGTATGAAATGTATTAAGTAGCCCTGTAGGGTGAGCTAGGAGGTGATGTTTCTGAGAAAACTGAGCCCAGTTACTTGACCTCGGGTCTTAAGGGTCGCGTCAGAGGTGTTTCAAGTATCCTCTAGGTTAAGTAGGATGTATATGATTCATGCAATGCATTGTCAAGCATGTAAAGTTTTTAAGCTGTAAACATGTAAAATTTTCTTTAAATTGTTGAAATCTTATATGCCTGTATGACCTTATATCATAAGGTCATACAAAATGCTTGTATGACCTTATGATATAATATGTAGAAAAAAAATTAAGGTGAAATTTTGCAATTTGCTATAAATCGATTCTTGAAGTAAGGTAATTCTCGTAGTACCCTGCGTTCAGGGAGCTACAATCGTTGTCTCTTGTGTGGTTTGATTGATCGCACTTTATATTCTTTTTACACCCTCTTATTCTATATCTTAGCATATTTTATCAAGGAGATTAAACTTACAAGGGGTTAAGTTTTAATTTACTAAAGAATTTTTCAATAAACTCATTCTCTCTTAGATTTTGTTATAAACTCGAGACTAACAAACTGTAAAGAGTGAAAAGTTTTAAATTAAAAAGTTTTAAAGAAAAAAAATACCCCATCGATTTCAAAAGTGGGTTAGTTTATGTTAAATGATTGTCAATTGACGACCCGACCCAAATCGATTTTATATATTAGTCTAAAATATAATAAATTATTAAAAAAGTATATATTAGTACATAATACATAATAATTAACTTAACATTATTGCTTTGAAATAAGATTATTTAGATATTGTATTATTATGTAAGTCATAAATTGAAAAATATTCATATAAAAGGAATTAATTTTTCTTCTTTCATATAAATTTATATTTTAAAATAGATTTAAAAATTGAAAAGTATTCTTATAAAAAGAATTAATTTTTATTCTTTCATATAAATTTATATTTTGAAATAGATTTAATTAAATAAAATGTTTTTAAATATTATATACTTATTAATCCGATTTCTGACCCGAATCGAAAAATAAGATTGCGTTAAGGTGTGAAAATAAGATTAAAAATAGAATTGAGTTGAAATTTTACAAGATGAATTAAGGTTGTATTTACTCCAACTTAACCGGATTTACACATCAATAAAGACGAGGTAGTCTAAGGAACCAAACTGATTTGACCGAAGTTCCATTCCTAACATCAACACCAAATAAAAGAACGAAAGTAATTTCAGCTTCCATTTCTCTCTAATTCTGTTTTTTACGATCAAGGTCTATTTAAAAACAGTGTTGATATTAATCAATGTTAATCTGAAATCTTGCTAATTAATTGTGTGGACTAACAAGAAATTTCTTCTATCATCGAATACTTATTAAATGACATTAGTTTGATTCCACCCACTAAAAATTCCTTCCATGTCGAAACTGAAAATTATTATAGGAAATGATTCTCAGATTTTAGATTCTATTTCCATCCAGCATCAATACTCTTGTGCTTTTCAAAACTTCTCAATTCCACAAGGCAATCGGGATGCAAGCCACCGAAATTTCCACCTTCCCAATCGATCTACATTAGAAAAATTCTGCTTATATCTTCAATATTTACATTTAATTTTTCTTATGTGCATAACATTTTATAAATTTCTCCAGCAACCTGAAAATTCTATCTTAGATTCTTTTTATACTTTCACCATCAAAATAACCATTATTTACCTCTATTGAGAAGACAATTTTACTCCTCCAAAATTTTTTAAATTGAAGTGATTAAGCCTCACACTTGAATTATTTTATACCATAACTTAATGATTTATCATCATTAATTAAGTCATATTATGGCTGAATCAAGCCGATTAGAAAATTTTAAAGGTGCAAAAATGTCTTTTCAATGAAGTAGATAATGGTTGTTTTTCTGGCATCCATACTAAAGAAATTGTCGGTAAAATGCCATGAGTAAAAGAGAAATTTGTGAAATATCTTGGATGTATTAGAAATTAAGAGTAAATATTGCTGGTCTAAAAGAAATTTTCAATTATGTGAACCCAGATACACAATATATCCCCGAAAACACCGTCCCTCCAAGTGAGTCAGGGCCGTTGAGTTCTATGGATTAGAGGAGATCCAACATCAGCTCTTCCAGCAACGAAACAAGCAGCCAAGCCTCGGTCTCCAAGACCAACTCATCTTCCTCCAGAGCAAATCCCCTCCATCTCCCGCCTTCCTCCATCCCCTCGACGTACGCCTCCTTGTTATCCTCCACTCCCAATCCCGTCACTCCATCCCTCATCCAACTGCTGGCAGCTCCCAACAGCTTCTCTTCCCCTTTCCACCATCCTTCCCTGAAAAATTCCAACATGAGCCTCTCGATAGCGGCAGAACCTTTTCGAGCCTGGCCATGGCTTGCTCTGAAAGAATTCAGCAAATCCTTGGCATTGGCTGCTATCTTGTTGGATTCCTCATCTTCTTCCACATCCGATCGAGAGAAGAACTGGTTGTAGAGGTTGGTAGGCCCCATTTGAGAGGCAATCCTGAACAGTCTGAATTTTTTATGGATTCGATTATTATGATTCTCTGCACCAAAAACAAGACGGAGGAAAATTTCAGCCTCTCTTTCACACACACTAAAAATCACATGGGGCTGAATACCGTATAAGCAGCCAAACCCATCTAAATGGGCTGGGC
Organism: Annona cherimola; assembly: GCA_030490835.1. Taxonomy (NCBI): domain Eukaryota; kingdom Viridiplantae; phylum Streptophyta; class Magnoliopsida; order Magnoliales; family Annonaceae; genus Annona; species Annona cherimola. The sequence continues at coordinate 31,667,955 of CM059974.1, forward strand.
TGCTCATTGTGACATTCAGGTTTTTTTCTTTTTTTTTTGGTGTTGAGGAAGTGATAATATAAAAATTTTTAAAAGGTAAAAAAATGATGTGATATGATAAAGATAATAATAAGAAGTAAAAAGAATAAAATTAAAATAAATAGGTTAGATGTATAAGTAATTTTATAGAAATGATCGAAAAATAAGATAATTATATAACAAGAAATGAACAAATAATTAAAAATAAAATAATTATGAAAAATTTTATATTAAAAGTTCTATGACTTATCAAAATTTTTTTTTAAAAAAAAAAGTTATGCTTATCTTGCAAAAAGAAGAGAATGGAAAATATCCCAAAAAAATAGGAGTGGGTTACTTTTGAAACTGCTTATCTATCTAAACAATCATTCTTATACTTAAGCTCGCAAAAAAAAACCCATCTTTTTTAAGGTAGAATATTTGTACCTTATTATTATTTTTTGAATTGTTTGCTCGCTTAGTTGTCCAATTAGGCAACCTTTTCATAATAAATTCAATAGATTGCGTAAATATACCATTCATCCGGCATTTTCATCGCGGACCCTGATCAGAATGTTTTTGTGCGATATATCTTAGGAGAAATGACACTATCACCACAACAAATAAAAGTTCGCATATGTGGCCATTTTTTTCAGGCAAATTTAGGTTTTTCTTGCCTCTAATGTCAAATGAAACCAAAAAGCGATGATATTTGTTATTTATAGTCAAATATAAATAGTTACATTGGATAATATATATCTAGCGGTATACAAGGTGCTATATATACTTAGCTGCACACAAATTTAGTTACACTAAACTCATAAAATTGGCCAGAAATTGTTATGGCCCTTCATAAGTTATGTTTTAACTGAATAAAGGATCCGGTTCTTATCTGGCGGCCGCGCTAACGTAAAAGATACTTAATTTTTTTTTTTTTATTCCTTATACATGTGAGAGCCCCGCTTATATTTTTCACCCGTAAATTTTAACAAATTTTATAATTTGAGCATAGATCTACTCCTTTTTCATCATTTTTGACAATAAATTGCTATACAAATTTAAAAATCTTATTAAATTTCACATTTGCAAAGTTTAGATTGGGCTATATATATACACAAAAATATTCATGTGGCGCGTCGCTGAAATAGGCCTCACATGATCATCAAATCATAATCTACTCCACCCATTGTATTTAGAATAATGTATTCTATTACCATATCAATTTTCATCCCAATCAAATATGTATATGAGCCCCATCTGAAAATGGTATAAATTCAACGTAATAAAATAGTTTGATGTAAATAACAACTTTAAAGTGGTTTTTTCAACATGTAAACAATTTGCTATAAAATTTATATATGGATAAATGATTGTATAAAGTTTCATTGTATTTTAATATATGTGGGGCCCATTTTTGATCAAATGTACTGTTGTTCTGGTGCAGTTGTTGAAAAAACCACTTTAAAGTTGTTATTTACATCAAACTATTTTATTACGTTAAATTTATACCATTTTCAGATGGGGCCCATATACATATCTGATTGGGATGAAAATTGTTATGATAATAGAATACATTATTTTAAATACAATGGATGAAGTAGATTATGATTGGATGATCATATGAGGCCCATTTCAACGATGCTGCACCTGAATATTTCTGATATATATATATATACATGGGCTCCGCTTCTATGTAACCGGGTTACATAGAAGTAGACTAACGTAACACCTTCAAAATTAATGATTTTGATTTTTAATGAAAAATCTAATCCATTCATTATATTTAATATCATTTGTTTATCTAAAGGAACAATTTTTATTCCAATCAAGTATGTTTATCGGCCACATTTGTTAGAAAATATATATTCATGTGTAAATTATGAAAAATACTACAATATCAATTTTAAAGTAATATTTTCGACATCTAAACCGTTTAAAATATCATTCTATGTGAATAAATGATTATATAAAGTATTATTACATTCTAATATACGTGAAAATAAGTCTAAGCATTTTTCATAATTTACACATGAATATATATATATATATATGAACAAACGTGGCACTTAAACATATTTGATTGAGATGAAACTTAGTCTCCTAGATAAACAAATGATATTAAATATAATGAATGAATTAGATTTTCTATGAAGGATCATTTGGCCCAAAATGGACTCTACATATACTTAAATATATTGATACTTTATACAATCATTTATTCATATATAAATTTTATAGCAAATGATTTACATGTTGAAAAAATAACTTTAAAATTATTATTTATATTAAACTATTTTATTACATTGAATTTATATCATACTGCACTATAATTATAGCAAATGATTTACATGTTGAAAAAATAACTTTAAAATTATTATTTATATTAAACTATTTTATTACGTTGAATTTATATCATACTGCACTATAATTATGGTGCAGTAAAACTGCACTTGAATATTTTTTTCTTCATATAGAATATACTTCAGTGCGGTTAACTATACCATAATTTATAGTATAATTAGACCAAAATAAGCTTCATAGGATCATAAAATGATAATCTATTTGACCCATTGTATTTAGAATTATTTATTTTATTAGAATATTAATTTTCATCCAAATTGGACACGTATATGGGCCCGTCTAAAAATAGTACAAAATCAACATATAAAATAACTTGATCGAATGATGTTTTTAAAATTATTTTTCAACATATAAACTATCTAATATATAATTTGTCAATGAATAAATAATTATCTAAAATATTAATAAATTTAAGAGAATATAAACTCATTTTGAGTTGAATATATTATAAATACTATAAATTGAGTATAAGAATGATCGCCCGATATTTGTCTCATATGGGCCGCCATATGGGACCGTTGGGCATAAATAAATACTAATAAACATTATCTACAGCTTGAATTTATCAAAAGTATCATTGATTGCAAAAATCAAGAGGTTTCACTAAAATGAAACTATTATGATTATGATGATGATTATTATTTTCATTAGTAGTTAAATTTTTTTTCCCTTTCCCATTTATTTTCTTTCCGTTCCTTACCTGATCAAACAGCGGAATAATAAATAAACCAAAATAATCAACAGAGAGAATTACATATTTTGGATTAGGTCCAATAAAGTCGTTCTGTGTGCATGGTCTAATTGGGATTAGGCGCTCAGATGTCCACTGCGTCGTAAGAGCGCCTACAAACGACCGAAGAAGCGAAGAAACGACAACAGAAAAAGAAAATTTCTTTTGTACTAATAATATTTACTTCTTACAAATTCTTAATATATTTATAACTTTTTACAAATTCTTTCCGTGCCTGCAATATTTCACTTTAAATTTCTATTATGCCCAAGCTATTAATATTACTGTTATCTATCTATTTAAAAGATTATTTTGCCTGTACAAATACAATTTTTCATAATTTATATAGTTTACCTCTGATAATCAGATGTATCTCAATAAGTACCAGCACTTGGCATGCACGTTGTTGGTCATGGGATCAAGTCTTATGTGAGAGCTGTCTCCCATAAATAGGAGCTATTATCTCCTAGTTGGGGAGTATTTGATCTCCTCCTTTGTTGATAATAAGAAAAATTGTAATAATATTTAGGTTGGATTTGTAAGATGAAATGAGATAAGGTGTATGGATTCTCAAGCTTGATTTGTAAAATGAGTTGAGATGATATGAAATATTGTGAGACCGATTAAAAAAAATAGTTTATTCCTAATATAGATATACTTGAATCATTTCATGCCATTAAATTTACTTTAAATCTCTAGAGTTAGCCTGATTGGTTAAGACTCTAGGTCATTGGCCATGAGGACTTGAGTTAGAGTCTCCCATAGACGCGGGTCCAATTGGTGGGAGCTTAGTCTCATTTGCATAGGTGGGAGCTTTGGATCTCCCCTTAAAAATTATTAGAGCTTGTTATCTCTTTGAACTCAATTGTAATATCACATGAAATGTAACTTGTATACCCAAGAGTCTGTTATCTCTCTTGAACTTGATTATAATATCACATGAAATATAACTTGTATATCCAATAAAAAAATCTCTATCTATCAATGCAAAAAACTATTAATAATGATTTACAATCATTAAGTAGTGTACATTAGCAACAAACTGTTTCAATAGGGAAATTTTGCATAGGAAAATTTTTTTTAGTGGGATAAACAACAGCTGTTTGTTACGTTGTTAAGGGCATAATAGTATAAAAATTTAGAGTGAAATGTTATAATTATAAAAGTAATTTATTGCTATAAAATGGTAATTTATAAAGAGGAGTAGGCCTATTAGCTCGGTAATTTATAAAAAGGAGTAATCCTATAAAAAATATACGAAGAAAAAATAAAAACCAGTTGTTTTAAATGAATTTTCTAAAATTTGCTAAGCGAGACAGTTCAAAATTTGAAAAATATGGTCTATCACTGTCGACCAGAGTACGAACTCTCTCTTAAAATGGATTTCAGAGCAGTGAAAAGTAGTAGAAAAGGCAGTGGTTAGGGTCCCTTACCTTCTTCGTTGATTGGGGAGGTGGGTGAGGGCGATTCCTCGTCATCGCATGCATGCCTGTTCAGCACGGAAACAGGGCTCAACTGTTCCTTACCATCGTCCAGGCCAGCTATCCCTTCTAGGCTTTGCTGCTGTTCCTGCTTCTGTTGCAGGCAGGGATTAGACATTTATTACTTTGGGAGTGATTCACTGCAAACGTTTCGAGACGAGTGGTATATGTAATATCTATTTTTTTTGAAGTTTTCTTTTCATTTAAATCATGTAAAATATACATATCAAAAAAATCATGTAAAATATAGATTAAATAGGTATATATGCATAATGTCAAAATTTACTTTAATTGGAAATTGAGAATGTGTTTCAAAAGTGACAAAAAATTTTACTAAAAATTTTTAAAATGAAAGAAAATAATATTGTATGAGAGGAGTAAAAAGTAAAAAACCAAGTTTAAATAGACTACTTAGTTGTGTAGATCATTATGTAGAAATGATTGGAAAGTAAAGTAATTATATTTGAATATATGAAGAAATAATTAAAAAGAGTAATTATGAAGAGGGAAAAGTTTTAATTTAAAAAAATTTTGACATAAACAAACATACCTATATGTTATAAAATTTTAAAATTATCTGATGGTGAATACGAAAGTGATAAATTTTAAAATAAGATTTACAAGATGTCTGAACATTTTATTTTTTGCATCATGACTTAGTATATATGTATATATAGTTGGATGAATGCTTTAAAGGACTTACATATTAAAAGGAAAATGAAAACAAAAAAACAACTATTAGCGCAAATCATTTTGTGCAAACATTTGCAGGGAACTACCATCCTTATTTATATACATCATGACAACTTATATTACATTCAAGAACATTTATAATTTTCGTATAATTAAGAAAAATTTTCAATAATACCTCACATAAGGGGGAATGCAAATACCTTCACTAAAGGAAAGAAACGGAAAAACTTTCACGTTACCTAAATGAGGGATGAAAGGGGGGAGTCAAACTCATGACCAGCACCAAAGTTTATTATTAAAGAATTACCACCCTTATTGCTTGCACTCAACAGTCTGCGTTCTTACCTTAAAAAAAATTTTGTCTACATTCTTTCACGTATCAATTAATTTCTAGCGATTCCTATTTGGTTTTACAATTAAATATTTAATATTTCAAAATTTTAGGATTGACTTCGTGGTTCAAAAATAAATTAAAAATTAAGATTGAATTGACAATTAATCAAAAAACAGGAAAAAGATTGAATTTACTCTAATGGACCTAATCGGAATTATCTCGCTAGCGTCGCATCAGCTTGCACTGTCTTTTCTACACACATTACTAACATAAACTGGCCGCATTCGCAATCTCTGGGTCCTCCTAACGGACGTAGGATATCTTTCGCACGTTAAAGATAATCACGTGTGAGGAAGCCCAAGCCAACGCATGAGAAAATAACAAATGGGTGTAGCGACCAAGTCCAAGAATCGAGCCGTCACTCCTGGGAAATCACATGAGCTCATTCGCTAGAGGTCCAGAAAACGACAAAACTACAAGCCTGGCACACGTGAGGCAATTTACTGAACATTATTATTAATAGGGAAGGTAACAAGAAATTCTTTAAAAGAGCTTGGTGTGACCTAAAAAGATTTTTCACGTGCCTTAACACACGTGCAACATAAATTAAGCCCACTAGGTCCATTAATTATGAGCTCCTAAACCCTGCTACCATGTAAGTTTACTTGGTCATATTATCAAGTAGACTCTATTATTTAATTGCATATAGTTTCATCTATAAATATGTAAAATTAAAATAATAAAATAATATAGTCTTAAATATTAATTTTAAAATTATGTTTTTAACATCCAAAGGTTATTATATTCCAACTTATATATGATTAAATCTCAGTATTTTTTATAGAAAATTTTCAAATAATGCCTAAAAATTTGAATAATATTGCATTTATATTTTTAAGTTTGCCGAAATTGCAAATACATTTATAATATTTGTAAAAATTTGTATTTCCCTTCCGTTAGGATGTCATTAAATTTTTTTATAAAATGAAGAAAATGCTATTTAAACTAAGTAATACATTTGTAATCGTTGTAGACATATTTTCTATTTCATTATTTTATACATTTTACCTTTATTTTTATTTTACCTTTATTATTATTTTATTTTATTTTACAAATATGTTTACAATATTTGTAAAAATTATAGGTGTGATAACCAGCTTAAAGGGTATTATCATTATTTTACAAAAAAATCTAATGGCGTAATAATGAATAGAATACGCTTACAAATTTATACAAACTTTGTTCATATATTTGTAAGTTTAGTAAATTTAAGGATACAAACACAATATTAGTCAAATTTTGTAGATATATTTGTCTAAATTTTTTTTTTATAATTTAAATATGAATATATATTTTTAAACAAATGTGTCGTGGTGCAAAAGATATTCCTCCATCAACTACTACGATGCAAAACCAACCGAGCCGTGCTCGGTTGGTCTGTGCAGCTGCCGAAAATTGACGGCTGGCAGTGGGTCGAGGGTTCGAATCCCCTTTCGGCCAAAAATTGTGTTTGGGAGCTTTGGTCTCCCGTCTGGATGGTTGTGGGAGCCGTGGTCTCCCGTTTAGTTGTTGGAAGCTGTGTCTTCCTGATTATTGGGTGGAGCAGTGTCTCCAAATTTGTAAGAATGTCTCAAAGCCTTCAATGTAATATGTGTTGAGATGTATGTAAAAATACACTCCAATAAAAAAAAAAAAAAAAAAAACTACTACGACGCAAAAAATAGAGAGCAAAGTTACATTAGAAGGAGATTCATTAATTATTTACGCTCTAGAGCTCCCAACCGACAGCACATATACGTGGCAGCATGCAGCGACGTATCTCATGATGATCCGTTTAAACGCTGACCTACAAAATCCTGGCGCCTTAATGTGGCTGACCGACGGTCCACGAGTATAAAACATGGGCCAGACCAGCACGTGGTACAGTCAATTTCAGTCTGGCCAGAGGATCCGAGCTTTAATTGCACCACGCAAAAAGAAAATAATACACCTTTTGCTCCTGGGATTGATTTTAATATGTTAACAAGTAAACATCAGATGCAGTTTTAAAGCATTTTCCTGAATCGTTTTTTTTTTATTAGAAAAAAAAAAAAAAAAAAACTCACCTTTGTTTCTCCGCCTGTGGAATCGTCACCGACACCGCCGCGCTGTGTGCTACGATTGCTGCAGGGCGTCAGCTGGTCGTTTTTACCAAAAATCCCTTCGCTTCCACCAAAATACTCGGAGCTGCCACTGGAAGACTGCGCAGACGAACAGTCGCTTCCCAACCAGCTGCAGCTGCTCATGCTGCTGCTGCTGTTGCTATTCTCCAGTAGCAGCGATCCTTTCCAAGAGCAGGACTTCCTTATCGCTGCATCCGTCTTTTTCCTCTTCCAGAATCTTCTTTTGAGCCTCTGCGACAGGCTTCTTCGCAAAATAGACGAAGCTTGTTTGGGCCTGGCGGAGGAGGACGACGGAGAAATAACGGAGTAGAACGGAATCCGCTTGACTGCGTTGATCACCCTTTCCGACGCCCTACGCAAGGCGGAAGCGGCGCACGATCCTCCGCTTCTGGAGGGCGGCATTGGCATTAGCATTGCGGCGGGGTGTCTGGGGAAGGAGATGAAGCCGTTGGAGGATGAGGAACTGAGGAGGAAGTCTTTGAGCATTGCACGTTTCTGGAACTTTTTGAAGTCGGCTTTTCCTTCCGATACAAAATCCATGATCCGCAAAGAAAAGTGAAATTTAAGGATATCTGAAAGGGGGAGTTGGAAGCAGATGAAAAGGTGGAAAGAGAGGCGGAGAGATGAGGAGGTCTTATAGGGATGGCAGCGGAAAGAGATGAAAACTAGAAAAGGAAGAAGGACAGCAGCTTCTTAGGTGAAGATCTCCAGGCCGAAGGAGACAGGGCCATGAGCGCAGTAAAACCAGACGAGAGGAGAGAGAGAGATTGAGATTTCTGTTTTTCGAATATCTGACAGTGTCTTTTTAATCCTAAAATGCCACATACGATGGGAGATCTTCTAAAGTCTAAACCTACTCGACCTAGCCTGGTTTCAAAACTAAAATTGAATTTTATTTTTAAAATTTTTCTTAAATTAGATTCAGCTTCAACCCAATCTAAGAAAATCTGAAATTAATACCATGTTTGCATTAACTCAGTACTAAAACTCGACTAGTCCCGAGCCCGATATTCTCCCAAATTTATTAGAACAATTATATTTATTTATGAATTAAGTATTCCAAATATAATTGTGATAAAGGTTATTCTATATAATCATAACTTAATTAAATTATATAATATTTATTCTAAAACATAAACGTTATATACATTTGTCTATAAAAATTGAATATATTACATCTAAATTAATTTTATTTGCAAATAATTATAAATAAACCAACACTTTAAAATTATTATATATATATACTAATTAACTACGAGATATATGTCTCATTTTATTAAACTTTAGATAACAATTTTATATAATCTCATTTATTTTCTTACCTTGATTATTATGTGTAAACTCATTACCTTGATTGTTTTGTGTAAATTCATTACGTTTATTATATTCAGAATTATCTTTTAACTAAAATACCAACTTTCATCCAAACCAAAGATATTATAGGTCATAAATATATTCATATGTAAATTATTCATGTGCGAATGTAATAACGTTTGAAAAATTTGTTATCTTTATTAGTAATTTCAATTTGTATTGGTTTGGAAGTAACCTGAATTTCAACTGGAAACTAATATCGAGACCAATGCCAACCCAATCAGAACTCGGATTTTAATTTTAGGGATTGGGTTTGAGTTCACATGAACCCAGTAGGCTTGGGGTTTTGGTGAACCCAAACCCAGTACAATCCGACCTGAGTTGCACCCCTAATGTGTATGTAGAGGCCCAGAGGGGTTAGTTTCATCGATATTCAAATTTTTTATCTTTAAAAAATACCTTTTATGTGACTACTTGATACACATCCGACCCTTTATAGGATAGTTAGGGTTTTATCTAGAGTTGTTAACGGATCTGGTTAGATGGATTAGAGTCTAATTATAATCTTAACACATTTAAAATATTTCAATCTTAATCCATTTATTAACTCATTTTAAAAATATTAACCCTAACCCATTTATAATCTCAGACGACTAGAAAGCTTAAACTCTGGCAGACGATGATTTCGCAGAGAGAGACGAGATGATATTTTCAGTATAGGAAAAATGAAAATAGGCCAGTAACAGAAAAATAGAATTAAGGCAGCAACAGAAAAATAAAAATTAGATGGCGGGAGGAAGACTTAGCTGAAAAAATAACCAAGAGGTTTATATATATATATATATATATATATATATGTATTAGACTTTAATGAGTTAAACAAGTTAAATGATTGAACTGGTTAAACGGATTACTAAGCATGTTGACAGGTTATAAAATTTCATCGATAATTTGTTTATTTAATTAAACAGGTGAATGGGTTGGTAGATCATAACTCATTTATTCAAAAATCTCAAATCTGACCCATTTATAAATAGGTTAGATAATCGGATTGACAGGTTGACTATGACCATTAACACCCTTAGTTCCATCTTAGATAAAAAATATGTCTCCTCTTGTGAGAAGCTTTATCTTTTGTTATTAATAAATAGGGATATTGCAAGTCAATTTAAAAATGGAGCAATAAAAAAAATTGATAGGTTGACCAAGACCATTAACACCCTAAGTTTTATCTCAAATGAAAAGTATATCTCCTTTTATGAGAAGTTTCATTTTCTATTATTAATAAATAGAGATATTGTAAGTCAATCTAAAAATGGAGCAATAAAAAAAATACTTCTATGTTATTAACGATTTTATTTTATTTTATTTTTTTTCATTTTCAATACCCATAACACTTTTTCACGCCATCTTACTTCCATTTCACATTGCATTCTACATCCCATATAACTGTCAACCAGCCCAAATTCTTGGCAACATTTTATTAAAATTTTTAAGTAGCCAACGTACTCCTTTAGGCATTTGGAGGAGCACACCTGCGCACATAAAGAGGGTGAACTTTTAGAGGACGGGAAATGTTTTTGAAAGCCTTCTTTGTCATGTAAGTTGTTTTTGTTTTTGTTTTTTTTTTTTCTGAACTCCCTGTACTAGAATGCAACAGTCTATGCATTCGTCATACATTTGATTATTATATTTTACACCTGTATTTACAAATATTCTTTTGATTTTTTTCAATTTGAATTTTTTTCAAATATTTGAAAATAAACTAAAATGATATGTTGCATAAAATTATGGTTGATGCGGGATAAATAGTTTCTGCTTCACAAGCAAAATGACATTATAGTGTGCTGTATTTGTGGCATGATGTTACTTGGTTGAGGGTTCAACTCTCACCCTTTCACTTGAGGTAATAAAAAAAAAAAAAAAAAAAAATACAGATAACCCTAGCAAAAGTCCTATTATTGTCCTAAAGGGGTAATATAATGCGATTATTTCACTATTATATTACAAGTCAGTTATATATATATAGGGTCTATTTAGCAATAAGAAAAAATACCATGCTAAAACTTTTTATTCTCTACATTAGTTTATTTTTAAATTATTTTTTAATATAATTCTGTGCAGCTATCCCATTTTTAAATCATTTTTACACAATTACTTATATAACTAATTTATGTATTTTAATTTTATTATCTTTACTCTTTATTATTACTTATACTATATCACATCATTATCTTCAATTTAAAAACTTTTACATAAAAAAATTTTCCCTAATTTTTATCACTTCCCATATTAACGGGTTCTGATTAGGTGCACCCCGGAGCATTGAGCTTCAATGCTCTCGGGCGCATATACCTATTTTTATTTTTTTCAAAATTTTTTTATGAACTTGTTAATCTAAGTGTATTTAACATATGTATCAATTTTTACCATTTTTGGATATTTTTAAATATTTATTTCGAATTTTTAAAAATCAGTGGCATTTTAGTAATTTAAAATTACTAAAACGCCACTGATTTTTAAAAATCTGAAATAAATATCTAAAAATCTCCAAAAATGGTAAAAATTGATATACATGTTAAATACAATTAGATTAAAATTTGTATAAAAAATTTTGAAAAAAAAAATAAAAAAATAGGTGTATGCACCCGGGATCATTGAGGCTCAATGCTCCCGGGTGCACCTGATCAGAACCCCATATTAACATACCCTCAATTTAAAAATCTAATTTTTTGTATAAAACAAAGTTACAAATTAATTAAGACTTGATCCCAGTTACAGCCTCGATTTTTTAATGAAATAAAGGTTTCGTGAAAAAAGCGAAATAAACCTTGTATACACGTGATTGTATGTTAGCTCATGCTTTTGATATTTGCAGAATGTGAAGTCTATACACGTGATTGTATGCCAGCTCATGTTTTTGATATTTGCAGAATGTGAAGTCTATACACATGATTGTATGTTAGCTCATGTTTTTTATATTTGCAGAATGTAAAGTCTATGTTATTTTAAACTCTTTACAAAATAAACCCTGCTGGCTTGCACTTTTCAACTAAATGATGAAGGGCTTATTTGGCCCTGCCTTTTTTGCGTGGAAAGCACGAAATTTATAGGCTTCTTGCAGCCGAAAACTTTTTGTTAAAAGTCGAAAAAAGTGTTGTTTCAATCATCTCTAAATAAGCCTTTTGCTTAATGCAAGATTGCGCGGTAATAAAATTGTCAGGCCAAACAGACCCGAGGAAGGACACTAATAAGCTATTTTCTGTAGTTTAGCATTGTAAAATAAATAATAGCGCTTCTTGTATGTATGTTGGTATCTTTTGCCAAAAATTACTATTAATTAACAATAGTATGAATAGTTGGTTGAGACCGGCTAAGCTCTATGACATTCAGAGATGTTGAAATTGAGACGAATTTAGTGATCCTATTCAACTTTCTTCAAGCCAATGGAGTTAGCTTATCCAGCCTAAGAATTCTGATAGAAGAGATCAAAGGTGTCAATGTTTGAAAATGTTGTCATGTACTGAGAATAGGCAATCAGGTTGTCCATCAGTTTGCAAACCTTGCCTTTATTTGTAATCCTAGCTAGGATTATGAATGGTGGATAGAAGGCCACATGAGTGCCTAAGTCTTGAGCTATGTAAAGACTTTTCTAAATGCAACGAATGGATTTGTAAATGTGCGCTTTTTCCGTCTTTTATTCTCCGTGGGGGAATGAGAGATGTTTTTTTCTTTACAGAAAGAGATGATTTTTTAATGATACAACTAATTTAAATAAAAAAAAAATGACCAATTCAAAATTCGAGAATCGAGAAGAGCATCTTATATGAAGCGGACGGTTGGTAGTCATTTTCAATTAAAAATCTGGTCATGGGCATTCATGGTCCTTCTATAACATACGGGTATGTTGGGTAAGTGATAAAAGATAAACCTGTGAGATGAAAAATTTTTAGTATATAAGTTTTTGAAATGTTAGAAAACAATATGATATAATGGGTTAATGATGATAAGTAAAGAAAACAAAATTAAAATAAATAGATTAGTTATATAGATATTTGTGCAAAAAAAATTAAGAATTATGGTAATCATATGAAAAGATGAAAAAATAATTAAGAAATATGATAATTATAGAGGGTGAAAAGTTTTGATTAAAAAGTTACGAAGCAAAACAAACATGCTATAATATATATTACGAGTGGAAATTGGGGTGGGTCAACCCATAACCCGCCCCTCACCTGACCCATTTTTTATCGGGTAAAACTAATGTTTTTTTTATCCGATATAGAGATGAGTTAAAAAATTTAATCTAAATTCAAAAATAGAGTCAGGGTGAGTCGATCATGTCACGACTCGAAGAATCTATTAAAAATTATAAGCTATGTTTAAATTTTATTATTATCTTCTTTCAGAATTCTTACGTTGTTTATAATTAGCAATATTAACAATAAAAGAACCAATTTATCTAGAAAATAATACAAGAATCAATAAGAGGAATTTGCTCATATAAATAACTCTTATGTACAATTGTATATGAACTTATTTTAATAAAGTTTTACTATATTTTCCCATATCCCGTTTTAGTAATGTTGTGTTTTTAATAATGAATAAAATATTAAAACATATAACATTTAAATTTCGCATAATTATATCTTTATATTTGATAAATATATAAATTCTTAAAATTATCTTATTTGACTTGCATTTTTTACTCTACTCCTTGTCCCGAAACAAGTCTAATATCAACCTTAAGTTTGTTCCAGGGCCTACTAAAAGAAGTGAGGGTTAAACCGAACTTGTCTCTATCCGATATAAAAATAGGGTCAAACAAATTTTTTAAAAAATATAAGTTGGGCAAACTTTGACCCGGTACGGCCTCCCCTGTTCCAGCTGCTAGTTTATATATACTGGTAAGACATTTCAACTCCTTGAACTATTGTGGGGACATTCCCAAGACAGCAATAGCATAGCTGGAAAAAGTTTTCAGAAATATACCCTGCACTATGTATAATTGCATTTTAGCACATACATTTTGATATTTGCAAATAGATATATAGGACTTGACTTTTGCAAAATAGGCCTTACTGTTGATATTTATGAAATAGCAAAGGAACAAAGTGTTATATTTTTTTAAAATTTCTCAAAGTAAGCTAAAAGGTACTGACAGCTTGTAAGGTGGTTTTTCTTTTTTCCCCATTTAACTGAAAATCACAAGCACTAAGTACAAAAGATTGCCTGCCACCAGGGTACTTGCCATAGTGATAACTCATGTGAGCAAGGTGTTGCCCAACATGGGTTCAAATCTTTCCTTCCTTATGTAGAATGACAGTTTTTAATTTCCTCCCTTTATGCAAAGGTATTTATAAATTTTTCTCTACTTGGACAGTTTTATAGAAAAATTCTTTTCATTGTATGAGAGTTATGATTGTGGTTCATTGTAATATAAGTTGTGACGATGTATAAATATTCACGAAAAAAAGTACACAAGATTCCCCAATCAAAAAAAGTAAACACGGATCATCTTGCGAAGATTTGAAACTTCAGGTATATTTCGTAAAATGTCAAAACATTTATGTAAAATTAATTATATATACGTATTTCTCAGTGTATTTCATAAGTATTCATAAAGAAGATTCCTACTGAGTTTCAAAGGCTAATCGATCCAGTGGATTGCATAGGCTGACGGAACATGTGGTCGGGATCCATTCACCATAGGGGACGGTCACCTTTTCGTATGGTTTCACATCTCAACGGCCTAGCTATCATGTTCAGTTTTCAATGGTTGCTTATGTACAATATATTACTACTGTTCCGGAACAGCAGTACATTTGATCAAAAATGGATCTCACACATATTAGAATGCGATGATACTTTATACAATTATTTATCAATATATAAATTTTATAGCAAATGGTTTACATGTTGAAAAAATTACTTTAAAGTTGTTATTTACATCAAACTATTTTATTACGTTGAATTTGTACCATTTTCATATGGGGGCCAGTACATATTTGATTGTGATGAAAATTGGTATGGTAATAGAATACATTATTCTAAATACAATTGGTGGAGTAGATTATGATTTATGATCATGTAGGGCCCATTTCAGCGAACGCTACACCCGAATATTTCTGTATATATATAGAGAACCTTTCTTGTGCCGTGAAGCTGCACCATAATTAATGGTGCATTTCGCCTAAAATGGACTTCATATATACTTAAATATATTGATATTTTATACAATTATTTATTTATGTATAAATTTTATAGCAAATGGTTTATATGTTGAAAAATAACTTTAAAGTTGTCATTTATACAAAACTATTTTATTAGGTTGAATTTATATCATTTTCAAATGAGTTCCATACACATGACCAATTGGGATAAAAATTGGTATAGTAATAGCATACATAATTTTCAATACAATGGGTAGAATATATTATAATTTTATGATCATTTAAGACTCAATTTTAGATAATTGCATAGTAGTTGTAGTGCAGTAAAACTAAACTTAAATCTTTCTCATATATATTATATTCAATTCTCAATGGGTGCAATTATCTCTTTCCATACCTAATTACCCTACATTCTAATTATTACCCCTAATCAATATGTACTCCGTATATACGTACTAATTGCACCCTTAATTCAGTTGTTTGCAATGAAATTGACAAGCTTTGAGAAATCATTACACCTTCTTCCTAGGGGTGCAACTTGATCCGGGTACCCACAGGTCGACCCGCTAGATACCATATTTAGGATTGGTTTAGTTCCAAAGAACTTACTTATAGGGTCGGTTCAGTTCTGTGGGTTAAATTACCTGTTGAAATTCAGATAAGGTCAATTCCAGTGCCGGGTATCCGGAACCGACCCGGATCACATAGATACTTAACCTTCGACCATTCTGGATTCTGCCTAAAAATCTAAACCCTCTGTCCCTCTCCTCTCTTATCGTCCCGTCGCCCGCGTGAGTCGTGACCGCGTTGCCTCTCCTATCTCCCTCTCCCTCGGCATAGCTCGCTACTCCTCTCTCTCTCTGTCTCGATGCGCTGGCACTGCTCCTCTCTCTCTGTCCCTCCCTCAACGCGTTGCCGGCTGCTCATCTCTCTCTCACACTCTATTCTCCCAAACCCTAGCAAGCAGCGCACGATTTGGCGATTTGCCAGAGAAGGAGATCTCCCAAACCCATTTGACACTGTCTGCTCGTCAATCTGTCATGCAGCAACTGCCCCTTGTCACTCTGTTGCCGGTCTCCCTAACTCCATCGTCGGTCAGCCTTCATTGACTAGAAGTTTTTAGTCTTTCCTATGTTGATTTTTTGTTCTTATAATAAGATGATGATAACATTTCAATCATGAAGTTAATGTTTGGATGTTTGATCTGCATTGGTTTATCCCTCTCATTTTAATTCATCAAATTTGCAATTTTTTATGGCAATCAGATTTGAAATTTGATTTGAGTTGTGCTGGTTTTAATTACTACAAAACTGAACTTAGATTTTCAGACCTAATTGTTATTAGATTTTCAAACTGGATTGCAACAGATTTCTTATAGGTTGTCATGGAGAAATGAAGCTAAACTGCTAAACTTATATTTTAAGACTTGAAATTATTGCATATTACAGGTTGGATGTAGATTTTCAGGCTTGAAATTGTTTCATATTACAGGTTGCTTGTAAGTGACTTGATTTTCATATCGATCCATGCAATTGGGGTATAACAAATTTACTATCAATTTAACAATTTTTATATCAAAATTTTTTCATCAAAAAATTTTATGACATCCCAGACACACCTATAGTAAATGTAATTGGGGGTAAAAAGGTATTCTAAATGAAAGATGGAAGTTGAGAGATGAGAAAAGTTAACATAATTTCAATATTATTCATGTTTGAACTTTAATTTTAATCATCAGATTTTTTATCAGATTTGTGTTGTGCTTAAGTTATATCGATTGTGTTGTATCTATCTTTCGAACAGTTTTTTTATCGGATTGGATAGACTTAATATTGTTGGAAGTAGTATATTCTAATGAGATAATATTCCTTATGCTATTTGATTCTTTTATATAGATTTCATTATTTACAGATTGCACTTTTTTAACAGATTTCATGTTTTAGTATATATAGATTGAATTTTTTTACACAGGTTGCATTTTCTCGTAGATTGTGTTCTAGCATGTACAATTTGTATTATTTTCCAGATTATATAAAAATAGGTTACATGAAAACGGCTTGCACTTATTTGACAGATTTCATAGAAATAAATTATATGGATTATGGTAGTGTAGGGATTGAGCATTAATATAACTGATGTATTTGAATGCATGACTTCTTGAGGAACCGATTTGGAACCAAATCGGAACCGACCTGCTCTTGAGAAAATTTGGTAGGATAGACTCCAGACCAACTCGGTCTAAAATAGGATAGGGTAGAGGTTTTTAAAAAATGGGTAAGGATAGGTTCCGCCCTCGCCCAGACCTACCCAACCCAAGTTGTACCCCTAATTCTTCCTCAGCCCGACCTTTGGATGTAATTACCTTGGTAAGGCTATTTATTATCCAACCTAGCTATTCAAAGGAGAAAAAATAATAAAGCTTTTCATTCTCTCATCACACCATTTGCTTCAAAAGATTTAGTTGAAAGACTTTGGATAGAGTGCAATAATAAGAGCTTTAAAAAGAAAAAATGTAATGCGACCATGACTTTACTCATAATGATAGCACATCCGGGCCGAGCTGTGGATTTTTTTAACACCATAAAAAAAAAATATATATATATATATGTGGTTAGAGATAATGTCAAATAAAACGACTTTTTTCATATGAAATTTTAAAAATTTGAAATATAATTAATAATGAAAAATAAAATTCTTATAGTTATTTAAATTAGTTAAAACGTCGAATCAATTATGTAGAAGCAGCTACTCCACTTTTTTTCTTTAACTTCTGATTCAATCAAACCTTACTTATCTATGATGATCTCTACACTTTTCCATCATTCTTTAATTTTTTAAAAAAATTTATTTATATATAATAGAAGCCCCTTTAACATATCATCATCATTTTTTCCCATGAACAATTGTGGAGTAATCTCATGGGTTTGTCTATTAGAGCAATCTAAATTCCATATGATCTACTTCCTTTTTGTTTAAGATCACCCTATTTACATAAAAAAAAAACATCATTCTATTAGATGGGATGAGATGAGATGAAAATAGAATGAACTTTTTTATTCTTGAAAAGAAAATTTTTCTAATTTTCAATATAATCTTTTATTTTTTCAGTTTATAACACTTTTATTTTATAATATTATTTTTATTTTGATATAATTTTTCATTTTTTAATACACAATAGCTCATCGTCTTCCAAATCTTGTATCATAATGTTTACAACTTAAATGGGATAAGGATGAGATAATAATGAGATAGAATTTTCTATTTTCCAAAAATACTTTTTTTATTTTAAAAAAATAATAACTTATTTGTTACATTTCTCATAGATGAAAGTGAGACACAAATTTATCACATGGCTAATAAAAGTAGCAGAAATAATTTGATTTTCGGGTTTTGGTTAAGCAAAGGACACAATTTTGTATCAATCAAACTCCAATTCTAGATGCCCAACTGCCCCACCTGCAGTTATAATTTTATTAGAAGGTAACATTTGTTTATGTTTATGTTGGGAAATTCAAAAGATACGAGTCTTAAAATCTTAATTTCTGGCAAATAATGCTTGTTAAATACACAGGTTGCTTTGGCAGCATCAGGTGAGGGTGCAGGGAAGGCACAAAGACCGAGCCATGTCCGCCGGCTAGGCGGGATCTACGGTCACCATTCAATACATTGCCAAATGTCAGCCCTCGGTCGTCCTCCTCCCCGCCCTTCCGGCTTTCATGCCACACCAAGCGCTCGCTCGCTTCTCAAGATGCCCATTACCATTTCCCACTCCGCTCGAATCAAGTTCAGCTGGCAGCTGCAGTCCACATGGCCCACACGTGCATAGTAGCAGTACAGTCCAGCTCGGTACACGAAGCATGACAGCATGAACAATGGACAGCCACGGATCCATGTATAAGAGGAACTGTGTATAAATTCCAACGTGATTATTTAGAGTATGATAGTGTACAGGTACCTGTTACTTAGCCAAGTAACCATCTCATATATTTTATATTTTGGATATATATGGGCCCACGTGTGTTTATGTCATTATACTAAAATTTATAATTTTTGAATTCTTTTATCTATTTCTTACAAAATTTTAAAAATAAAAAATTTCACCCATCTCAAACTCTCCAGCACATGGAAAATGTGAAATTTTTATCTTAAATTTTCGTAAATAATATATAAAAGAAACCAAAATTGACAAAATTTAGTATATAATTTAAACACATTTAGGTCCACATAAAAGTGAAGAGAAAATAACAAAAATATGTAAAAAAGATATAAAATACAGAGGTTGCCACTTATCGCAATCCGGTTATTTATTTGGCCTTTCTTCGCTGCGTGTTTTGGAGGGTTTCTTCTGTGTGTGTGTTTTTTTTAAATCAAGTCACTGCTATAAATTTAGGGCTGGTTTGGCTCCTCTTATTATTAGCTTTAAGTGCTTCTTCAACCTAAAAACTTATATGGATTTTAATAAAAAAAATTTGACAATCACATACCATTGAAACCTTACTTAAATGTAAAAATTAAATTTTCAAATGGACTTATTACCATTTGCCCACCCAATTAAGGCTTTTTGTAGATTTATATTTGAATTTTTAACTTATATATTCGCAAGCCCAAATGTGTCTAGGATCCATGTGAAGAACGGGCCTCCAGTACTTCAAACCAACTTCGAAAGTAATGACCAATAATCCATTTAATTGATCAAAAATAATTTGCATTTAAGATTAAGTGAAGAATATTTTCTCAAACCAATTGAAGCAGAGTTGACATGATAAATGGTTTGGGTTAAATAAATAATTAATATTTTATGAGTTTTTTAATGGTCAAAGTAGATTTGACCAAGAAATGAGGTAGATTTGCCACATTTCAAATGATGGATGAAAACTACAAATCAATGACAAAGAAAGAGTTGACTTATTAGCCAAGCAAAACTATAGATCCCATTATTAGTTTTACAAAACCACATACAAAAATTCTTAAGAAGGATCCCTTAAGTTAGAATATTGCACAGTGGTCAAGGTGAGCTTATGTAAAATATTATAACAGTCCATTAATGTACAATTTTTCCATACTCAAAAGCTGTAAAAATAAGCGTCCTCCTTCAAAAGTGGGGCCGACATTCTCACCCAAATTATCTTCCATCTTCAGCCGGTTCCACGCCCAAAGCCCAATTTTCATCTTCCATTATTCCCAAAAATCCCTCCCTTTGCTGCTGTCCATTGCCGTCCATTTTCCACTCCCAAGTCTCTGCCATCACTGTTACCTTCTGTCTCCCGGCACGTCCCCCATTTCTTCTCAACCATTGAGTAAGGCCTTCCTCTGTTTCATTTTTTCCTCCCCACAGACGCTGTCTGCATCTTCATTCATCAATCTTTGTTTTATTTTTCATCCAACCTGAGCATACCGTAGAAACCCCATTGCTTCATTTTTCTACATCCATCCCAAACGTCCCAACTCCGTATCCAGTTTTTCAGTCACTCTGTTCTGTAAGCGCCACCTTTATTCATCTGCCTCTGTTCATCTATCTTGTTTGTCTTCCATACAGGGCTACTTCTATTTACCCATTTCCCATACTGTCATTTGAAAAAAAAAAAACAAAAAACAAAAAACAAAGAAAACGAAGCATGTAGTTAAGGTCTTTTACGCCTGCCTCTTGCTTTGCGTATCACTTGCTTGGTACGCGTTAACACTTGTATGCATTTCTATTAATGTCATTTGCAGGAGAATAGCATCGTCATTTGCATGACATCAACCATAGCATTTTTTTAAAAACAAGTGTCCTTGGCCCAGTATGTCATCCCCATCTGTATTTTGCCTTCTAGCCATCACGTCATTGCATTTACATCCAACATCATTTGCATTAATTCTTTTTATTTATTTTTCTTTAGAAAAAATGCTTTAGCTCTTAATTTTAAAAGAAAAGTTTTCATCAAGTTATTTAGGCAAACAAGCATTTGCCGTTCTATTTTTCAAAAAGAAAAAAACTATACTTATTCAAAATCATGCTTCTGGCGCATTAAAAAAAATTGCTGAAATCAGGCCATTTGCTTTTGGCCGTTCATTAAAAAAAACAATCATCTCAATCAAGCTATTTACACAGCCGGCATTTTGCTACTTCATTTTATTATAAAAAAAAAAATCTCATCCCACACAATGGGAATGAAGTTATTGTACCCACTTCTAAATTGAGTTAAGGCCTCGTAAAAAGCCGAGGGATTAAATTCTAGTTTCCACCTTCATGAGCTTTTTTGTATAAGATGTATGTTAATTTTCAGTATTCCTAGGACCAATGTAGTAGAGGAAAAATAAAGTTATATTTTTTCTAGTTGTAAGTCCCCAAGATAATATTTGTATTCGGTACCTTATTGTACACGGACTAACCAACGTTATTTGGTTAGTATTGACTCCAAAGAAAAAATTAATATATTAATTTTGCTTTTAATTTACTATGTATACATGCGTGTGCATGCATTTTACTAACTACTAATTGCGTCTAACTAATATACATTTTTGTGTGTGACTAATTTGTATCATTTAAAAATCTGTAAAAACTCGTATCATCTAAAAGCTTTAACGTTTGCATTTCTCTTCTTTGGCCTCCATATCTATACTTTTTTATATTTTTTCCATCTCTGATCTTGAACTCTTGTCCTACATCTTTTTCACTTTTTATTTTGTACGTTTCCTTAATTCATTTTACTAATTTCTAATAGCAACTAATTGATATACTTATTTGACTAATTTTGCATCATCTAAAAGTCTTAACGTTTACATTTCTCTTCTTTAACCTCTATGTCTGCACGTTTTATATTTTTTCTATTTCTGATCTTGAACTCATTTTCTACATTTTTTTGTTTTTTTATTTCCACATTTAATTTATGTATTTAACTCATATCATATCTAACTAGTTAACCTGCTAACACGCATTGCATATTTAATTTTCCTGTACCTTGCATTTATTTTTTTGCTCTCTTGCACATGCACGTTTATTTTTCAGCTAAGTTCATATCTATTTTTATTTTTATTTGGTTAGCATTTTGTATTGTGTATATTTTATATTTTTAGGCTCATTTGTCAGCCCATTGTAGCATGCCAAAATTAACATGCTACACATGCAAAAGTAATTTTTCTTAGCCTAAAAAGCCAAAGTGGGCTTTTAAGAAAAGCTTCGAATTCTAGTTTCACCCAAAACCTACAGCCCTTATTTCTTTCTTTTTTTTTAATCTTTTTTGTTGGCTAAACAGGCCGTTAATGGCTAGATTTGATAGACGACAGACTTTTGCTTTGTTTTTATGGCAAAGTAAGATGATGATGATGACGACAATAACAACGTGTGACCACTAAAATGCTGCTTCCCTCGTAAGCGCGTATTCAATTTCTCGGAAACAAAAATGTAAATGCTAAATGGCTGGAAGTGAAGTGGAGCTGGGAACCTCTCATTAATTTGGGTAATTTTTTTTAATAGATCCTAGTCATTAATTGGAACCCACGAACCGATTCAAATAGGTGTAGGATGTCATACATACTTCTTAAAATTTTTTTTTTTTCCAAAATATGAATTACTTATCATCTTAATCCATATGCATTTGTTTATAATTTCAAAAATCACACATATTTAAAGTTTTTATACACTATATATACTCTACATTTATTAAAAAATATGATTATATATTTTCTTAAAAGATGATAATTTTACAAAGTATAATTATTCGTACGGTAAGATATAAAAATAGCTTCCTTGCTCTTCCCACTTTAAATCTAATTTGACACTTTAATTTACCTAATTAAATTTTTTATTATTATATTTTTATTCTCATCATTTTTCATATGTTTTTGTATGACTACTTAATTTTTCTGTTTTGTCTTTGTAATTTTCTCCACCTTTTTACCTCGTACCAAATGGACCTAAATTGCCACTTTAAAAATAATTTTTTGTAGCAAGACAAAATAAATGGTGCTTTTTTTATAAGTAAATAAATGGTCATCACTATTCCAACAGCCTCTAGTCCAAAGGTTGGATAGAGGGAAGGGGATAGAATAAGCCATGTATTTCATTTCCAAAAAATTATCTATATAAATTTTCTCTAGGAGACGAGGTGGAGGGTTACCCTACCATTCTTGAGAGCTACAAGAATTACAAGAAACAAAATCATCCAGAGTATGGGCAACAACATTACCCAAATGCATGGCATAAAGAAAAAATAAAGATGCAATAGAAGCACAAAGGCTCTAATCTCCTAGATGATTGTCCCTGCTAATGAAAAGAGAGGTCTCTTAGCTTTCAAAAAATCAATAAGAACGAGTGAATTAGATTCCACTTGTATATGTTGAAACTTGATCTCCAGCACCCATTTAATAGTAAGCAAAATAGTCTTGGCTTCCATTAATAGCAAGTCCATCCTCTCCTTATAGTCCATCATTCGGCTACTATAAAAAATTCCTTTGAGTCTCTTATGACTGCTGCAAAACCCATATAATCAGATTCCGCTTGTATGTGTTGAATGATTTAAATTTGAGAAAAAGTTTAAGAGTTAATGAATCATTGCCCAAATTTAAATCACTTGACTTCTTTTTTTTTTTTTAAAGAAAGTTGCGTGTATTCACACCCCTTGGGGAATGATCCCAAGCTAAAAAATTTACAATTGAATTAGGTGGGTATCCCCACCACATTTAACATGTGACAAAATAATGGGCTGCTATATCAGCTATATGACGAGAACACTTATTTCTAGCCCTTAAAACATAGGTGAAAGCCACAAATTGAAGGGGCCCAACTCATAGGAAGCGGTTTCAATGATAAAAAAATGGAAGCAAGGGCATTGTGGTCATTTCAAGTCGTGAGTATGTTTGATTTTTTTGATGAAATTTATGTTAAATACGCACAGAATCTCATTCTATTCCATTCAATTGATAGATCAACCACCAAAGCATATATACATATAATTTTTCAAATTTTGATATTGTTAAAAATATTATTTTTTATTAAGATTTCATTATAATGATAAAATTGAGAAAATATTTTATATATCAAATAATTATTATATTATAGATAAAGTACTCTCGAGAATAACATCTTCTATATTTATTTTTTAAAATTTGAAAGTTTATTAATTTTTTTAAAATTTCTGAAATAGTACCAAATTTAACAGCATCTGACGATATTTAGCAGGATCTAACGATATCTAACAACGTCTAACAAAATCTAACAGCATTTAATAAAATCTAACAACATCTAACAACGTCTAACTTTCATTATACATATGCTAATTGTAATTTAACAATCATAATATATCATTGCACTCTTTATAAGGTTATTTATGCATTTGTTACGTGTTTTAGAGCTTTTTAATATAATTATATAGATGTACCTAATGTTGGTCCCGAGTTAATGACAATTACCCAAGAGGGGAGGGGTGAATTGGGTATTTAAAAATTACAACTTAAACAGAAATTTTACCCCGGATTAATCTAGTCCCTTTTATGAAGAAACAAAATGAGAGCAATAATGTAAAGAGCAGAAACAAAAAAAATGAACACACAAGATTTTATAGTGGTTCGGGCAACCTCCCTACTCCACTCTTCCAAGCTCACACCCCTCGTGACTTGGGTTCCACTATGTATTCCGCGAATACAACTAAAGTCTCCACTCTCTTCTAGATTCTAGCTCTAGGGGGCATATACAACCACAACACAAGTAGGTGACGAGTTCCACTCCAATCACACACTACTTTGCTTACACTTGATTTTAGTTACCCAAACTAAATCAAGTTCAATACAACAAGAAATAACAAAAGAAAGTTTCTACACGTTACTGTTATGTAAACGCAGATTTGGCGCAGAGAAGAACTTGTAGTGTAGGCGTAGAGATTCAGCAAGCAGCTCTTGGCAGTTTGAAGCAAAGTTCTTCTTCTAAAAATTGGCTTGATCACTTGAAGCTCTTAAAGATGGGAGTTATGCTCACTTAATGAATTCTCAGCTACCCTCATCGTTTATATTGAATGTCTTTTATAATTGTGGAGGGAATCCGAACGTTTAGACGTAGGTGGCGCGCATTTAATGCGTCAACGTTCAAAAATTTTCCAACCGTTGCAACCCAAGTCGCAGGTGGAGTCGACTTTGGGTGCGACTTCGCCCAAGTCGCAGATGGAGTCGACTTCGGGTGCTACTTCGCCTGTTCGCAACAACTTCAAGTTCCATTCTGGGTCGACTTGGTCCTTGACTTGACCCAAGTCGCAGGTGGAGTCGACTTCGGGTGCGACTTCACCTCGACAGCTTGCTTGATGAACTTGAAATCATTGGAATGCTTCGTTTGCTTGAGTTTCTTCATGTTTGGTTGTTCTTCCTTTAAGACTCTTTATGATTCTTTTATCTTAAACACATTTGACTCCATGTCTTGAGTCTTGAGTATTTGAGTATCGGAGTGCATAAGAGAAATCCAAATGCATGATCTCGATTCTCCATGAGAAGTATGCAGCTTTGCTTTGGTCTTCACTTGATCCTCATTTGATCTTCATTTTCTTTTGAATCTCTTGAATCTATCATTGAGTTATCTTGAACTGCATGTTTTCGTATTGAAGTCGAAGTTGAAGTCAGAGTCGACTTGATCTGCGACTTCACCCAAGTCGCATGCGGAGTCGACTTGGGATGCGACTTCGGCAGCCCTTGTTCTCGGTTTCAACTCTGGATAGAAATGACGCCTCCAAGTCGCTACTGGAGTCGACTTGGTCTGCGACTTCACCTCAAGTCGCAAGTGGAGTCGACTTGGGATGCGACTTCGGCAGCTCTCATTCTTGATTTCAGCTCTGGAAGAAAATGGCGTCTTGAAGTTGCTGCTGGAGTCGACTTGAGGATCGACTTGGCCTAAGTCGATGCCTGAGTCGACTTGGAAATCAACTTGACTTGCCATGCTTTATATTCTTCAAATTTATAACCTTAAATTATTTCCACAAACATATTAGTAACTAAAACTTACTCAAATTGATTTATTAATCATCAAAATATAGACTTGGCTTATTTTCCATATATTTCCAACACCTAAATCTAACCGTGTTTAACAGCATCTAACGGAATCTAATGACATTTTACAACGTCTAACAATATCTAACAACATCTAACAATATCTAATTTTTATAATTAATATGATAATTCTAATTTAACACTGGTAATATATTTTTAAGCTCTTTAAAAGGTCATTTATATCTTAAATATATTAATTAAACTCATTTAATAGGATTTAATTTAATTTATCTACATCTAATAGCGTATAACAATATCTAACGATATCTAACAATGTTTAGCGGTGTCTAACAATATCTAACAACATCTAATAAAATCTAACAACATATAATTTTTATAATTAATATGATAATTCTAATTTAACATCGTTAATATATTCCTAGGCTCTTTATAAATTTATTTATACCTTAAATACATTAATTTAAACTCATTTAATAAGATTTAATTCAATTTATCTGCATCTAACAGTGTTTTACAAAGTCTAACAATGTCTAACAACATCTAGCAATATTTAACAATATCTAACAACATCTAACAACATCTAATTTTTATAATTAATATAATAATCCTAATTTAACACTTGTAATATCTTCCTAGGCTCCTCATAAAAACGTTTATACTTTAAATACATTAATTAAAACTCATTTAATATGATTTAATTCCATTTATCTAAATCTAGCAGGATTTGACAGTGTCTAATGACGTCTAACAGGATCTAACGATATCTAACAACGTCTAACACCATCTAACAATATCTAACAAAATCTAATAACATTTAATTTTTATAATTAATATGATAATCCTTATTTAATACCTATAATATATTCTTAGGCTCCTTATAAGGTCATTTATACCTTAAATATATTAATTAAAACTCATTTAATAGGATTTAATTTAATTTATCTAAATCTAACAACATCGAATAATATCTAACATATTTCACAGCGTATAACGGAATCAAACAATATCTAACAGTATCTAATAGAATCTAATAACATCTAACATAATGTAAATTAAAATAATAAAATAAAAATAAATATTAATTTAAATTAAATTTAATCAATATAAATTTATCTAAAATAATATTCCTTTTACTTATGTAAATTCAATCAATTATTGAATTAAATTAATTTATACTTGCATTACCTGTCTTATTTTTAGTTGTTTTTAAATCATAAATATCTAAAATATTATAATAATAAAAATTCTCTTGCTCATATTATATTGCTGTTAATCTATGGATTAAATAGGCATAGAATTTCTTTAATAAAAAAATATTCATATTAGATTAAATAAAAGTAAATATTTACTTAAGTTCAGATAAATAACGAACTTATTTTTGAATATTTTAACTTGAAATAAATAATCATCTAAACGAGGTTCAAACAAATTAAAAATATATAAAGATTCTAGCAACGACCATCCCAAAAATTCATGACAATAGCAGCATCCTCTATACTGCTAGCCATTGCCCATCATCTTCCCATCAATTTCAGCTATACCAAAACAGGAAGCACTTGTTGTCCACCGCCAGCAGCCATTAGCCCAAGGCTAGAACCAAGCAAGCCACCACTTCAACCGCCCCAAATTCAAATCTATAGCTTCGAACGATAACTTTGCCAGCCGCCCCAAATTGCAAAAAAAGGCATTGATGCAAAGACCGGCAGCTACATTTAATTGAACGGAAGAAATTCCACCATGCCTCTAGCTACACCCATTTACGGCATCAACCCAAGTAGCAACTGAGCTCCTGAATAACCACCTACGGTAATGTCCATCTCGACCACCCTTTTCCGCCACTGCCTTCAAGAGCGGCAACCCTTGCAGCACAAATCCGAGCAAGATTTAGCAGCTTCAACCAGCTCCTTCTCTGCTTAACCAACAACATCCATAATCCTCAAGCTTTGCCATCTTCGAAATAAGCAGCTAGTGTGTAAATCACGGCAATCTCCCATTAAGCACTCAAGCGGTTCTCATCCATTAGCCCAATAATCCAAGCATCTCTGCCATCAGTTTGAGCTTCGATCTCTATCGAATTTCACCATCTGCCAAGAAAAATCAACTGTTTCCAAATTACAGCAGCTGGCCGAAAATAACACAAGAAAGACGGAAGGAACGAAGATGGAGAGCTACAGGGGAGAGAGAGAGAGAGAGAGAGGTGCGGGTCTGGCACCGAATTCGATGCCCCCTCATGATTTTTTCACCTTCCGAAAATGCCCAAATGCATCATAACCATTCACCCTAGATTGACGGTGAACATCAAGCTTCCAATGAAAAAAACTTGCTAAGCGCTTATATGAATTGGGCCCCTACATCCAAAACCAGATGCAACAGATTTAACTGCTGAGATTTTTGCGCCACGTACGAAAAAAGTTGTCTTTCCTTAAGATGGTAGACTCATCAAACTTCTTGAATCTGTTTCTACAATCAACTTCTGCACCTTCATTTCGGCTCCCCATTTAATGCCACTCGGCTTCTTTGCACTTCATATTTTGTAGAAGTCACGGGTCAGAATCGTATCGAACAGCTAACCTCTCCGTTTGAGGGCTACTTTAACGATGAAATACAAATTCAATTGTTCGTATTGTTTAACATCAATTCCATTATCGTAGTACAAAAATCATTTCAATCAAAATTTTAAGTGGGCTATACCTATTTAAAATATATAATCATGTACTAATTATGAAAAACACTGATATATATTAGATTATTTGATTGTTGTCATAATTTATAAAATTATTCAACTAGATAGGAAGAATTTTTATATAGTTTAGATATTAATTACCAGCTTTAGAAATAGTGTATAAATTAAACAATTTTATTACATTGATTTTACCATTCTGTTAGAGGAAACTTTAATTGAGATGAAACTTAGTTTCTTAATCAAACAAATAATTTTAACGAATTGAGTAGAGCAAATTTGGCATAATTATCAAGGCGGATCCAGTATATATGGAGAGGTTTCATCAATTCAAACATCGGTTGAAAAATAAAATTTATTGGATAATTTAGAGCTCACTATTGATGTATGAGGTCCGTATCGATGACGACATCAAAATCCAATTGTTCAAATGATTTAACATTATTTTTTTTCATCATGATACTAAAATATAGCTCAATTGAAATCTTAGGTGGGTTATATTTACTTTAAAAATATAAATCATGTATAACTTATGAAAAATACCTATATCTATTTCGTTTATGCATTAAAATATTATGATACTTTACAAAATCATGTATCCAATTAAGAATTACATTTTATACGGTGTAGACATTGAATTGACAATTTTAAAATTCATAATAAATTTAAAAAATCATTATGTTAATTTTGCACTGTTATAAGATGAAACTTATGCACATACTTAATTTGGATAAAACTTGATTTATAAGTTAAACAAATAATTATAGATGTGACAATAAAGTGAATTTTGATTTTATTATCAATTTCGGCCCTATCGTTATCAATAGTATATCGTAATAAGGATGCCAGATTGTAGCCACTAGGGGTCAATCCTAGTGATAAGTGGTAACACCCATGACCCATTTTGGCATGGTTAGGTGGTCGATTCCTGACATGTGCGCCTGAGTGTTTATTTTTCTTATATTTTGTAGGAGTTTTACTTCTCTCCTTTTGATGGGAGGTGGTTGTCTCTTTTAGAAAATTATAAGAATGTCTCAGGACTTAAATATAATATAAATTGAAGGGTCATTTGCATATATACCTACGTAATTTGATGCTAATTGTAGATATATCTACATAGTTTCACGAAATGCATATTACCCCCATATAGTTTCGTCAAAATTGCGTATTACCCCCATGCCATTAACTGCCGTTAATATCTGCCATTATATTTTCAAAAATGATGAAAATGTCTTTATCTATAGTTTCACTAATTGCATATTACCCCATGAAGATGAGGGCATGTTTGTCATTTTTGAAAATATAACGGCAGATATTAACGACGATTAACGGCATGGGGGTAATACGCAATTTTAGTGAAACTATGTGAGGGTAATATGCATTTCGTAAAACTACGTGGGTATATCTGCAATATCAATGAAACTATGTGGGTATATATACAAATTACCTTAAATTGAAATGGTTGTGAATATACACATAAAACATGCAACATTTTATACCCTAACATATCCCATATATTGCACATATTTGCAAAAATTAATAGTAATATATTCACTTTTAAAAGATGCTAACTTTTTGTAAAATATAAATTTCAGATGAAAGTAATTTTAGGTGATGCGTTAAAACAAATGCTTTAAATAGTTTCGATTGGGAAAAAAGTTCTAAAAAAGGCTGTCTAATGCATGTAAACTCCAAGCAGCGTGAGTTTATTGCACCATTTCCCTATTCATAGATGATCTATTAAGACATGAATCATTATTTTTTCATGATCAAATTCGTTTTAATAATAATATCATTTTTCATACAATTTACAGATCTTATAGCTTTAAAAACTAGAAAAAAAAGGCAAGAATTATAACTCCATCGATTTCATGTTTCCATGATGCACATGGTTATGGTTAACGCCATTGTACCAATATGGAGAATGTTTCACCAATAAAAAAACATATGGAGAATGTTTGGATGCATCATGATTTATTGAAATTTTAATGCACCAAGGTACAAAATTTATTTTTTGTAAATCTTTTTATGAAATTAATAATCTAAATGTATTTAACGTTTAATTTATATATTAAATTTTATCATTTTTACAGATAGGTATACATTTTAATTTTTTAAAAATATGAGGATTTTACTCATTTACAATGACTAAAACCTTTATATTTTAAAAAAATTAAACATGTATACGCATTTCTAAAAATGATAAAACTTAATTTGTAGTTTAAATATACCTAAATTAATAGTTTCATAAAAAAATTTAAAAAAATTAAAGAAAGGGGATTTTTTTCCCTGATATATTGAAATTTGAATGCATTGAAACATGCCTCGCGAATCTGTGCATTGATTATAAAAAGGCAATAATTACATCCATTCCTTACCTTTGGAAGATTACAGCTAATTCCGCTTTTATTTCAGGGCCATTAGAAATTCGGTGAAATTAGAGTAAGAAATCAGAATGCCAGGACAAAAGGCCCGGTTTTACCAATTAACCTCTCGATATCTTGGTTGGACCCCAAAACCAGCAACATGGCCAAATTTGCCCTCTTTGTAGGCTCGCCCAATTTCGGCCCGAACGCAGGTACAAACTACCGTAGGGGTCAACTTGGGCCGGTCTTAGCCCATTGGCCCGCTAAACCTGAGGGAAATTGTTGTTTGCGCTTGCTTTTGGAAAGCCTAAATCTGACTTATATGTAGGGTTAGGACTCAAGCAATCCCAGCCTGATTTATATTATTCTACTTATATTTAAATTTATGTTTATATTATTTAATTTTTCTTTATCTTTTTTGGAAAATATAGTTTTTTAAAATTATATTATATTATATTAATACGCTTTTCTTAAATTTAATTGGACTATGTAGTATGTATTATTATTTGCCTTCAGATCACTTATTAATTTATGCTCACATGTAAATTTAAGTTTTTCTCACTAAACTTAAAGGGAAATTGATCACCTTGAATTTGAAAAGTCTAAAATCTAACCCCATTTATGTAAATCAAATTTGGGTCGAAAGGTGATAAATTTCTCTTTTAAAAAAACTTAAATGAAATTTATCATCTTGAATTGCAACCCAAACTGATTTACGTAAATGGAGTTAGATTTTAGACTTTACAAATAGAGTTATAGTTATAGTTTAAATTTTATAAATAGGATTATAGTTAGGGTTTAAATTTTACAACTAAAGTTAAAATTTGATTAAAACTAACTTCAGTTTCATGAGCCCGATTTGTACATATACTAATCATTGGATTCGTTCTCTAGTGAAAAAAATCGAAAATATTTAAATATTATGATTACATAGAAATGTTGTTAGCATAATTTTTATAAAAATGCTTTGTTTTATTTGCTTTGTTTTATTTCTAATGTGTTTTTAGTGCGTACTACTTAAAAGGCTTATGACACTCTAATACTTAAGTAAAAAATACAGAGAAAATTTTGAAACATATATGTATACATTGTAGAATTATTTTTTGTAATAAAATTTTGTAAAATGAGGCCAAATTTTAAATTTTCATCTTCTTACAAGTAACATGTATAAACGGCAAACAACAATAAAGTAAGGATTTTCATCTTAATTATGGTGCAAAAATATTAGGGGTGAAACTTGGGCTTGAAACTCTAATTTCTCTTCAACTTTAACTCTATTAGCACACAATTAAAATGGTTGGCAAAGTGTCATGCCTTGGGTGTAAGAGGTACGTGCTTCAAGTCCCTCTATGGGAAGTTTATCTTTTATTTCCTGGAGTAATGTTTTTGTAAATACTTTGTTTGTAACATTGTTAAATTTACAACCTTGAAGCTAAATTTATAATGGGCACCTGGTCGAGTTGTAAATATAAGAATAAAAAACACTTAACTCTATTTACAATATGTAACCCAAACTTTAACCTTATTTATGATGCCTAAAATTCCACCCCAAATTAGCTTGGGTAGAGTTTCAAATTAGAATTCAGGTTGACAAATTTTTATATGTGAAGAGGGATAAGTTTATATTTTCATATAAATATACAATAGTTACAAATCATGATAGCAAGACTATTATTACATATTTACATAGCCTACTTAAATTTTGAAAAACATAGCAATATTTAATATATATATATATAGAAGAAAGTTTTAATCTTTTAGAATACTAAAGGAAGATAACTAATAAAGGTAGCGGTAACTAATATAAATATAAATCTAGATATAAATGAAAATAATTTAATTTATTTATGATATAATTTCAACATGACAAATAAGTATTCAAATATAAATAGAGAAATCGAGCTTGCTTGGGTTGGCTTGAACTCTAACATTAACTTTATTACAACACGTATATTAAGTTCGGATTCTCCGTTCTCTGGTTCCAATAAGTCAAACTTTAAAATCAAAATTTTTCAAGTTTGGCAAGCCAAGTTCATGTTTAACCTGGCCAAGTTGCACCCATGATAAACAAGAACCTTATAGTTTATCCTTTTGCATAAATTGGTTTAAATATTGATAATTAATTTTATATGAAAACTATTCATATCAAATTCAAGTATGTAATATCAAATAAGAATTAAAAGAATTACTCTAAAATCCGTTAAAAAAATAAATTCAAGTTATTAGGAAATATGATTTTGGTGAATTAATCATTATGTTGAAATTTTCTATGTAATGCGTTGCTGGCCTTTTGTACCAGTCGTCCCGATTTAAATCCAGGTGAGGGTGGCTTTATGTTTAGGTATACGTCCGTTAGAAAAAAATTGTACTTGATGATAAAGAGATCATCCATTTCTCTGACATTGAATGCACGGGAAACAGAGTTCTACACCTCTTAGGTGGCGTTTGGGACCAAGAGGTGGGAAACGTGGCAAGGAAATTGGGGCGTAGATTTTAAGGTATTTCATTAATTAATTAATTATCATATTTTTTCACTTTTACCCTTATATTCTAATCATTTTTCCTATTAACTACCTTTCAACAAACTTATTTATTCTAACTTTACCTCTATCATTTCATATCAATCATACAATTTTCAAAATATTCTATTTTCTACTCTCACAAAAATACCATATTTCCCGCCACTTTTATATTTATTTACGCTCCTCACGGTGCGTTATGATCTGCATACGATTTGTGTTATGGATCAGGTGTCGGCTAAATGCTGGTAAAGTGTCAGAAGCACTCGAGTGGATCATATCTATAATAAAGTGCGCTCACACGCATTTAGGTGTATTTGGATGTTTTAATTTATTTTATTTTTTTTTGAAATTTTTTTATGTAACTATTAATCTAAATATATTTAATATTTATATCAAGTTTTACAATTTTTGAAAATTTTTAAACATTTTTTATTTTTGAAAATTAATGACTTTTTAGAAAAATTTTAAAAATAAAAAACTATCTAAAAATCTCCTAAAATAGTAAAACTTGATACACGCGTTAAATGCACTTAGATTAATAATTCTATTTAAAATATGTTAAATGTACCAGGGTGCATCGAGGTTAAGTGTGCCCTGGTGCATTTAACGTCGGTAGCATATTATCTATTCCTTAAACATTCATTCGATACTTTCTTTTCATAGGTATTTGGTACTAGGAAGTAAAAGTAGCGATCTAGGGCACCCAGGTGGACTTAGTGTTCGTGCACCTGAGTGTAAAGAACTCATTTTTTATATTTTTTTTTGAATTTTTTTTATACAAGTGTTAATTTGGATTTATTTAGCATATATATCAATTTTTACCATTTTTGAATATTCGTAGATATTTTTTTGAATTTTTTAAAACCAGTGGCAGTTTCGTAATTTGTAAACTATGACACTGCCACTAATTTTAAAGAATAAAAAAATTTAAAAATCTCCAAAATTGGTAAGAATTAATATACATATTAAATATACCTAAATTATTACTTGTATAAAAAAATTTTCAAAAAAAATAAATTAAATATACACGAGTTCACTAAAGTTAACTGCACCAAAGTGTATTGAAAATGTCCTTAGAAATAATGGGGAGTAAAATGTTTATCTCCTGTATTTATGAATCAAAACCAATACCAACGTATTTAATGATTTAGGTGATTAACAAATAATAATAGTGTTAGCCAATTATAACCCTAAATAATTTCAACAGTAGCTAGAAATGGCTCATCAAAACCTATCATTTTCAACTCAAGAGGAGGCGGGCCCAGTAACGCTTCCAAGCAAAACCATTCTCCTCCCAAGGATAACGATCTTTGACTTTATCCTTTAGAACAGTTGTTCAATCATATACTCACAAAAGCTTGTTCCACATGCGCTGTTGATCAAAATTCTGATGGGTTGCTTCATCGATACGTCCGATCTGTCTCCACCCAGAACAACAATTCACCAGTACCAATTTAAGATGTCATGATATTTCCTTTAATGATATATGATGCGGCCCCCCTTTTGTTTTTCATTTAAAAAGGGTAAAAACGATGATCCGTTTATTCTGCTGTGCTTGTGATGGAAACGTTTGCTCTCAACCCACAGAAATGGCTTGCAATTACTGATGTTTCATTCCATATATTATACATATAACGCGAACAAAAGCAGAACATCTAAAAAGGCAAACAAAGAACAGGACATGGAGGGCCCCAATTCCTATTTTGGCTAATTAACGTCGATGCATGATTGTATTGTAATGGAATGGGTGGAGGGAGTGTAGAGTCAAACAGAGTGGCTCCATAGCAGCACTTCACTGTCGCAGCAGCACTCCACATCATCCCAGTAGTACTGGAACCCACCCAAGAGCCCGGGAGCAGGAGGGATGGACGACAGCATCATCCCTTCGTCCATGCTCTCATACAATGACAATCCCGCCATGCCCATCATGCTCAGTTGATCCTCCGGCGAAGGAGGCGGAAGCGGCGTCGTGGTCGTGGAGCTCTCCGATGGAGGCTCCGCCAAATTCAAGTTCTCCCCTCGATTCGAGCTACTGCTGGAGCCACTCAATTGGGACGGCGGCCAAGGCCGAAAAGCTTCGGCCGCCTCTGCAGCCGCCCTTCGAATGTCCTCGGCGCTACCAGAGGCCGGCAAGGGCAGCAGCCGCGCGGAGTCAGCGAAATTGAGGCAGGCCTTCCTGCCCCTGAGGGCAATAGCGGCGACGTCGTGGGCCCGGGCGGCCATCTCAGCAGTGGGGAACGTCCCGAGCCACAGGCGAGAGGCCTTGTTGGGCTCCCTCACCTCGCACACCCACTTGCCGCTGTTCCTTCGCCGGATGCCCTTGTAGAGGGGGTGGCGCGTCTCGCGGAACTTCCTTCTTCCGGCTCGCCGCTTGGGCGGGCTGGTGGCGACGGTGGCGTAGACGTCGTCGAAGCAGACAGCAGCATCAGTGGAGTGGGGTGACCCTGGGTATTCTTCTGATGTTTGGTCTTGGTTGGAGGTGAAGGCGAGGAAGGAGGCCATACAGAGGCAGAAGTGGGTTTTGGGAGTGTGGGCGTCTGGATTTTGGAAAGGAATGGAAGGGGTTGGTTTTTTATAGGTTAGGGGTGGGGGCGGGACCGTGGGAGTGGGCGTGGGAGTGGGGGGTGGGGCAGGGGGGAATGCATCGATGTGCCAGGCTGGGCGCCGATTCCATCCCGTGGGGTCGGGGGTGTTACGGAAGGGGGATTTAGATGATAAGATGGATCTCCGAATCCCGACTCGTTCTGACTTCTCTTAGTGATTTGGCACCAGTTGTCCCCAAAAAGGACGATTGAATTGTTCCAGCCGCTTTCCCATTCCCATGCTGACAACAGGCGTTAACCACCGCACCTTCCAACGGATTTCGCCTTTCTACTTCAAGGGGCGTCCATCTCCAGCCCAGGACACCAGCGAGTATTTTAGTCGCGATTATTATTAGGGTGCGTCCAGAAGATAATATTTTTAAACTAGAAATTTTTTATATAAATATCTTTAAAATAAAAAATAATATGATAGGATATGAGTAATGATGAGTAATAAAAAATGAATAAAGTTAATGAAAGCGTGGGTGCAATATGTTGCTAATGATTTTATAAAGCTAGTTGTGAACTGGCCTGATTTACATTTTTCATGAAACAATTATCTAAGAATATTTAATCCATATATCAATTTTTACAAAAAAAAAAATTAGATTTTCATACACTATTTTATTGAATTTTAACGTCAAGGTTTTTGAGTTATTTCATACCTCAAAAAGTTGTTGATTTTTGAAATTTACGGTGATTCTGTGACGCCTGATTTACATGATGAAATATATTATCCTAAATATGTTTAATGCATATACCAAATTTTACAGTTTTGAATTTTGTACCCATTTTTTTTACTAAATTTCATTAATTAAGACTTTTTTTCACGAAAAAACTCTTATTTCCTTTATCTTCTTGCCTTGTTTATTGTGCCGCGTTGGTCTTTTGTTCCGTCAGAGTTCCAGCATTTCTAGCTTTATCATCGTTATTAGCATTGTAACGATGTTCTGATGACGTCACAGTTCGAACAAAGGAGACATTTGGTAACGTCTAAGGGTAGTAAATATGAGTTTTTCATGGTATTTGGTTTCCTGATACCAATCATTACTCTATCAATTACACTATTTTTTCTACTTTTATCCCTACATTTCAATCATTTTCCCTACCAACTATATACAACAAACCTATTTATTCCAACTATACATCTATCATTTCTTATCAATTACACATTTATCAAAATATTCTCTTTTTCATTTTCCACAATTCCACCATTCTACACATTACCAAACGTCCCCAAAATCTACCACCCGTCAAGTTCAATCACTGGCCTGGTTACCATAACACTGGATTGGGTTGTGTCGGATTAAGGACTATTCGAGTAGGCCTTGTGTCACAAATGAAGGAGCAGGAGGTGCCATTTGCCAGTTATTTTACAGTTGGATGGCAGTTGAATAAAAGTTGCAGCTGGTAGACAAAATGGCTTTCCCCGCGGAAACGCGTAAGGAACAGAGCGTCGAGCGCAACCGCAGCGCAAGTGCGGCCCGGGTTCCTTCGGCTTCTTGAACACGTATGCAGCAAGCTGGACTGATGCTGTATACTTGGGCTTCGTAATTTGTGCAGCTGCCAATGCACTCGGTCAGCTTTGGCGTTTTCCCTTCTCTCTCACCCTTTTATCCTCCCGTTCTTGTGGATCATCATGCAGTTCACCCGAATGAAAATGTTTATTTTTCAAATTTTTTTATGCAATTTTCAATCTAAGTATATTTAATATATATATTAAGTTTCTATTATTTTTAGAGATTTATAGATAAAATTACTAAAATGTTACTGTTTTTAAAAAATCCAAAAACATATCTATAAGTCTCCAGAAAATGATAAAAAATTAATACACGAGTTAAATATACTTAGATTAACAATTACATAAAAATTTTCAAAGATAAAAAATAGTTTAAAAACACTTAGGTGCACCAGAGCTAAGTACACCTAATTGCATTGAACTTCTTCTATTTTATTTATCTGTTTTGGAATTGGTAAAAAAGAAAAAAATTTATGGAAACATTACAACTAAAATATTTATTTATTTACAATATAAAAAATATATTTCTAAAATAGTAAACTCACTTTATAAGTTTAAATACATCTAGATTAGGGTTCCACTGCTATATAATTGGGTTACTTAGAAATGATTTTATGTAATCTCTCTATTTTTTGATAAAGTAATTTTGTCTATCTTTAATATGATAATGATTGATGCAAAATCTGATCTATCATTATATTTAACATTTAGAACGTCATTTTTGCTCGAAAATATATATATTCATATATTAATTAGGAAAAAATACTTAGATCCATTTATATACATATTAAAATATAGTAATACTTGTAGAATTATTTATCCACATATTAATGATTATTTATATGATTTAGATGTTGAAAATACTATTTAAAAATTAATTTTAGTATTAAACCTTTGTATTAAGTTAATTTCACATATTTCTAGATGAAACTTATATATAATGATACTAAGAAATAAGAAGGTATACATAATAATATAAATGATTCTAAATGTAATAAATGGAGTGAATTTTCCATCAATCATTAACATATAAAAATAAAAAGAATTATATAAAAGAAAATTTTCATAGAAGTTTAGATTAATACTTAAATATATGCGTGTGCGGGCTGAATGGAAGTAATACAAAGCAATCTAATTGTTGTAAGAATGAGCAGGCCAACTTCAGCTAAGGATTAGACATATATTTGTTCACGTGTCCAGCTTTCTAAGGGAACTGATTCAATGCACCCATGTGCAAAATTTTATTTTTAAATTTTTTAAAACTTTTTTCACACAACTATTCAATTAAGTATATTTAACATGTTATTAATTTTTATCATTTTTGGAGATTTTTAGATATTTTTTAGGATTTTTAAAAATCAGTGGCATTTTTAATAATTTAAAATTATTAAAATGCTACTGGTTTTTAAAAATAAAAAAAAATCTGAAAGGTAAAATTTGATATAAATACACATAGATTAGCAGTTGTGTATAAAATTTAAGAAAAATTAAAAAATGGGTTTTGCACGTGGGTGCATTGAATTAGTTCCGGATTTCCAAGGACCTCTTTAGTTGTTGCGTCATTGCTAGCTCATGGTGCATTCCCTTAGGTGTTTGAATGTAAATAGAAAAGTACTATCCTTTTTAATTACTTTAATTTACTTCTTAAAATGAACTTTTGCGGGAAGTAGCTTCCCTCTTAACTGGTGATAAATCTCTTAAGGTCAGTTAGGTCGTAAGTTCCATTTGTGACAACTATTATGAAAGTACTTTTGGGGAAAGTAGCTTCAAAACTTGCTGGTTGCAGGTAGTTGTTTGTCCCCTGGTAATTGGGGTATTTATATTAATATCTTTTTACAAGTGGGGGTAATTATAAATATTCTTACACTGTGAGGGTTGTGAAGGTGTTTGATTATAATATTAGTTGTCATCATATATGTAATACCAATAAAAAAGTGTTATCTTGTATAGAAATATGCCCATAATAATAAATACTTTTATGTTTGTAGAAAGCATCAATTACTAGAGTGTTGATCTCAAGATTCCACTGCATATAGAAGTTAGGTAAAGCAAGCCCTTAATGATGATTGATCTCCCAATTAAGTAGAGTGATTGTAGGAAAGTAATTACAAATTAAAGTATTAGTAGAAAGGAGGAGCATTTAGGATAAATCAACTTCTTAATTTTCTCCATACGTTTTTCAAAAAATAATTTGATATTTTATCTATATAGCTACTATGTTTTTTCCATTTTATCCCTATATTTTAATTATTTTCATATAGCAAACTTATTTATTTATACTTTATCTTGATTGAATCACACCATTCTCGCGCTTTTTCGAAAATAGTTATTTCTCCGCTTCTTCACTTTCATTGTTTCAAATTGTTTTATTAACTATACTTCTATAAATAATCAAACAAAATTTTTAAAATAACTGTGAAATGGTGCAAAAAGTGTGGAGTGTGATCAAAGAAAGTATAATTGTTCAAAGCTAGGATGGGATAATCTTAGAATAAAATTTTGTATTTCTGAAAAAATCTTTCTCATTCTCAAAAAATAACAAACTATTTTTTTATTTTCAGGGCATGTTTGGCTATATATAAAACTTTTCAATTTAGAACTTTTTACTCTTTATAATTATCTTAATTTTTAATCATTTCTTCGTATATTTCTATACAACTATCTTATTTTTTAATCATTTCCATACGACTACTCATGCAACAGCATATCTATTTTAACTTGATTCTTTTACTCATCATATTTATCTCATTTTAAAAACTTTTACGCAAAAAACTTTTTATCTAAAAGTTTTATTACTTCCTAAATACACCCTTGACACAATTTCTTTCAATCTTAATACACTTTTTCCCATTCCTAATATACAACACATTTTTCATCCCACTTCGTCCCATCCTAACTTTGAACAAAGGTTCTGTTTGAACGAGAGCATGTGCGTTCAACAATGAATGGGATGTAGAATGAGAGTAGAATGGGATGAAAAAGTGTTATCACGGCTTGTAGCCTGTAAATGGTAAAAATTATTTATTGTTCGGAGTTTAAAAAAGTACTTTTAACAATGAAAAACGTAATTGTTACATCTGAAAAGGCTAATTCGAAACCAAAGTCGTTATCATTGTCCTGTCTCACAAGTGTCAAGTGGGGAGAAGGGGAGATTTTGGATACCGACAACGTCTAAATTCATAAGA
This sequence comes from Annona cherimola, assembly GCA_030490835.1. Classification (NCBI taxonomy): domain Eukaryota; kingdom Viridiplantae; phylum Streptophyta; class Magnoliopsida; order Magnoliales; family Annonaceae; genus Annona; species Annona cherimola. Next base: position 31,709,022 of record CM059974.1, read on the forward strand.
ATCCGTGTGCGCGTGGTTACTAATTATCTTATCTGTCACGTGCAGCTCATCTATTGAGCTCGAACTTTTGGCATCTTCTCCAAAATTTATGAGGAATATTGGAGATAATAATCATCACTATCAAATCATTTTTATTATTCTAGAATATTCTACATCAACGGACAATGTGTAGGCTTTGCCTAGTTTAATCAACAAGATCTTACAATCGTTTGTGGATTCAGTAGAAGCCCCAGTTTATCCCTATTCCCTACTAAATTTTCTTACCGTTTTACTATATATTATGATTTATGAAACCTAAAAATACATAAAAGAATTGCTTTCACTCAATGCATCAAATAGACTAACATCTTTAGTGTTTCACCTCATTTTTAGGCAAACTTTAATTTATAAACAAGAATGTTAAGAAATGTGATTCGGGTAGATACAGATCACAACGGAAGCATACATAATAAAATCGGATCAAAGAAAATAACAGCAATATCACACATAGGAAGACATCAAGATTTACGTGAAAAACCCTTCAAACCAAGAAGACAAAAACCACGGGAGAGAGATACCAATCTACCAAAATAAACAGGTTATAGACATATACATAAAATACTTTATACATATTCTCTGGATGCCTCACACACATCCCAACAAGAACACTGTGATAACCTCCTTTCTCATGTCCCAACGGGACACCTCTCAAGGTTCCACTGAATCCCTAACTGATCTACCTATGAATAGAATTCCTCTAGGCTCTTATGCAATCTCAGTCTTACACAACCGAACTACGTAGGATGCGCAATTCCAGTCTCACACAACTGAACTATGCAGCATACGCAGCAGAATACAAGACAAACCTGACAAATCTCCACCTTGGGTTGAATTATGCGTACATTGTGCTTCAACTTGCATCAGGCCACCAATCTTGCACTCGATTATGCATCAGCTACAAACAACATGAACTGCATTCCATTTTCCAAAACTATTGCATTCTCAAGACTCCTCAGGCTTTCCACGATCCAATGCCAATGCATTCTCAGGATCTCAAAGCTACCGCCCATTGCTAAATTTAGAAAAACCCAATCTATCTCTATGTGCTCTCCATGCATCCTTAGCATCAATAAACCATAAACCATCAAAAGATCTGCTCATGAGTTATTGCTTCAAAACAGATCGAACTTGATTCCTCGTGATAAACCTCGATCTACGTGATCCAACCTGACCACGTCCAACGATGTAGCATCCTCTTGATCTACACTACTCATAAGAAGCACAACACCTCATCTCACTTAGATCTCCACATCAATGCAGAACATCTGTAGCTCCATGAAGTCCACTCACTCCACCTCAATCTGAACCACCTATCAGATTCCACATAATCGAAGCAAAATCTGCCCAAATAGACATCACCATTGCGTTCAGAGCACCTATGCACTTCATATCTTCACCCCGATCTTGTCTTCGAAATGTACCATTGATCCAACATAAATCCGTTTCACGAATCACTGCTCATGACCATAGCTCTGATACCACTTGTTAGGAAATGTGATCCGGGTAGATACGGATCACAGCAAAAGCACACACAATAAAATAAGATAAAAAAAATAACAGCAAGATCACACACAAGAAGATATCAAGATTTATGTGGAAAATCCTTCAAACCAAGAAGGGAAAAACCACAGGAGAGAGATACAAATCCACTAGAATAAACTAAGGGTGGGAATTGGGGCGGGTCGACCTGTGACCCGGCTTTGACCCAACCCATTTTTTGCCGGGTAAAACCAATATCTTTTTGACCCGGTATAGAGATAGGTCAGAAATTTGGACCCGAATTCAAAAATAGGGTTAGGGTGGGTCGACCATGTGCACCCTTAGAATAAATAGGTTATAAAAATATACATAGAATACCTCGCACATATTCTCTGAATGCTTCACACATACCCCAAACAAGAACACTCTGATAACCTCCTCTCTCACGTCCCAACGAGACACCTCTCAAGGTTCCACTGAATCCCTAACTGATCCAACTATAAATAGAATTCCTCTAAGCTCTTACGTAATCCCAGTCTTACACAATTAAACCATGCAGGATACGCAATCCCAATCCCAGCAGAATACAAGACAAACCTAACAAAGAATTCATTTTCTTGGGCACACTTCAGACTTTTTTAAAAAGTTGAATAATTTATTATCTTTAATAATAAATAATTATTTATGAGGTCAAAAATTACTTTGTTAGAGACTTGTAGATTTAAATATTTTAAAATCTTTTGAAAGTGAATATACAATTATTAGAGTTAAAAAAAACACATCATATAAACTAATCGAGGTGAGGACAAGCACACTGTGACATTCGAAACTGCAATAGCATTAAAACGTGAGGTGGAAAAATAGAACTCAATGGGTCAAAGCCTTGTTGAAAACTATGAAAAAGTTGATTCGACTAATTGAGGAAACTGAATAAAATAGTGTCTCCAGGATATCCTTGAGAAAAGGGTTGAAGTCTTACAAGTAAGAGAAAGATACTAGAGGGAGATTATAGGGATTGTCTTTGGCAAGCAAAAAAGGAGAGAGAATAACGGAGCGCAATTCAGTGCACCCGGGTGCATTCAGCCTCAACGCACCCGGGTGCACTGCACCTATTTTTTTTTATTTTTTTTTGAAAATTTTTTCATGAAGCTGTTAATATAGGTTTATTTAACATATGTATCAATTTTTACTATTTTTGGAGATTTTTAGATTTTTTTTTAGATTTTTAAAAATCAGTGGCATTTTTCGTAATTTTAAATTACCGAAAATGCCACTGATTTTTAAAAATCTAAAAAAAATATCTAAAAGTCTCCAAAAATAGTAAAAATTGATACATATGTTAAATAAACCTAGATTAACCATTGTATACAAAAAATTTTAAAAAAAAATAAAAAAAATAGGTGCAGTGCACCCGGGTGCGTTGAGGCTGAATGCACCCGGGTGCACTGAATTGCGCTCCGAGAATAACACCCCACTCTAAAGTTGTTAAGTGTTGTTTATGATTTATAGAAATCCCTTCTGCTTGTACTAACACGATCTCCTTGACTAAAAGGCTCAATGAAGGTCTCCCTATAGAATCAAACGCTATCATGGGTTAGTTTTGTTAGTAAACCAAAGATTCATTAAAGTAATTTGTTGACATAGCTTGGGCTCTACGAGAGACTATGTGAGGAGGGCACCCGAATCTTATGAAGTTGAATAGCCAAAGTTAATAAGGTGATATCATGTGGTCATGTATACAGAGGAGAAGCCAACCCTCGTGACCTTTTTCTCCAGAATGCGAGGCAGGTAAGTAGGCATGTATTAAATGGATGGCAGGCCAATACGGGTTATGACTTTGCCTTTACATATTTAAGCGATGTAGCCTTGCCTCCGCAGTAAGATAAAGGCCTATTAAGGCGTTAGCATAGAGTCACTGAATGCATATATTCTAATATGGCTATAAACCATGTATACTATAGCTAACAGATTCTAATTGATGTCATAAGCTATTGATTGATATGAACAAGCTATAAATTTATTGATTTCATATTATATTTTTTGTTCTTGCACGTGCATGCATCATGCTTAATTTTTGTATGCGCATCACATTTAATTTCTGTAATGCATTGCATGTGTTATTTTCTTGCAATTTGCTTTTTTTTTTTTTTCTTTTTTTTTTTTCTTAGATCCATAGGTTGGCCTATCATAAGGTCCATTAGGCTGGGCACTATGACACAACTTTAGGTAATTTATACATATATGGATGTCATAAACCAAGCTCATCTCATCTTACTGTTAGAAATAAGATGCTCTTGGGCACAAGTAGCTGTTAACTTTTTAGCGTAAGCTACATAATATTTTTATTTTATTATTCTTCTCTTCATTTTTTAGTAGGTGTAACACATCTTTCTATACGCACTAAAATTTGCTCAATCCACCCTTCAATTGAATTCAACAACAACAGTTTTTTTTACGTGTTTTCATCTATCATCTATCATATTCATTAATGTATTTTATATGAGGCATGATCTTGTATTCTTGTTAGCCCAAGTCAACAAATGCCCCCAAAAACCTTTTTAAAAATTTGTAAACTTTTTAATCTAGATACGTTTAATCTATAAACTAGGTTTTACCATTTTTTGGAAATATATATATTTTTTGAAAATTGTCAACATATATTCCTATGTTTAAAAATTTTAATATATATGCACGCATCTCCAAAATTGTAAAACTTAATTTATGGATTAAATACACTAAATTAATAAGTTCATAAAAAAGCAAACATAAATTAACAACATAGGTTTTTGGATCATGGCTCATTTTATATATAGTTGATGGCTATTTTACATCATTTGGGGTGAATTGAGGCTTAGAAATGAGATTCTGGGTTAATAACCTTGTAGCTTGTTTGCTCACAAAAGGCTAGATGATGGATCATGACTCATTTTATATATAGTTGATGGCTATTTTACATCATTTAGGGTGAATTGAGGCTTACAAATGGGATTCTAGGTTCATAACCTTGTAGTTTGCTCGCTCACAAAAGGCTAAATGAAATCCCATGCTTTTGTTCTATTCTCCTAACTATTCTAGCCTCCTATATGTAGTTGTTAGAAATTGAGAGCAAGAAAAGAAAACAAAGCAAGATTTACGTGGTGCAGCACTAGCGCCTACTCCACGATGGAGAGCGCAATTTTTTCATGCTTTTCGGGCTTCCATAGTCTACTATTTATAAACTTATTACACCAATCAACAAAGTTGTCAACAGCTCATTACACTATCAATTCCGCTCATCAAATCTTCTAATATGGTATGAATAAATCTTCTTCCATATTAGGCTAGATGCATTTAACAGCAGTTGTGGTCTGTTGTTCTTGGCCCAGTGACAACTTTTTTCAATATGCGGGGAAATTTGCGTTGTAAACCATTTAATTTTGTGTATTAGCATTTTGGAACTTCAAATTTAGGCATTAACATATTAGAACAAGTGAAGTTTCAGTCTTTGCATTTCAAACGGTATCCTCTAACGCTGTTGGGAAACTCTGTTAAGTCATATATAATGACAAGAATACCCTACACTATCTCAGCATAATCATCTCCCTCAAAGACACCTACCCCACTAAGCGCTGCCCCCATTCATTCTCGGTAATGGTTTTTCTTATTTGGATTTTTGTTCTTTTGAAACTTCTAAAGTATTTAGATCCTATGGAATCCGACCACCAATGCCAGCTTATGCTTTCAAAGGTGGAATTGAGGCCAGACGATAACGTGAGCTCCAAAGGGCCGATTTGCAGCCGTTCGATGATCATATGAACTTAAATTTTACTGCTTTCGGTAATGGGAGATTGAAAGCCCAGCAAAGCGATCGATATTGACTGTATCTGAACACGTACCTTTCATCGTTTGAAGAACCTGGTCTTGATAAGAGACAGCCTCCAAGACGTTAAATCGATGCGTGGTCAGTCACGGCGAGAGACAACCCCAACCATAATGTCGAACAGGGAAGGGAGGGGGCGAGGGAAAGGAGGTGAGGTGGCGGAAGTGAGGAGCAGCTGCAGGGCGTCTTTGAAGTAAAAAGCCGCACGTTAGAGTGGCTTCACAAGAGGGGAGAGCTGCTGATTGAGCTGTACCAATATAACTCACGTGGGAATGAGTTCCCTGTCTCGGCAAGCTTGGCAGCTTTGAAGAGCTGGTCGACCACCGCCTGCCGCTGGTGGTGATTCGGGCCACCCATGGAGCCCACCAACTTGGGTTTCAGTGGCCTCTGCTGGAGCTGATGTGGGAGGAGCTGCTGCTACTGATGTAAACTAGAAAAGGCATGCTGCTGCTGCATAGGTAGCAGCTGCCGTGGTCAGCGGAGGAAGAGCTCTTAGCCTGATCCGGCTCATCAGATGTCACCGCGGCGGCTGCAGTGGCATCGGATGTGCGTCGTTGGAAGTCGCAACCAATTGCCAACTGCACGTTTTCGGCTTCCACTCTTTAAGCTGCAGAGCATCCACATCACACACAACACCTAATAGATGAATGGCTCGTTCTTCACTTGATATAGCATATCTAACTATAAACAGACTCGCAAGCAGGAAATGCTAGCAGTCATCATCCACATGTGCATATCTCCAGACATTTCCACTCCATATGTAACAGGTGAGCTCTTAGTCGAACTTGCAAGTAAAACTTCCTGCATGCATGGGCTCATCCACCCCACCGCAGTCTATGTGTAAGTGTCAGCTATCACTCCAGCTCTCATCGTCCCCACCATCATCGCTGCCAACATAAGCCTAAAAGAGCTAACCATTAGACTTAATGGTAGGTGAACATTAGGGGAAAAAAAAAAGGAAGGAGGATGTCGAGTTAGCCTTTTTCCAAAATAGCAACCACATTGATGTTGGTAGTAGGCCCAGGAGGAATGCTCGGTCTTATTGATATAGTTGGCCTCTATTGGAGCTGATGTGGGAAGAGTTGTTGCTGCTGATGCAAGCTAATAAAGGCTTGTTGCTGTTGCAGTAAAGGTAGCAATTGTCGTGGTCGGCGGAGGAAGAGATCTTGGCCTGATCCAGCTTGTCGGATGTCGCCGCGGCAGCAGTAGCAGCACCGGAGCTTCCGTCCTGGGAAGGCAGCCATTCGTGCAGAGGATTGTCGGAAACTGCCACCACGCAAGACAGTGTGGAGGTTGATGTGGGAGGGCACTGCCTTCTTCTCGTATCCAGAAGGACCAGAACAGAGGTGGGCTCGGGCTTCTTCTCGTATCCAGAAGGACCAGAACGGAGAGGTTAATGATGGAAGGAGATGAACGTTAGATGGGTTCGTGACTTCGTGCCTACGAGAAGAAGAACTGATGGGTATTTTTGACATTTTACATAAGTTAAGTGTGTTTTTGTCGCCGAAAGGGTAAGGGTCTGTAATGCAAAAGCTTAAACTGGTCTAATATACTAATATATAAATTTCAGGGTACGAAATGATAATATGCAAAATTAAAGGGCTTACGGCGCAAATTTCCCACTATATGTCTGTACATTACCTTGCTCACTCGTTTTTATTGATTTTTAATTTGATACAAGGCTATCAGTTCAAAGTTCAAACTATGACAATATATACACGAAGATGGGATGGAATAAATTACAACAAAATTACATTTCTATGCTAATTAACATGCCGCACTCGATCTGCAAACAAATAAAAAAAAAGCAGGTAGCCATCTTGTGTTCGAGCTCCATGTTTGCGAACATCGATTGGTATCAGAGCTCAGAGATCCGGCGATCCAATTGATGGGAGCAATCCAAAGAAGGAGATAGGCCGGCAGCAAAGAAAGCTGATCCGCACCAGCTCCAAGATCCACCGCCATGGGCCGATGATCGCCAGGAAGTGAAGCATCAATCGGAGGAAGCAACTAGTGGCCTACACTCCCACAGGCAGCGGGATCTGCCTAAATTCACTTCTGGAGATCCTAGTTCTTGGTTGCTGAGGATGGAAATGTACTTTTTAGTGAATGACGTGTAGGAGGAAGATCAAGTTCCAATGGCATCGTCATGGTTTTTTTTTGGGGGGGGGCCGGCCGCGGAGGGGATGCGATCTTTTGGTATTTTCGTGCTTCGGCAAAAGGACTGACCTTTAACTAGAAACAGTTCTGCGTAAATATCGAACGACTACTTGGGGTTCATTCCAACTCCGTTCTTGATGATAGCAGCAAGCGGCAAAGGCAAGAACTCCAAGAAACCAGGGAAACAAGGAACGTAGCAGCGCTGGATGCGAGAGCGGGAATGACGTCGGCCAAGAAGTTAGCCGCAGACTCCGACGAAGAGCTTGCCAGAAACTCACAATCAACTCTACAACAGAGGAACGAAGAAATTCGTACCGTGGAGGGTTTTCTTGATAAGAGAAAGGCAATCTACACCGCAATCCCAAGTTTATTAGATCAATCATCAAAGCATCCCGACATGATCGTGAACTGTGATCGCGGAAAGCAGCTCAATGTCCAGGTGACGACCAAGAAAGAAACGCCAAAGCTAGAGAGCGAATTGCAGATTACAATCATCTGGCAGACGGTGGTGACCTTAGACAAAACAACCGGCAAGGACAAGAGAGTGGTAGCCATGAGGCCAAGGAAATCAAGAGGTCCACCGCCACTCTGTTTTTGTTTCGTGGTTTTCAGATCCGTCTTCAGCTTGTCAACCTACACGCGGCAGGTCGTCAACACGAAGCATGAAGGATTTTACACCCAAGCTGGGGACCCAGGTGGAGGGAAGGAGACAGCGGAGGCTGGTACGTTCGGATCGCGGAGGATGGGAAAACCAGGCAAGAGGAGTTCTTCTTGTAGGCCGCAATGGGCTCCAGAGTTGTATTACCGCACGTCTGGGACCCGGGGGGGACGGACGAGACTGCAGAGAATGAGAGGTGCGACAAGCGGGCGGAGAAGTCCTTGCTGAGGTTTCTGGCGAATTTGGGTCTCCGGCGTATTCGTTCTCTGGTTTCCCCTCCCTTAAGCAATGGATTGAGGACGCAGCGAGGGTGGCTAAACAAACGACCAGCGAAGGGAACGACGGCGTCTCCAGTGAGAGGGGCGTCGAGGGCGATGCCATCGGGGCGACTACGGACGGCAATGATATGTCGTCTTTGAGAGGCGGGGCGTGGAAGCTTTCACACCCGGATTGGCTTGGGCGTGCATGTGTTTGGGACAGAGAGCGTGCGTAGTGGCGTGGCACGCCGATAGCCATGAGCCGGAATTAAACCCAGGTGTAAAGCCTCAACCTAGAGGACTAGGTTGATTTTAAGGGGTCGGGAATGATGTGTATCGGGTAATGTCAAATAGACAGGTCTGTGATGCCAGTTTTACGGGTCAGTTGTAAAGGTCGGTTGGGAAATTAGGAGTCGTAACTGTGCCTTATAAGAGGAGGGAACTCTGTCTACAGAAGGGGAATGGTAACATATTTGCTCTTGTTGCAATGCAATAGAGGGATCCGCTTCTCCCTTTTGAAGCTTCTTGTATGCTCTTGGGCTCCCTTGTAAGTAAACTAGCCATCTGGTGTTCCAGCGCCATGTCTGCGCACATTAGTGGGCCATGTGCCTGCACTCTTCCGGCAGCAGTACTTCCATGTCTAGTGGAGTTAGTAGCTCCACAACGACACGTCAACTTCTGGTTCCACGTCATCCCAGCTGGGGGACCCACTACCGGTAGCGAATGGAGGTGGGGACAGCAACATCCCTTCCGCCATGCTAGCAAGCAGTGCTGGCATGGGCATGTCGAAGACGGCCTCCGCATCCACCCAAATGCCAGCATTTTGATCCGAATTCCTATTCCTCCTCATCATCATCTTGCACTCCTTCTTGCTGCTACTGCAGCTGATCTCGGCTTCCAACGACGACGACCGACGGAAAGCTTCAGCCGCCTCTGCTGCGGCCTTCTTTATGTCCTTGGTGGTGGCGGACGCGGGGAGCAGCGGCAAGCACGAGGCGGAATCCGCAAAATTCAAGCACGCACGTCTACCCTTGAGGGCCATGATGGCGACGTCGTGAGCCCGAGCAGCCATCTCCGCGGTGGGAAACGTTCCCAGCCATATCCGCGACTTCTTGTTCGGCTCCCGCACCTCGCACACCCACTTGTTCCCGTTCCGCCGCCTCACGCCCTTGTACACGGGGTGGCGCGTCTCCCGGAACTTCTTCCTCCCGGCGCGGCGCTTGGGGGCGCTGGTAGCCACTGTGGCGAATGCCTCTTGATCATGATCATGACGCAGGAGTGATCCGCTAATCGATGATGAATGGTCGTCGGAAGCATACTTAAATGGCTGAAAATCTGAAGAACATCTGAAGAAGCAGGTTTCCATATAGAGATAGAAGAAGTGGTTGGTTGTTTGATGTGGGAATTAAGTTGGGTCTTGGAGACTTGAGTGTGTTTATCTGCGGCGTGGCGTGCAGTGCTTTCCAAATAAAAACGAAAACATGCGTGGGTTTTATATGTACATGGGCTGGGGACTGGTGGCTGGGGAGAAGCTGCTGCAACACGGGTTCTCCACGGCCGGGGCAGGCTTACAGCAGCTAGGCAAGTGAGACTGTGACTGTGAGACGGGAGACAGCTTTCAAGTTTCAAACGTTTCAAATGCGGTCCCCTACGGCCCTACCGCCACCTTACTTCTGTCCCTTATTTCTAGAAAAGGAGCTGACCCAAAAGGAACCTTCGAATAATTGGAGTCCCAACCTAGTCTATCTCCATTTACGGTGGGGCCGATGTGCTGTGCTGCTTTTCTCGCCTCTGTGCTAAGCGCGTGGAGTCTTTGTGGAACCCGCTGCTGAGATAACTGCCCGCAGTCAGAGTCAATGTTTTGAAAACCCACCTCTGACTCAAAACGGTTCTATGACCGGTCCCATATTTAACGGTTTAACCGCTGGTTCAAACTGTTTTAAGTTGGGATATTTTTTTTGATATAATAAATCGAATATTAATATTATGTAAGTAAGGTATATAACTTTATTAATTAATCTAGATTTGTTTAAAAATGAATTGGTTGCATGATATTTGTATATATGATAGCGTAAATTGAAGTTCGTAAAACAAACAAAAGGACAAAAATAGAATTAATTACACCATGCATCAGATGCTTACTTCGACATTTTGCATATTTTTACCCATGACGTACCTCAAAAATAAAGAGACAGTGGTTATTACTTTTTCACACACCAATAAGATGTAATAAATGTGAGTTTTGATTTGAAGTTGAACAGTCAGGGATTTGATCAGTTAGTGCTAGATTTCTTTTTCAAATACGTGTAAACGGAACCGAGGTTCAACCGGATTACGCAGTTCGACTGCACGGTTACAACTGTTTTTAGATAAATTGGAAAACCGTGGGTCGGCGGGACCTCTGATCACGGCTTGGTAATTATTCAAAAAAAAAAAAAAAAAAAAAACTTCCAATCCCCCTGCAAAACCACTCATTCCTCTTTTTTTCTTTGGAGAAATGGGGATGCTTCTTCCCTCCTAAAATCAGGGCGAAGTCAGACTCAATTACATAAGAACTTAGAAAAACAGTCAAGTACAATTGAGTCATAAAAAGTCGGATTCCAATGGTATGCTCTCGAAAGCATGAAAGTCTCCATGCTCCTGGGTGCATACACCTATTTTTTTTTTTTTTTAAATTTCTTCACAAGAGTGTTAATCTAGGTGTATTACCTAAAATGTCACTGATTTTTAAAAATAAAAAATAAATATCTAAAATACTCCAAAAATAGTAAAAATTTATAAACATGTTAAATACACCTAAATTAACAATGTTATAAAAAAAATTTCAAAAAAAAAATAAAAAATTGGATGTATGCACCCAGGAGCATGGAGGCTTCCATGCTCTCGGGAGCATACGATTGGAATCCTAAAAAGTCGTAGGAGCTGAAAGAGCGAATCTGCTAAGAGTGTGGGCTGCTGAAATTTCAGTTCCACAAACATGAGAATATGAAATTTTAGAAAAATGCGATTCAAGTCTCTGAATTTCATCCAACAAGAACCTTAGATTTGAAAATGGAAAATCAACACCTTTTAACCATAAAATAATCACTAACACATCCCCTTCAATAACTAGTTTGTTGAGACCTTTACCTATTTAACACAAGACAAGCCATCAACAAAAAAGAGAAACCATCAACATGCTATTAAACATGGTAAATGTTTTTGGCATTGGGATGGCTATTCCTTCCATTTTGTTGAGATAAACAAGACCTGTTCAATCTTACGCAATTTCTATATAAAAAAAAAGTATAGTATCAATAAATTCATGAAAATTTATTGCAAAATAGACCCATATCAGTTATGGAACCAATTCCTATAATCGTGATGCTCATATAAGATACCAAGGAATAGACTTTTTTTTTTTAATTGCATTGACCTGCAGAAGTTGAAACTACATAACATTATTAAAACTATTATCAACAAATGAGAAAATATAGAATGGGCATGGGGTAATAATTCCATATTGATCCAAATTAACTATATGCCTCCATTTTTAATAAGATTAAAAGCATTTCTGAACTAAGCTTAAATATGAATAATTCCTTTGGGTATCCTATGTCCACTTTTACAATACCCTCTTGTCCCCTCTTGCACAAGCCAAAATAAACATATCTCAATTTATTTATTTATTTTTACTTTTGAAAATTTTCTCATCGCATAAATATGAACCAAAGATACAAATATAGTCATTTCATATCAAAATGGATTTTTTATTTTTCTGCCACTCCTTTAGAAAAATCCGCTTTTATTTTTATATATGCAAAAACCTATCTTTGTTTCTATTATGTCTTAGATTGATACAAATTACTATAATTTGTTTCTTCCTTTGAATAAGTCAATATAAATATCCAAATATTAATATAATATAAATTTATAAATATGAAAAAATATTATTTGGATATTATATACAATATATTTTATATTAAATGTTAAAATGGAAAATTAAGCTCAAATTACTACTTGCTTATTTACTTATACACTAAGATTATTTACAAGATGGATTCTGAGATGGATGGAGTTGTTCAGGCTCAAATCATAAGAAGGTAAGTTCCACTAATAAAAAAATTTAGATTTAGCGAGTTCAAGATTGAGCTCAATCAGACCCAAATTGCACTTCCTACTTCTTACAATTCAACCTTAGTCTACTCCATTATCCATCATCAAACTCATTTAATCTCTGCTTACTACTCATATAATGATTATCATATGTAGACTTGACATTGCTCTCAATTTCACTTTACAATCTCTTGTAAACAATCTCCATATACCTCTTGTGTCTCTCATTGCTCACCTTATAAGGAGGTTGTACCATGCGGGCCATTTGCTCCACTTCCAATTAGGAATAAATCAGATTGGGTTAAACAAATTGAATCTTAATCCTAATCATAGTTTATTTATTAAATATCAATCCTAATATGTTTTTCAATTCATTAAAAAAATTCAACCTTAATACGTATACAACTCATTTCTTAAACAAGTTGATGGGTTATTAACGAAGTGTCTATATGAGATGTAAATAAGTTGTAAATAGGTACTAAGACAAATAATTTATTAACAACTATATAATATAAAAAATAGCTTATAAACAAACCCAATAGTCATAAAAGTTACATATGCCTGATCCAAAACCCACTATTTTAATGGACAACTAACAAGCGATAATAATAATTTTTGCATCAATATTAAAAAACTTAAATACTAAGTTTCGAGTTTAGATACTGAAATAACAGGTTATTAGTGGGTTGGATGGGTTAAACAATTAATATATGGGTTGATGGGTTGGTAACTCTCAATTCGTAACCATTTATTTAAAATAAATAAGTTAAAAGTATTACTAAACAGGTAAGCAACTTATTAAAAACCACTCAAATTCGTCTTCAAATGGGTTGTACAAGAGGGTCACCCCTGCTTCCAACGGATCCTGATTGTATGCTCCCGGGGGCATGCAGTGCTACATGCTCCCGGGCGAATACACCTATTTTTTATTTTTTTTGAATTTTTTTTACAATAGTGTTAATCTATATGTATTTAATATGTGTATAAATTTTTACCATTTTTGGAGTATTTTAAATATTTATATTTGATTTTTGAAAATCAGTGGCATTTTATGTAATTTTAAATTACTAAGATGCCACTGATTCTTAAAAATCCGAAATAAATATCTAAAAATCTTTAAAAATAGTAAAAATTGAGATATACGTTAAATACACTTTGGTTAACAAGTTTATAAAAAAAAATTTAAAAATAAATATATACGCCTAAGAGTATTAAAGCTCAATGCTCCCCTGATCATCTTCCGCTTCCAACGTTCACTTGCGCTGGCGAGTTCGCGGACAGAGATGGCTGGGAAATCTTTTCTAGTCTAGTTTTTCGGCAGGTAGGCGGCCTCCTGCCGCCGTCACCACACGGATCGCCTACGGCGGTGGAATCCTGTCCACACAGGTGGAATCGAGACAAACAACTTTTCCACGTGACAAATGGGGGTCCCACGACTCCGCGAAATGCCATTCTCTGAAGCCATCAAATCCTCCAAATTTGTTGTCTTTATATTACGGCCGCTAGCCACGTGTCACTGGCTTAACTCTTAATCAGAAGCTTCTGCTGCCGCTATGTAAAAACCAGTCGTGCTAAGCTAAGAGGGAAAAGGTTGCGGTACTCCTTATCAAGCAATCGACCCACCAATCGCAAGTTTCCAACGCATGCAGCGACGGTCTGTGGGCTGGGAACCTGCCTGGTAGTGCAGCCTTCTCGGCTTTTGCCAGAGAGACAAGGACGCTGCTCGTTGTCTTGAAAGACCAGCTACAGCTGCCGCCAGGCCCGCCACACGGACTGTCCAGGGCCTAACCGCTGAATTGAGCCAGCTTGCAGTCAGAGGACTCACCACAAGTGAACTGAACACAGCTTTTCAACGTGCCAAATGTCCGCTGCTCTTTCTTCGCTTCGAAAAGCCAGAAAGCTATTATTATGACCCATGTCTTCGATCACATGTTCAGACGGTCCACCCGTCCGACAGCCTCTAACCATGCAGCCACGTAGCTTAATCTGGGTAGCACTGCGGACCCGGCTTGTGTTTTTAGGTGCTTTTGTTGATGTTAATTGTGGTAGGATTTTGGGAATAGTGTAGGGAGAGAAAAGGAAAATAATTAAAATTTTAATTGATTGATATAAAATGATAAGAGTAAAGTTCATTGGAATAAATATGACAGTTGTAAGAAAAAATTGAAGTGTATGAGTAAAGTTGGAAAAAAATAAAACTGTTGACAGTTAAAATTATTTATGAGAGAAGGTGTAGAAAAGAAAAAAATATAGGAAATCATGAACATAGATTGCTAAATGTGCCGCTCAGAAAACAAAGTCCGTAAAGATTTTCCAAATTTTTAATTTCCAGCCAAGATATTATTTATGCACAAGTCGACCCATTCAATTTTCAATTTTCTTCGAAAAACATTTTTACTTTTTGTTTTTATGAATTAATATGTAGGACAGATTTTATATTTTTAAAATTTTAAAATATGGAAATAAAAATATATGAAATTTAGGATGCTAATAGATATAAGTGGCGCACGCATATTCTAAAAAGCACAAAATTAGCAAAGGTTAAACATTCCAGAATATTTTATTTAAATAGATAATTTTAATGAGTGAATCGGATGAATAATTTAATATTATTAACATGTAGATTAATACAGTTAATAAGTTTCGTTTTATCATGATATAATTAATTAATTATAATATGGCAATATCGTAAGGTTCCATTTATTTTCTGTTTTGACTAAACGAAACTAACTTTTGGTTTAGTTTACTAAGTTATAAAAGCTCAAAAATATATAATATGATAATGTGTTGGAGGTTATTTTTTAAGTTATAATATGCAAATTCAATTATCGATGGTCATGTCATGGTTGATTAAGAAGATGTTATATACATGCTGTGAAACAAGTATCTGATGTTAGTGTGATTTAGGCTTTTACTTCGATAATTAGAATAAATTTTTCTGCCGTAATTAATAATTAAGGGTCCATTTGGTATTTGGAAAAAACTCTTTTGTCACCTTTTTCTAGTAGCCTTTGGATATGATATGATACGATATCATAACTACCCAACTTTTTTTATTATTACCTATATATTTCAATTTTTATTTTTTATATATAATTAACATGTCGAATGGCAATAAAAGAGACGTAAAAGATGAGATTTTTTTTTTCTTTTCCTTGTTACCAAACACGCCTTTAATGAAGAAAAATAAGAAAAATATTTAAAAATCGAAAAATGAAAAAGTAATATAATATGATACAAGTAATATTATGAGTAAGGATAACAAAAATAAAATTAATGTGGTGGCTGTATATGGATACATATATGAAAAAAGATTAAAATATAAAGTAATTATGGGAATAATAAAGATAAAAAAAGGAAAATAGTTATGTAGTTAAGATTCAAAAATTATTTTTAAAATTTTTCCCTAGTATCAATCCTCCAAATCTAGGTGCAATCTAAAAATAAAATAAAATAATCCTCCTAATCTAGGCGTAGTCTTCGTGCTCATCACGTGGGGTAAAAAGTAGAATGTGAATGTTGAAAGTTTCCGTTTGGTAGGGATCGCGGCTGCTGACCGTTGAAAATAAAAATGGTTTGCTTACTTAATACTTTGACACTAAAAGGAAGATTCTGTTAACCCACGAAACGTTACTGTCACGCGATTATGACGTCATTTGCATCAAATAGTCAAATTTCGTTGCTCAACGACAAAGGCCACGAAGTATTTACTGCCCGCATCAATAAATTTACATGACCCTTTGATAAAAAAAAATAATAATAATAACTTTACATGACAAAAAAATACATTAATACATTTACCACACAGGCACGGAAATTTTTCTTTCTATGCAATTTATTGCTAATAAGGATTTTCTAATTACTAATAAAGGTAGTCGAATATTAACTTCTTGTTCAATCAACAACTAGTGACAGGGAGCTTTATCTTCTTAAGTGTAGTCTTTAATTCAAAACCTAGTAGTGGTTATACTCTCTTATTTAATTGTGAGGGTTGTGTTGTTCCCCTTATTGTATTTGAGAGCCTATGGTCTGTCGTCCTCTTATTGTATTTGAGAGGTTATACTCCCTTATTTAATTGGGAGGACTGTGTTGTCCCCCTTATTATATTTGAGAGCCTATGGTGTGTTATCCCCCTTATTGTATTTGAGGTTATACTTCCTTATTTAATTGTGGGGGCTATGTTGTCCCCTCTTATTGTATTTGAGAGCCTATGGTCTCCTCTGTTGATATTCGCGAGCTTCTAATTGTCGTCCTTTGAAAATTTTATAAGAATTGTCTTAGTGCTTGGTTGTGATATGAGTTGAAATGTTATTTAAAATATATACCAATAAAAAAATCAACTTCTTATAGTGAAAGTAAATAACTTCTGGGTAATTTGCAAATTTATATGAGAGTTATTTGTAATTTCTGAAACTATGTGAGTGTATTACAATTATGGTCAAACTAAATAAGTATTTCAAAAAAATAATAATAAGTATATTTGCAAATCATCCATAATTTCCTCCCAAGTAAATATACGTTAGAAGAAACTTTTAATAAGGAGATATTATAATAACGAATTAAAATTTTTGCAGAGAAATGGGTTGCAAAAATCAATTTTTCTTATTGAGTTAGCAAAAAAGAGAGAAAAAATGCTGCATGATATTTTGGCGTGTTCTATGCTTGTAATTTGTTACGATGATGTTAACTTGGGAATTTGGGTGAGATCAAATCCACGTAACAATTAGTTTATATCATGAAAATTAGTTTATTTGCTACATCTCAGCTCAAAAGTTCAAACGTGCAGGATATATATTTTTTGGATCGTAACTTGCAGGATATTTTAATACAAATTTAATTAATTGTTTAAAAAAAGTCATACAAGGCAGAGCCCAAACTAACAAAACAATATATACAACAGGATTTTAAAGGTAGAAATTACATATGATTATATATAAGTGGCTTTCGAGTATAAGCACAAATAAAATAACATTTATTATAACAACCTTGGGATTTTTTGCATATATTATTATATGAAAACCTCCTTTTTGATTGGTTTTGATGACGACAAAAAATATGCTTTTGTCCCATTGATTTTAATATTGTGAAATTGTGTTTTAAGAGAATTTTGTGAAACTATGATCATGTATGTGATTTTGAAAAGAGTGATATTATCATTTTTGAATTTATAATACTAAGCGTGATAGGATTACACTTGTTATAAAAGGAAATGATATCTTGAAAATAGAATATAATCAGGATAATCTTGAAATAAGATCTTTGAAATATACTTAATCTTGAATTAAGATTGAATTTTTCATTTGTGATTATCTTGAGTGGATTAACATGATTGAAATTAGATTTTTTTCCAAATTTCGTATTTTGCAAAAATGGAGGAAAAAGTTAACCTTTTGGTTGTAAAAAGTTGACCTTTTAGTGTTGTTTTCATACTGTCTCAACTAGAGCAACCAAAAGGTCGACCTTCTGGTAAAAAAAGGTCAACCTTTTCTAGGCGATAAAAATGCAAATTTTGAGGAGTTGTCATATGAAAGGAGATATGTTAAGTTATCTTTTAAGCCACATTTTAAGGATTTAAAAAGCTTTAAAAGGAGGATGCGGCAGAGCTAGAGATATTGAAGAAAGCCTCACCAAGCACCAAAAAGCGAAGAATTCAAATTTGCTCATTTGTTAAGAATATTCTTGAAGAAAAATTATCATCTCTCAAGTGAAGTTGCTATGTTGATTCAAAGCTTCAAATTGTCATTCAGATGTTGAATATGCTACTATTGCAATGTGCTAAATCAGTTTGAATATGCTACTCTTGCAACGTGCTAAACCAATTTACTTTTCATTTAAAGTTTTATTTTTTGTAATACTTTGGTGTTAATGATGATCAAACTAAGAGGAAGTGAATCAAAGTGTTGATTAATTCACAAGTTTACTTAGAGATTAGTACCAACCAGAAGACAATTGAATAAACTGTACAACTACAACAAGTTGACTAATAGAACGTAGGTTGTCCTTAGAGAATGGAGTAGGATAGGAAGATCCGAACTACTATACGTATTTTTATTTTTATGGTTTAATTTCATTATTGTGGTTTATATTTTTATTTGATTTATATTATTTTACTAAAGTTCTTTGAGTAGCCATCACACATTGACACAAGACCAAACAAATATTAAATTTTTAAAAAACGATATTTCTCACATTAACTAGATCTATTTAACGTGCATTTTCATCAATTTTAACATTTTTCATTTTCTTGCGCATGCAAATTTTTAAAAGCTCATTATATACTTACAATTTTGCCCAATGTACGGAAGAAAAACTCTTTAACTTTGATTCATTTTTTACCCCATACTGAAACATAATTAGAGCAATATAATCATATCTTGAGATCATGTCTTATCTCATCTTGATGGCTAATTTATTAGATATATGATGAATATAAGCGTAAGAAATTTAAAATTTATTAAATTAATTTAAAAATACTTATTCAAATAAATCTGTAATGTCTAGGGCCGGCATTCATCATCTAGGCCATAGTTATTAAGCTCCAGTGGAACATGAATGATTTAAACTTACCATTTATGATTTTGATTATATTTAAGTGAATCTTAAATTTTGGTTAAAATTGACAATTGAAAGGTTTGAATGTTAAACCGTTAATGTTTGTTTAGAATTTGAAGACCATTGAGCATTAATTTTTAAATAAACTTTGGAAATGAAGAATATTTAGTTATTTAATATAAATTATTAAATAAATATTTCATTTGCAAATAGCTCTTTCCTTTTAAATGGATTATCATTTGAATAATTTTATAATGAGGGGTGACCGGAAGCTCGAAAACCCATCTTTATAATTTTATGAGTTTTTTTTATATAATTTGTATTCTAAGTATGGAGATACTTTTATGTAACTCTTCTTCTATAAAATTCTCTCTTTTTAAACAAATAATGTTAAATATAATAAATGGATTAAATTTTGTATCAATCATCAATATGGAAAAAATAAAAAAGATTCCATAAAATTACTTCTATGAAACTTTGTTTCAAAGAAGCATTCTTGTTCTCAATATGTTCAACAAAAATGTTGAACTCTAACAATATTCTTGCTGATATATATTTTTTAGAATTTTAAATATAATGATATTTTAGTTATTTTACAAAATTGTTATCCTAAGTGTATTGCATTATATACCAAGTTTTTCAATTTTTGCAGAATGTGAAATAAACAATTATTGAGGTAAAAAATGACAAAATACCCTTAAAATCACTTATTTTTAAATTAAAAATACATATACGTCTCCAAAAATTGTAAAAAGTAATCAGTAATTTAAGCACACTTAAGATAATATAAACACAACAAAAATTAAAAAAGATTAAATGCGCTGCCATCACAGGAACTCACACGAGGGCGGCCGTACGGTTGTGGTACAACCTTCTGCATGGTACACCCTTATCACCTCCTATCCAAAAGCAATGTCCTTCAGCCACACAATTAATCCACTTGGCACCACCGACCACAGGCATTAATTAGGCGTCGACTTGTAACGTGAATTTGATAAAATTTTGAGACGATGTTAAGAGCCAGGAGGAGAATATTTTAAAAATTTTGTAACTGAAATGATATCAGTAAAGTTTGAATCAATAGGGTAATTATAAAAATATTCATAATATAGAAATAAAATTGAAAAATTAAAATTTTAATGCGCAGGAAAGGCAAAAATCATGAAAAATCCTTAATTTCGATGGCCAAACGCGGAACCCAATCGTATGCACCCGGGTGCATTTAGCCTCAGTGCACCCGGGTGCATCGCACCTATTTTTTTTATTTTTTTTTGAAATTTTTTTCATGAAGATGTTAATATAAGTTTATTTAATATAATTATCAATTTTTACTATTTTTGGAGATTTTTAGATATTTTTTTTAGATTTTTAAAAATCAGTGGCATTTTCCGTAATTTAAAATTACCGAAAATGCCACTGATTTTTAAAAATCTAAAAAAAATATCTAAAAGTCTCCAAAAATAGTAAAAATTGATACATATGTTAAATAAACCTAGATTAACCATTGTATGAAAAATTTTTCAAAAAAAAATAAAAAAAAATAGGTGCATTGCACCCGGGTGCATACGATCGGGCTCCGCCAAACGCCACCTTAAAAGGCGAAAGCTGGACGCGCTATCTACGCATCAATAAAGTTTAAACAACCAAAGTACCAAAGGATCTGAGGGTTGAAAAAAAAATAAGATGGCATAATTCACAAAAATATGTATGCGTTAATATTGGAAATATGTATATGAGATACATGTTTTGGGCTCGTAATTGATATAAACAAATGTTAGGGTTAGGAAATGCGAGTGCAATTTTGGAACTTGGAATGGATTGCGACAGCTTCGAGTTAAAATTTGTGCCGTCGAATATTTGATGATCAGGATTGGAAATAGTTTACTGGCGCTTCGTTTGTTGACAAGGAAGGCGGGTTAGAAAAAAAATCTGGACTTGCTACGAAAATATACGATGCCACACGCTACCTACTTAGTTATTTTATTATTATTTTACATTATAAATTTTTTTATATTTTTTCATACAACTATTATATTTATTTTATTCTTATTTTTTTTACTATCTCTGTTATATTTTGTTACTTTTTTAGTTTTTTTTTAAAGAATTGTTACCCCTTTGTTATTCATTAATAAAAGAAGAGGTATGATGTAACTAGTGAGAACTTATCTTGGTTATTTATAAGTACTGTAATTTATAGTGCATTTAGATCAAAAGAAGCCTATATGATCATAAAACGTGCATCTATTCTACCCATCATATTTATAATTATTTTTTATCAGGGTATCAATTTTAATTTAAATTAGACAGGTGTATGAGCTCTATCTAAAAAGAATTTAAAATCAACGTATTAAAATAATTTGATGTAAATACTAATTTTAAATTTATTTTTATCCGGTAAACTATCTAAAATATAATGTATATATGAATAAATAATCATATAAAATATTAATATATTTAAATGCATATGGAACTCATTTTGAACTAGATGCACGACGAATTACAATGCATGTATATGCGTGTAAGTCACTAAGAGTAATATCACTAACACCCAGATCAGGAAACATCGCTTCGTCATTTTTTCTGACAATTTTCGTCAAATCTTTTTAACTAATTACGAAATACACATATAATTACCTATCACACAATGTGTACATTCTAGCCTAATCATGAAGTTCCACCACACGCCGAGTGCACTAATAGCTCCACAACGACATGTCAGCTTCCAGCTCCACGTCATCCCAGCTGGGGGACCCACTCCCTACAGCGAAGGAAGGTGGGGATAGCAGCATTCCTTCCGCCATGCTGGCGAGTAGTGCCGGCATGCTGAAGACGGCCTCCTCATCCATCCAAATATCCAGATTCTGATCCGACTTCCTCTTCCTCATCGTCCTCATCTCGGACTCCTGAGTCCTGCTGCTGCTGCTACAGCTGCTTTCGTCTTCCGACGATGGCGACGAGGAGCGACGGAAAGCTTCAGCCGCCTCTGCTGCGGCCTTCTGTATGTCCTTGGCGGTGGCGGACGGGGGGAGCAGCGGCAACCGCGAGGCGGAATCCGCAAAATTCAAGCACGCCCGCCTGCCCTTGAGGGCCATGGCGGCGACGTCGTGAGCCCGAGCAGCCATCTCCGCGGTGGGAAACGTTCCCAGCCATATCCGCGACTTCTTGTTCGGCTCCCGCACCTCGCACACCCACTTTTTTCCCGTTCCGCCGCCTGACGCCCTTGTACACTGGGTGGCGCGTCTCCCGGAACTTCTTCCTCCCCGCCCGGCGCTTGGGGGCGCTCGTGGCCACTGTGGCGTATGCCTCCTCATCAAGATCATGGTCCAGGACTGCTCCGCTGCTGCCGATCGACGATGAGTGGTCGTCGGAAGCATGATTAGTCGGCTGCAAATCGGAATTCCATCTAAAGAAGAAGGTTTCCATATACTTTAGTGAGTAGCAAGTGATTAGCAGACGGTGGGTTTGGGTTGCTTTTGGGTTTGGTGGAAACTGAAAATGGGAATGCGGTTGGTTTTATAAGAGACGGCAGTCGCAGTCGCAACGCGGAGTATCCACGGGACGGGACGAGACTGTGATTGCTCTCAGCCCAGCTGGACACACGTCTATAACGTGGAAAACGTAGTCCCGCGGAGTAGAAAAATGCTTGCTTGACGATGAGATTGTCCATCTGCCGGGGGCATCATCCAGCCAGATCATTTTTATTTTTTTTAATACATTAATTATCTTATTTTATGATATATAAATAATATTACTTTTTCATTTTTAAATTCTAGTTTTACAATCCCTAATATAATTTCTTATTTTCTAATATACAGAAATCTCATTCTATTCAGTCCATAAGAATAATTGGACGAGCCTCAAGAGAATGCAGTAGTTCGAATCGATGCAAGAGACATCCCATCAAGCCTTTTGAATCAGTTATTGGGATAGGTAATTTTTCAAGGGTTTGTAAAAAAATAGTTTTTATTTTTTTAACGTTTTTATACATGTATGGGACATATTTGTTTGGCATTTTGTTCATTTTTGAAAATCAACAAAAAGGAAGTAAATGCATATATCCACATCATTTTTGTTTATTTTAAAAATAAAAAATACCTAATAAATTTAAAATTTTGCCAAATTTCTTAAGACGATGGATCTAGTTGGGTCCCAACTATTTAAAAAATATATGAGTATATTTTATGAATGGCCATAGATCGATCCCGGGATCTACAAGCGACTATAAGATTGCTGGCGATTTTTCACAGGGCAGGAATCGAAGAGTGGACGATTGATGAAATCCGAGTCAATCATTATATTAAAGATTTTGGTTAGTTAAAAAGTCATTTTTATTTTGATATTAAGTCACCTAAAACTAAACATCTAAACAAAATACAATTTTTTAAAATAATAATTTTAGTTATAGCTAAATTAAGCATTTTGAAATACAATCTGGAACTTGGATTTTGTCGATTCGGTCACTGTGGTCCAAATACAGGTGCTCCCACCTCTTTTATGAATATGAAGTAATAAAATTATCTCAAGTTAAGATTATGAGTTTTAAGTGTATTTTTTCGAAGAAAATTGATCTTAATCAATTAATATTGCCGAATTAATTGTTGATGATAATTTTTTGAGGACTGTAAATGTAAATGATATTTGCAGAATATGGTAAAAAAAAAAAAGTTCCTAAGTATATGCTTTTTGAAAAAAAAGAAAAGAAAAAGATTACCAGCTGACATCACTCAGGTGCAATTTGATTTGCCGCTCGTGCGGTGGGCGTCGTTGTCCAGCTGGACAGATCTAGTACGGAGGGAATGCTGGTGCCTGAACCTTGATACTTTCAGCCGACGCTGACCGTTGAAAAGTAAGCCTCCCTTCGAATCTAGATTATGACAGTATTAAGTGTTAATTAATATATAACAAGTGGCATACTATGCAGTTTATTCTGCCTATCAGTAGTGCTGCTTGTGCATACACTTGCACTGATCCCCTCTTCCGTGCTTTCGGTATATCCATTCGCGATCCCGACAGTGCCTGACTGGTAACGGTCCTGTGCCGGATAGGACGAATGAGCAGCACCGCGAAAGGCACGGGATCTGATCTCCTGCACCCGGAGCAGGTCATACACCAATTTTTATTTATTTTTTTTTTAAAAAAAATTTCATAAAATTATTAGCCCAAGTGTATTTAACATGTGTATAAATTTTTACCATTTTTGGAAATTTTTAGATATTTATTTTTGATTTTTGAAAATCAGTGGCATTTTAGGTAATTTAAAATTACGAAAATGCCACTGATTTTCAAAAATTAAAAATAAATATCTAAAAATTTCCAAAAATGGTAAAAATTTATACACATATTAAATACACTTGGGCTAATAATTTTATGAATTTTTTTTTTAAAAAATAAAATAAAAATTGGTGTATGCCCCCGGGAGCAGGCAACGCTGCCTGCTCCTGGATGCAGGAGATCAGATCCCAAAAGGCACACGGTTCGGGCCGGACTTCTATCTCCTGCACCCGGGAGCAGGCAGCGTTGTTTGCTCCCGGGTGCACACACCTATTTTTTTTATTTTATTTTTGAATTTTTTTTATAAAACTGTTAATCTATGTGTATTTAATATGTGTATAAATTTTTACCATTTTTGGAGTATTTTAGATATTTATTTTTTATTTTTGAAAATCAGTGGCATTTTAGTGATTTTTAAATTACTAAAATGCCACTGATTTTCAAAATCAAAAATAAATATCTAAAATATTTCAAAAATGGTAAAAATTTATACACATGTTAGATACACCTATATTAACAGTTTTATAAAAAAAAATTCAAAAAAAAATTAAAAAAATAAATTTGTGCACCAGGGAGCAGGCAGCGGGTGCGACAGCCGTTGGGGCTAACCCTGCCACACACTGCTGGTATATGCATGAACGGCGGGCGTGTCTGGCCGCAGCTTGGCTTTTATTTTATGAGATAACACTGTAAGAAAATTCTCTCTTTGGCGGCCCTTTGCTGTTTATAGCTGGGAAAATTACATGTTTTCTTTTATTACGATGATGCTTTTACAGAGCAAAACAAATTTTTTTTGCTTATGATAATACTTTTATAATAAAAATAAATTTTAATTGCTCACAGATTATAAATTATTAACAACCAAATTTCTTTTTAATAGTTTATACAGGATGCGACACATATTATCAACTATTAACAACTAAAATTTTCTTTAGCAACTAAATTTTAACTTTTACAATGATTTTGGTGATCAAAAATTTAAAAAAGGATAAATTGCAAATATACCCATTTAGTTTGATCAAAATTGCAAATATACCCACATAGTTTTAAAAATTGCAAACAACTCTTACGTAGTTTAACCATAATTGCAAATAACTCCTATGATGTTATGACCTCGTTACTATATCATCATGACGTAAGGGTTATTTGCAATTATGTTTAAACTATGTAGGAGTTATTTACAAAAATTAAATATATCAATTAATTTTTAAAATTGTAAATACACTCACATAGTTTGTATATTTTTGCAAATAACTCATGCCATGATGGTGTTATAACGGCGTGGGAGTTATTTACAATTATAGTTAAACTATGTGGAATTATTTATAATTTCTGAAACTATGTCGGCATATTTGTAGTTTTAATCAAACTAAGTGAGTATATTTGCAAATTACTCAATAAAAAATTTCGTCATGTATGCAATTGACTAGGTCCAAAATCCAAATGAAATGTCAGTTAAAATTTTCCAACGATCTGGCTCCCTTTGGTTCATTACTGTTGGTCTAGTTAGTTAATATTTTTTTCTGTCATACACTAAAAATTTACATTAATGAACATTACAAGAAATTTAACTTTTTGCAACGTTCGGTGTAAATGACTTAAAGTTTGTTTGCTGTGTATTTTCAAACTACCATTTTGTTGCAAATGCTTGACATACGTCTTCATAGAGCAAAAAAGGAAACTTAGATCCATATAGTAAAATAAAATTAAAAAAACTTTTCTCATTCTTTTCTATACATTTTTTATTTGATTTAATATATTATCATCTTAACTACTCTACTTTTTATATTATTTTTTTACATTCCAATAATTTTTTACATCTTTTGTGACAACAATGTTATTTATTTTATCTATTCTCCTTACTCCTCATTATTTTTATTATATCACATCATATCACTCTCTCACTTTTCTAAAATTTTCTTTATTTTTTACCTCCGTCTAAATAAACCCTTAATTAGTATAATGGGTTAAAGGATTAATTTATGACATTTGAAAAGTTCGTAATTATATTTAAAAGATACATACTTAGCTAAGAGAGCAGTTATTATATTAATGGAAGTTCGGGTCGGCTGCAAAGTCAAAAAACTCTTAAGGCCTCGTTTGTGTATAATAAGAGCTGCTTTTGCTTAGGAGGTTATGCATGAGCGATTTTTGCTGAAGCGAGTTTTTCTGGTTCCCACCTTCAACAATTTTATAGGTTAAAATGGGCTTAAAAACGCAACTCAACATAAAAGCTGCAGCAACTTTACCCAACAGATATTTTGTATCTATTGCGTTGCTTCATCGGAAGGAAAGCGAATAAGTAATATAGAGAAGTTCCACCTTGCAACAGAGCTTCTTTTTCAATTTTCTAATGCTCATTCGCTACTGAGTTCCAGCAACCAAGAATTATAGTAATATATATAGGAGATATGATCACATGCATTTATATGTATTATAAGTTATAATATATTTGGCTCAAAATGAGCCCTACATTTATTTAAGTACATTAATAATTTATATAATTATTTATCTATGTACAAATTATATTTTAGAGAATTTATATGTTGAAAAATAATTTTTTAAAATTATTACTTATATCAAACTATTTTATCATGTTAATTTTATAGCATTTTCAGATCGTGTTATTGGTATCCAATTTGGATAAAAATTAATATGTTAATAAAATAAACAATTCTAAGAACAATGTTTGGAGTATGTTATTATTTTATGATCATGTAGGGCCTATTTTGAGTTAAATATATTATAACATGACAAAGAAAAATATAGTTGCAAAAGGTAAAATTTCCCATAAAAATAACGTACCATACTCAACCAACTTCAACAGAACAAATTTTGCTGCTTAAGAGAAAATAATTGCATGATGATGGCTAACATCGACAATTGTAGCTCTTATTTTGGTTGCCAGAGACAATTTATTGGAGTGATCATGACCTCCACCAGAGTTACTACAGTACACCTGAACTTCTCACCTTATTCCAAGAGGAATATCATTCAGCCTCGCGATCCACTGTTTCCACCAACCACCCGCGTCAAAACCCCCTGATTGAGCTGACCGTTCTCGATCTGATTCTACCAACGCTGACAGAAACAATAAAATTAAAACTTGTTAAATTAGTCATATATATGTATATATATAACCTTTCCTCCTGTGCAATAAAATTGTACTGTAATTAACAGTACAATTGGTTCAAAATGAGCGCATGTACTTAAATGTATTAATACTTTATACAATCATATATATATAAATTTTATAGCAAATAGTTTATATGTTGAAAAAATAATTTTAAAACTTGTCATTTACATCAAACTATTTTATTACGTTGAATTTTTGCCATTTTTCAGATAGGGCCTACACATATCCAATTAGAATGAAAATTGGTATGGTAATAGAATACATAATTCTAAATATAATGAGTTGAGTAAATTATAATTTTATGATTATGTGGAACCCATTTTGAAGTAACTGCACCGTAATTGTGGTCTAGTGAAGGTGCACTTAAATATTTCCCCCCCCACACACATATATATGGGAACCAATCCTGTGCAGTCCGCTGTAAAATGGACCCCACACATATTAGATTGTAATGAAACTTTATACACTCATTTATCCATATATGAATCATACTTTAGACGGTTTAGATGTTTAAAAAACCACTTTAAACTTGATATTTACATTAAACTATTTTATTACGTTGATTTTGCACTATTTTAAAATGGAGACTACACACATGTTGGATTTGGATGAAAATTGGCATGGTAATAAAGTGAACAATTTTAAATACAATGGGTGGGGTGGATTTATAGGAAATGATCAAGTGGGGCCCACAGCGCATGGACTGCACGGTGCAGTCGCATGCACTGGATCATTTCCCTATATATATATATATGAGAGCTGTTCCGGTGTAGCGTCACTGCACCGGAACAGCGGTGCAGTAGCCCAAAAATGGGCCTCACATGATCATGAAATCATGATCTACTCCACCCATTGTATTTAGAATAATGTATTCTATTACCATACCAATTTTCATCCAAATCAGATACTTTAAATTTGTTATTTACATCAAACTATTTTATTACGTTGGATTTATACCATTTTCAGATGGGGGCCATATACATATCTGATTGAGATGAAAATTGGTATGGTAATAGAATACATTATTCTAAATACAATGGGTGGAGTAGATCATAATTTCATGATCATGTGGGGCCCATTTCCACGATACTGCACCGAAAATTCCGGTGCAGCATGTATATTCCTATATATATATATATATATATATATATATATATATATATATATATATATATATATATATATATATATCTTTAGCAATAATTGCCACCAGCGTTAGGGAGCTGCACTGCTACCCTGGTTCGAATCTCTCTTTATATGAGAGTGGAAGCTTATTTTTCCATATATATTGGTGCAAGTTTTGAGCTTGTTGCCTTAATTATAATATAAGATAATTAGATATAATATTGTACTAATAAAAAAATCTATAGCCATAATTTCTTTAAAGTCAATGTCAGAAATATTATGTTTTTCGTAGTGAAGGGAGGCGCGAATCTAACTACAGTATTCGGCTGCTGGCTGTGCACACTGATGGCACACGTTCTTCCTAATTAGTCACTACATGCTACTTGCCCTTCGCCCCTTCTGAATGCTATTTTTGGATGTAGTCAATATTCTACTGGCACGCCGGCCCATGCATGTATTGGTCAGCCATTTTAACACGTGTGAATTGATCTGCCCGAGGAGAACTAATGCTGAACTACACAGGACGACGCAGCAGCGTTCCTCTGCCTACTAACTTCAAGTAGTGGCTTTTTGCTATTTGTGCAGAGTAAGTCCACCAAGTCAATGTAGTTATGCGTAGGCATCCACAAGGGGGCCTGGAACCTCAGAAATGTGTTTCATGTGGGCAAGACTGGTGGATCTAGCTCGCTTATTAAGCAAGACAAGTAGTTTTTTTTTTTTTTGTTTTTTCTCTAGATAATTTTGCCACGCTGACTAGTTAATTAGCGACTAAGTTCTCTTAGCTATCGTCTTGCCTGCTTGTTTTCTTATAAGTGAGGAAAACCATGACATGGGGTGGGAGACATTTTACGAGGCAGTCATTTACTCCATCAATAATCATTTTTTTTTTACTTTTATTCTTATATTCTAATTATTTTTCCTGCCAATTACCTTCGCCAAACTTATTTATTCCAACTTTATCTTTACCACCTCTTATTAATCACACAATTTTCAAAATATTCTATTTAACACTCCCCACCCCATCCCACAATCCTACAAAAATATCAATTACCAAACAAAACACAAGTCAATGTAGTTGTGTGTGGGCATCCACGAGGTAGCTTGGAACCTTATAAATGTGTTTCATGTGGGCAAGACGGGTGGATCTAGCTCACTTATTAAGCAAAACCAAGTCGTTTTTTTTCTAGATAATTTTCCATGCTGACTAGTTAATTAGCGACTAAGTTCTTTTAACTATCAGCTTGCCTGTTGAACCACTTTCTCGATTGTACTTGTCTTTTCTTCTGTTAAGCAACTTTTCTATACTGAAATAAGTAGGGCTTAGGTTGTCATTAATGTTGCATCAATTCTATTTCAAAATGACTATTCTACTGCGTGTTACTACCGGACTAGCGGCTAGTTTTCAGATGGATTTGCGTATACTTAGACAAAAGTCACCAGAAGGATGTTAATTTTTTTTTTCTGACAGAGAAATCTAATCTATTATTAATTGTGAGCTTTCAACAATGAGAATTTAGGATTTTAGCAATGTCGAAAAATTGGTTTCATCGCTAAATATCCTTGCTAATGCTTAACATCTTTTTTTTTTCTGTCAAATCCTAAATTTTTTAACAAAAACCCAGGTTTTAGCAAAGGATTTGTATATTGTTTCTAAAATCCTAAGTTCTCAATTTTGAAAGCTCGCAATTAATAATAAATTAGATTTCTCCTTGCAACGGAAGTGTAGCAATGAAATAGCAACAAAATTATATCGTTACTAAAAGAAATTAGCAATGAAATTTTAACTTTAGCAGAGAACTAGGTGCGTTGCTAAAGCTTAATTTACTTGTTGTGAGTGAATTTTTGGTTCCTTTCATTTTTATCACCAAAACGCACCATATAAAATAAAAATAGATATCCGTATAATCAGGGGTGCCGCTTTGGCTTAATGTAAGTATATAACTCATAATTAGTACAAATGGTAAAATCCTTATCATAACGCATTTTCGAAAACTGAATATGACCTTCATCTTTATAAAATTTAGTAATTTTTAAATTTTATTTAACATTTTTTTTTATTTTTGAAGATAGATGTATCGGAAATGGATACATGCAAGCTCGTATATATATCCGGGACCTTCATTAAAAAATACAAATAAAATATCAAATAAATTTCAAAAACTGTTAAATTTCATAGAAAGGAAGATACAAGTGAAGCTCACATATTTATTTAAAATTGTATAAAATATATTTTGTGGCTAGCTGCATGCTAACAATGTGCGGTCAAACGCATATACAAGATCAGAAATCACTGTTGCTAAAAGTTGTAATTCAAGCTATGTTCTTTTTACTTTGACGCTACAAAGTTACTTTTCTAACAAAGATTATATTATTGTAACTAAAAATTTATTAAGCTCCCATAATTATCTATATTGATAATTTATATCTTTTATAATAAAAAGGTGATTGTTAAAATCATGTTGCAAATGTTGATTGATCCAATTTTATGGTTATTTGGAAGAATAATTTTTGCGTAATTGTAAGAGCAAAGCTGGAACTGGCATGATTTATTTTATTGCAAAAACGTTTGTATTTAGTCGGCTGACACTTTTGGCCACAAAATATTTTGGTGCAAACAAATAATAATGCTCTGTTAGTGGTCGGTCAGCTGTTTTAAAACTAAAATCCAAATTAAATGTTAGCAGAAATTTTCCAAGGAACGTAACTGGATCCTTTGGTCCATCGCTGTTCGTCTAAAGGATTAGCTAATATTTTTTTCGTTCGTCATAAATATTCTGCATTAATCATAAACAGAACAAGAAATTTGAATTTTACAGCCTTAAGTTTCATTGTAAAAGTTTAAAGTTTGTTGCGAAATATTTTTAAATTATCATTCCGTTGCAATTATCCCGCGATACACGTCTTCATGCGGCGAATGTAAAAGAGAATTTTTTTTGACAAGAAAATATGAAAGCGACTTAATTTCCCTCTACATGCATAGAAATTAAAAAAAACTTTTCCACTCATTCTTACATATTTTATATGATTTTATACCTTAAAATTTTAATTACCCTATTTTTGTATTTTTATGATTTCCTTTTTTTACAATACCTTTTTTGTCACAATTCATGTTCAATTTACCTTACAATTTTCACCTTACATTTTTCCATAATGACAAATACGCATCAACAAATAAGGAGAACAACACTGTTTGAGAGGTACAAAGCTCTCCTAGGTGGGAATTAAAGTCTTGAACACCTGGACACGAGGCCAGGACTTTAACTACTGTGCTCTGCTTTTGTTGGCCTTATTTTTCTTTTATTACTTCTATAATAAATTTAATTATTTATCACTTTTTTTATATAACTATTCTATCTATTTTATTTTTATTTTTCTTGTTTTAATTATTATCCCTATCATTTGGCGTTACTTTCTTATTTTTAAAAAACTTTTTATCTACTTTGTTTTCTTTAATCTGCACATCTTTTGATATGATTTTCTCACGTATTAACCATTTAACTAGACTATTTTTCTATTCTTACCTCTGTATTTTCTTCATTTTTTGTATCTTTGCATACAATTACCCTATCTAGTATACCTTTACTATTCTCCTGATCATTATCCCATATATCAGCTCTGCTGTTAATTATAGGTGGGCTGCGCACACGGATGTCCATGCACGCGCGCATGCACTGCTGCCATTTTAAACGTGTGAATTGATCTGCCCAAGAAGAACTGAAGATGAGCGACGGATGACATACTGCTCCAGTGGTGGTCTTTTGTCATCTGTGCGGACTTTCGGCAGGCTAGCTCCTGAGTCCTAACGAAGTCAATGCGCTTGTGTGGGTTTCCACGAGGTGCACGGGACTGGAACCTAGGACATGAGTTTCATGAGGGCGGGGAAACGCGTAGAAAATAACTCAAGGCTGCTGGGTATATATCTAGATCGCTTATCAAGCAAGACCAAGTCGTTTGTTCTGTTCTAGATAACATTTTCTTTTGTTAAGCACCTTAATTTTCTGTACTGAAATTAGGCTGTCTTAGGTTGTGAGTATGGCGGCATCAATTCCACTTCAAAGTGACTATTGCACTCCTTGTTACCACAGGACTGCCGGCTATTTACTGATGGTAGTGGTATATTTAGAGAAAAGTGGATTTTTTACCCTTTCGTTTTTATCTCCAAAAAATTTGTACGACCCACAAAAAAATACCAATAGTTACACCTATAAAGTTAGAGGTACAACTTTGTCTCTTAATATAATTCATAATTCCTAATCCAAATGGTAAAATCCTTTTTAGGGTCAATACTTTGAATTGTCAATCTCTCTAAATATCAATTTGATAAAATTTTATTTTAATTTAAGAAGTGATTAGAGGAATAAATTTGTTTGGAAATGAAACTAATTAAAAAACGGAAAGTTGATGTCAATAATATATGAGTAATGCTGACACATGTGAATCAAGTTAAGACAAATAAAATATAATAAAAACTAAAAACGATTTAAAAAATTGTGAATATTATATGCCAAAATGGGAGTTCAACGTGATTGCCACCTAACTTATGTCGCTTGACATCATGTCTTGACTTTCTAGCATGTGGAGACTCACAATGGAATGATAAACCACAAAGATCTATAAAGCCAGTCGATTGATCAGCAGGCCTCTCATGTCCACTTACTACAGTTATCGATGTAAAAGCCTCGTCTCAAACCTCCTAACCGAATACTTGTTTTGAGGCCATGACCAGTGGCGAACGCAGGACATAAAGGAGATTATAATATCATTGAGGAGTGATCTTGTTGAACTAAGTAAATGTCCTGCTTAGCTTATCTTAAAAAATTCATTTAAAAATATTTTTTAATTTTTTTCCATACACTTGTTTATCTAGTATGGTTATGATATTAATATTAAATTGCATAATAGAAAAATAATGTACATTTTCATTTTCTGAAACAGACTTTTAGTCTACTCTTTTTTTTTTTTAGAAATGACTACCTGTCTACTTAATATAAAGAGAATGTTTAAATGAGATTTTTCTTCTTTATATTCTTAAGAATTCTTGAATTTTTGCTTGACAATAGAAAATTATCATTTTTAATTTTTTAATGATAGATTTAAAGTTGAATAAGTATAAGATAAATCGTAGATATATAGAATAATTTCAGCTCGAATTCGAATCCGAAACTCAATTCGAGCTTGAATTTCAAAAATAAAGTTAGGGTTTAGGTTTATAAATAGAGTTAGGGTTAGGGTTGAAGCGAACCTAAGTTTCATGAGTCCAAGTTATACCCCTACTCAGTGGCTAGTGGGACAATTATATTAAAATACGTAGTGTTGAAATATTTTTTTCAAATTATTGTGAATAATTACATTTTTTTTTTTTTGCCTATAAAAAAAGTTAAATAATTTTTTAATTTTCAGTGAAGCTCTAACTGAAGCATATGTAGATTCGCTTATGGTCATAAGAGCCATTTAGTGGTAAAGCCACGAAGAACTGATCGTAATATATCCTCTCATGAATAGTCATGATATTTGTTACTTTATAGCTATTAATACGGAGAAACTGTCCTGGAGGCCTCCTCTTCAGCCCTTGACTTGTGGTCTAGATCAACCTCGGCCTCATCATATATAGAAATAAGGCTCCAACACAAAGTTATTATCAAGATGGCCCTACACATGCTAGAGTCACGTTGAGCATAGTCATAGAAATAAGGCTATACTGGAGTCTAATTGTCCACCTCAGGCGTCGTCGATGAGGAGATCATGTGGGCTAACTTCTTATTCATGATGTGTAAATCCATGTTGATTAACCTTTGAATTCTTTGCATCACCCAAGTTGTCATGTCTGACTGCTTCTTTGACACCGCTGCAAGCAAAAAGTGGCTTACGCTAGTAATGTCTCCATTCAGATCTCCCGATTTGTTGATGAAATTACTTTGATTTATTATTTCATCCAATCTCATATAAGATTTCTTTTGAGCTTTGTGTTTAGAAGATCACGCCTGATATCCATTCGTCTTTCTCTACTTCACTTGTATGGCTCTCGTCACTCTTTCCTAAAATACAGAAGACCCCTTTGTATTTATTTTCCAAACAGATATAGTAGAGCTTTTTCCTTCTATGGTTTTTCGAGGTCTCAATCAATAAGCCTACTTTTTGACGTAAAAATCCTCGTCTCTTTTGGTGCATGTGTGTTTTGTGTTTGATCTTTGGTCGTTCATCTAAACTAGCTTTGGCATCATGCGATTATGTAGCAAACACATGAGCGACTTGAACGGACATTCATCGTATGCTCTTAGGTGCATACACCTATTTTTTTTATTTTTTTTTCAAAATTTTTTCATGAAATTGTTAACCCAAGTGTATTTAACGTATGTATAAATTTTTACCATTTTTGGAGATTTTTAGATATTTATTTCGGATTTTCAAAAATCAGTGGCATTTTAGGTAATTTTAAATTACTAAAATGTCACTGATTTTTAAAAATCCGAAATAAATACCTAAAAATCTTCAAAATTGGTAAAAATTTATACATACGTTAAATACACTTGGGTTAACAATTTCATAAAAAATTTTGAAAAAAAATAAAAAAAATAGGTGTATGCGTCCGAGAGCATACAACACTTCATGCTCCCGGGAGCATACGATGAAAGTCCAACTTGAACCGATGCCCAAGCTAGATTTGGTGCCTTAAAATTCAGTTCCCACTAAAATAGACCTAGCTGACCAAGCCGTAACTTCTGACATGCATGCTGTAGGATTACAATTTTAGTTTCAATTTGATAGGAAAATTTTCTGACTTATTTTATCAAAAAACATTTAAATAAATCTAGTACCGGTGATTTTGAGGTGGTGTATATCAGCGGATGGGGTAGGATAATGATAAGTACAGATCGTGATGGCATGGAAGTCATGGAAGAGGACATGCAAGGGAATGAGGATCATGGAGATAATGGGTCAGACTGTTTCGTACCAAGTATAGGTCAATAAGTTAGTTGTTCTGTTTGAATTCAGAGCATTATTTTGTTAGTGCTTAGTGGATTCCTTTTCTTTTGGCATTAATTTGTTAGTGGGTAGTTTCTTCCTAGTGATCCGGAAATCACTTTTCATTTGTAACTCTATAAAAAGGTCTTTGGAATTCAATAAAGGTATGATTATCCTGCAAATGGCTCTCTCTCTATCTCTTATTTCCCCTTTTTCTGTCATTCTTTTCCTTCTACCAAAAATTGATCGTATCATTTTGGTATCAGAGCAGTTCGTTCCATGGAGACTCGTGCCAAGAGCAATGCTGAGTTTCGGACTGAAGTTAACGAGTTTCGGACTGAAGTTAACGAAGTCCTGACTCGTCATGAATCTAGCATCAACCATGTTACCACCACCATGCAGTCCGTTACCACCACTATGCAAGCCGTCCTTTCCGAGCTCCAAGCATTACGTGTTAGCCGTAATGGCAACACTACTGAAACCGAGTTTGATCCCTCTTCCTCCGCAGAACCTTCACACCGATACCCACTCACACAAACACCCAATCCAACCAGTTATATTCCAAACGATCATCACCACCCAACCCAGTTAAAATTATCATTTCCAACCTTCAAAGGCATCGATGCAACCGGCTGGCTGTTCAAGGCCGAGCAATACTTTGATTTTAAGGGCATCACACCTCCACAACAGGTCCAACTAGCTTCTTTCCATCTAGATGAACTTGCATTGCAATGGTACCGTTGGTACACCAAGTTCATTGGACCCTCTTCTTAGGATGAATTTAAACAAGCCATCCTCCATCGTTTTGGTCCAACGGACTATGAAGACCCCTCTGAGGCACTATCCCGTCTCAAACAAACATCTACGGTGGCTGAATATCAAGAGGCCTTTGAAAGATTATCCCATCGTGTTGATGGCCTACCACAGAATTTCCTTGTTAGCAATTTTATTGCAGGGCTCAAGGATGAGGTCCGACTGGATGTCCGAATTAAACAGCCACGTACTCTCTCGGATGCCATCAATGTGGCCAGATTAGTTGAAGATCGCAATCAGTTGCTGCGACGATCAGCGTCTTCTTTTCGACCCCAGAATTCGTCATCTCTTCCATGAATTTCACCAAGTCCAGCGACAGGCCTTCTTGGTCCCCCACCCACTACAAAGACGTCAACCACACCAGGAGCACCAACTGTCCCAATCCGACGCATTACAGGGCCAGAGGCACGAGCACGACGGGAAAAAGGGTTGTGCTATTATTGCGATGAGAAATTCGTTCCGGGTCACCGCTACGAGAAACCTCAATTCTTCATGATGGAAGACGGAGCGACCAAAGATGAGGAGCCAAGCGAGCCTTTGGAAGATGATATTATTCCAGAAATTTCTTTCCATGCAATGGCAGGTACGTCACACCCGCAAACCATGCGAGTAATTGGTAAAATGAAGAATAAAAATATTACTGTATTAATCGATGGTGGAAGCACTCATAACTTCTTGGATCAGTCAGTTGTCACTAAGTTTGGATTGCCAGTGGTTCGGGACAAAATGCTGTAGGTTATGGTCGGTAACAGAGAAAAGATTGATTGTTCTGGGCGATGTTTGGCGCTTACTTTAGTCATCCAAGACCATCCAATTCAGGCAGATTTTTATGTGTTACCCGTTGCTGCATGCCAGGCTGTTTTGGGAGTACAGTGGTTGGAAACGTTGGGGCCGATCGAAACCGACTATCGACAGTTGACAATGACCTTCAAACAAGCTGGTAAATCACAAACTTTTCATGGGCTGAAACATTCTCCTCTAGCTCATATATCCAAAAATGAACTGCAACAGATGACGGGAATGGGATTTTTATTGCATATGGTACCCAGTTCACCTGTAGAAGAATTCATTTCCCTTCCTACAGACATGACTCAGTTGTTGACAGAATTTTCACATGTTTTTAGCACACCAACACAGCTACCACCAGTGCGCACACAGAACCACCAAATTCCGCTGCAACCTGGTCATGGACCCGTCAGCGTGCGTCCCTATCGGTACCCGTTTTACCAAAAAATTGAGATCGAAAAAATGGTACGTGACTTTCTTGACTCTGGATTTATTCGACACAGCCATAGCCCTTTTTCTTCGCCTGTGCTTCTTGTTAAAAAAACAGATGGATCATGGCGCTTCTGTATTGACTACCGAGCTCTTAACAAAATCACTATCAAAGACAAGTATCCAATACCTGTCATAGATGAATTGCTCGATGAATTACATGGTGCGATGTATTTTTCCAAGCTAGATTTATGGGCGGGATATCACCAAATCCGTGTCCAAGCTGACGATATACACAAGACGGCCTTCCGCACTCATGAGGGACACTACGAATTCCTAGTTATGCCTTTTGGCCTCACAAACGCACCATCCACCTTCCAAAGCCTCATGAATGATGTATTTCGTCCATATCTCAGGCAATTCGTGTTGGTATTTTTTGATGATATCCTGGTATATAGTAAGAACTGGCTGGACCACCTTCGGCATCTGCGAGTTGTATTGGAAATTTCGTCAGCTAACTGTTTATTTGCAAAGCAATCAAAATGCAAGTTTGGGGTTCTACAAGTCGAATACTTGGGTCATCTTATCTCTTTGGATGGAGTTGCCGTCGACCCAACAAAAATTCGAGTTGTCCTGGACTGGCCAACTCCAACTACTGCTCGTGGAATCCGTGGATTCCTTGGCTTAGCAGGATATTATAGAAAGTTCATCCGTGGATTCGCTATCATCGCTGCTCCATTAACACGTTTGTTGACAAAGGAAGGATTTCGTTGGACAACTGCGGCCGAGACAGCTTTTAATCATATGAAGGCAGCCCTCACTTCACCTCCGGTTCTGCAGCTACCAGACT
Source organism: Annona cherimola (assembly GCA_030490835.1). Classification (NCBI taxonomy): domain Eukaryota; kingdom Viridiplantae; phylum Streptophyta; class Magnoliopsida; order Magnoliales; family Annonaceae; genus Annona; species Annona cherimola. The sequence goes on from CM059974.1 coordinate 31,747,494, forward strand.
TCTCCATCCCTTTTGTTGTTGAGTGTGATGCTTCAGGTGTGGGACTTGGTGCTATTCTAACACAACACAATCGACCAATTGCTTTTTATAGCGAAGCACTTAAGGGATCCGCCCTAGCACTTTCAGCGTATGAAAAAGAGATGCTAGCCATTGTTAAGGCAATCCGCAAATGGCGTCCGTATCTCCTAGGACGGCCTTTTGTCATCAAAACTGATCAGCAGAGTTTAAAATTCTTGCTTGAACAACGTATCACCACTCCAGCGCAGACACGATGGTTGCCGAAAATAATGGGATATGATTACTCTATTCAATACAAGAGAGGAAAAGAGAATGATGGGGCTGATGCATTATCACGGGTAGCTGAATTTCAGCTCCTCGCAATTACGATGCCGCTGACAAATTGGTGGGAAACACTTCAAGAAGAAGTTGTGAATGACCCTTTCTACATTCAGCTGGAGACTTCTACTCCATCTGGTTGTTTCAAGTGTGAAGGAGTTTGGAGAAAAGATGGGAGGTTATTCTTGAGTCCTAATTCATCATTACTTCCTACTATTATGACAGAGGCTCATTCAACGCCAACTGGTGGCCATTTCGGGTACCACAAAACATTGAGTCGTCTCAAAACTTGTTTTGTCTGGCCTGGTATGCGGACATCAATCAAGCAGTTCATTCGAGAATGTGAAATCTGCCAACGTTGCAAAACTGATAATTTTCGACCAGCTGGGTTGTTGCAACCATTGCAGTTACCAGAGAAAGTATGGACTGAAATATCAATGGATTTCATTGACGGACTGCCACCATCCCAAGGCCACACTGTTATTATGGTTGTTGTAGATCGCTTGACGAAATATGCACACTTCATCCCACTCAAGCATCCATACACGACTATTTCAGTAGCAAAAGCCTTTGTCCGAGAAATTGTTCGCTTGCATGGCGTTCCGATTTCAATTGTAAGTGATCGTGACCGTATATTTATTAGTACCTTCTGGAAAAATTTATTTCAATTACAGGGGAGCAAACTATGCATGAGTTCTAGCTACCATCCCCAAACCGACGGACAAACTGAAGTCGTCAATCGAACCTTGGAGCAGTATCTGCGATGTTTTACTAGTGATCAGCCTCGGAAGTGGGTTGATTGGATTCCCTGGGCTGAATACAGTTATAACACGGCCACCCACACATCCACAGGAGTATCCCCTTTTGAGGCCGTGTATGGTACACCTCCCCCTACCTTACTATCTTATGTTCCTGGTACAACCCGAGTTCATGCTGTGGAAGAGTTTTTGCGCACAAGGGAGGAGATCTTACGTGAGTTACGCTGCAACTTGATCGCTGCTCGTGATCGCATGAAATCTCAGGTGGACCAAAATCGTAGAGACCTTACTTACAGTGTGGGTGAGTATGTTTATCTCAAACTTCGTCCATACCGTCAACAATCAGTGGTCTTTCGTGGGTCACTCAAACTCGCACCTCGATATTTTGGACCATTTAAAATTCTTGCCCGTGTTGGACCCGTGGCCTACAAGCTGGAGTTACCCGTTGGTTCCTTAATTCATGATGTTTTTCATGTCAGCCTATTAAAGAAATACTTGGGTTCGGATGTTCCGGTTTACCCAACTCTGCCACCTACAAATTCGGATTCAGTAATCCTTCCACAGCCTGAGGTCATATTGGATTCTCGTGTCATTCAAAAGGGTAATTATCGCCCCAAAAAGGAATTGCTTGTCAAGTGGATGGGTGCACCACCAGAGGATGCAACATGGGAGAATCATCGCCGTTTTGCCAAGATGTATCCTGATTTTCTCCTTGAGGACAATGAGACTTCAAGAGGTGGGGAATGATAAGTACAGATCGGATGGCATGGAAGTCATGGAAGAGGACATGCAAGGGAATGGGGATCATGGAGATAATGGGTCAGACTGTTTCGTACCAAGTATAGGTCAATAAGTTAGTTGTTCTGTTTGAATTCAGAGCATTATTTTGTTAGTGCTTAGTGGCTTCCTTTTCTTTTGGCATTAATTTGTTAGTGGGTAGTTTCTTCCTAGTGATCCGGAAATCACTTTTCATTTGTAACTCTATAAAAAGGTCTTTGGAATTCAATAAAGGTATGATTATCCTGCAAACGACTCTCTCTCTATCTCTAATTTCCCCTTTTTCTGTCATTCTTTTCCTTCTACCAAAAATTGATCGTATCAGATAACAACCTGAAAAACGGTATGCAATTGATTTTTTTTTTATTTGTATGCAATTGATTTCGGACTAAAGAATCATGTATCAAAACCTTGATATTAAATGGTATACTTAAAAACACCACTTAAGGCGTTGTCCTCCTCCTGGTAAACACGACTGCTGCACAGTGCCAGCCAGTGTTCAAATGGCATTGGCATAAGCCCCTGTGCCTATTATTTGAGAGCTATGTCTTTCTATTTTTCTTTAGTAGAGCTTTGTCCTGAGGTTTTTTTAATGGAGCTTTGTCTCCATATTTCTTATATAGGAGCAGAGTGTCTCCTTCTGAAAAATTTTAATAATGTTTCAGAGCTTGATTGTAATAGATGTTAAGATAAATGTAAAAATATGTACCAATAAAAAAATGCCACTTAATTAAAGGAGACCTTTACAAGCAGCATGATTATATACACCATGATGTATTTTAAGCTAAAATACAATATTAATTTAATTTAATTTATTTTTACTTTATCTTATTTTCTTAATAAATATATTTTTCTAATTGTATTTAATCTATATATCAAGTTTTGCTATTTTATAATATTTTTATATATTTATTTTTGATTTTTTAAAAATAATCAATTTTAGGGCCGTTTTGAGTCATTTTCCATCCCTTAAAAAACTTGATTTTAAAAAATTTAAAATAAATATATAAAAGTATTATAAATAGCAAAACTTGATATATAGATTAGATATAATTAGAAAAATATATTTATGAAGAAAAAATAAACCAAAGTAAAAATAGAATAAAATAAATAAATGTTGTATTTTAGCCTAAAATATATTATTGTGTATATAATTATACTCTCTTTATAAAGGGGGTCAACAATCCATCATTAAAATACAGTTAAAACTACAATCCAACTCACTTCGTGATCTTGATCCCACCAAAACTTGCTTTCCAAATGGGGAGGTGGAGAGGAGCACTCCCTCAGCTTTGCTATCAAAGGAATATGTTAGAAAACGTGATTTAAGTTTATATGGATCACAGCGGAAGTACAAACAATACAATAAGATCAAAGAAATAAGAGTAAGATCATACATAAGAAGACACTGCGATTAACGTGGAAAACTTTCAAACCAAGAAGGGAAAAACTATTAATCTACTATGATAAATAGGTTATAAAGATATATACAAGAATACCTTAAACATATTCCCTGAATGCCTCATACGTGCTCCAAATAAGAATGCTTTGAGAATCCCTTTCTCACGCCCCATCAGGATACCTTTTAAGGTTTTATTCAATCTCTAATTGATACGCCTATATATAGGACTTTATGGGCTCTTACAAAAATAAATATGCAATCTCAAACTTACTTAACTAAGATATACAGAATATAAAACACACTTATCAGAATATTACTTTGGCGACACCACCTTTAGAGCACCCACATCACTGCTCCTGCAACTCTTCTCACTTCCTGCGACCACGTAGGCCGGAAGGCTTCTGACGCCTCCACGGCCGCCTTCTGTATGTCCGCAGTGCTGCAGGAAGCCTGCAACGACAGACGCCAAGCCGAGTCAGCGAAATTCAAGTGCGCTTTCCGTCCTCTCAGCGCCATGGCGGCGAAGTCTTGAGCTCGAGCGGCCGTCTCCGCGGTTAGGAAGGTCCCCAGCGAATATGCGTGACTTGTTGTTCGGCTCCCGCACCTCGCACACCCATTTCTCTCCGTTCCTCCTCCTGATGCCTTTCAACACCGGGTGTCCGGTCTCCCGGAACTTCTTCCTCCTCGCTCACCGCTTCGGAGCGTTCATGGCCACAGTCGCGTACGTTTCTTCTTCGTCTGATGCACTGCGCAAAAGGCTGCTGCTGCCCATCGACGTCGAAGGATCATCAGAGATATTAGATTTAACGACATCAACTTCTGCGCAAGTAATTAACCATGGAAAGTGGATTTTTGTGGCTTTTGATAAAGTAGTAGTTTTGATAGCGAAAGATGAGATTTGAGTTTTGTTCTTTCAAGTCGTGTAGTTGGATGTTGGAATTCAATTTGCGGTTTGTCCTGGGTTTTATACGCGCACACGGAGCGTACATCTTGTTCGAGTTCTTTCCCAGTACTTGAAACTCAAGTTCCGATTCGCTTTTGAGAGAGCGATGGAGTCAACAGTCGAGTTTGCCGAAGGAGTACGGGGGGTCGCTGACTCTGCGTACGTCGGATAATTGGAAATGGGTTTCGCGTGGGAAGTGCCGTACCATAAGAACTTAGGGACGCACTGGAGAGCACCCGAACGGACAGAGTAGTATAAAATATTCTTAGGCATGATTAGGGTAGATGTGTTAGGTACTTAGAATTGATCCCATGGATATAATTATATATGTATATGATATATATTATGTTTTGTCCGTGATATCCCGTGTGCACATCCATTTTAACAAATTCGAATTCAAATAAATCTTGTATCTTGTGGAGTTGTAGATTGTGAAGTAAGAAACGGTATTTTCATATATAAGTCATTGACTTACGAAAGCCTTTACAAGTAATTTTGTGAATTGTGATTAATATATTAATAGCTTTAATAATTAAGTTATAACAATCTCTACTTTATAATTTTTACATAATAATGTAAACAGTAATATATACACTCGTAATTTTAAAATGTAAATAAATATGGATTTATATTTTTAAAAATAACATATAAATATATTTTTAAAAAAATATTATATTTGAGTATTAAAGAAACTGATTTTGAATCGAAACTGAAACCAAACTGATGGATAATGGGTAGAGTAGGTTACATTAAGAATCAAATTGACAAATGTATAGGGTAGGGTGGGCTTTTTACAAATAAAATACGAGTATCGTAGATTGTTACCCGAACTGAACTAACGCAAGTTGCACCCCTACAAAACTCTAGTAGAGGTTCCTATTTATAGGTTATGGGAGGAAACATCAACCCATTTTAGAATTTTTTCCAATGGAATGAAATAATTATAGCTGTTATAAAAGGTATAATCTTTTACTTATCGTAATCGCTCCAATTGGATTAAGCAATCAACTCTCATTACAACAAATTAATGTCCATAAATGCAGTCATTTTCTTACTATACACGAGCTTTGATTATATATATTAATTTGGCCACGGATACTTAGTGTATGCTTGTAACATGGGTAGAGAGGAAAGTGAGAAAAGGAAAAATTAAATATTTGTGAAAAGCGGGTAGAAAGAAAAGTGAGAAAAAGAAAAATTGAATATTTGTGAAAAGTATAAAAGCGAAGTAATATGATAAGGATAAAACTAAAATAGTTAGTTAATTAAAATATCAAAACAAAGTATGTAAGGATGAGGGAGGATAGTAGCTTACCACTTATGCTATTTAGCAATTGCATTGATAGAATGGAACAAATGTCAAACAAGAATGAAAGATTTTATTAGAAAATATCAACTGAAAACTTTGAGTACTATAAAAAGTCAATATTCTCTCTCTAAAAAAGGTTGTTCTATCTCTACTTTCTCTCTAGGCTAACCAAGCAACTAAGACATACCAAATCCAATCTCCCTTTCCCACTTCCTAGGCATATTTATAAGCTCAAGTAGAAATCCCACTAACTTGAAGCCCTTTGATACAAAAACAAGTACTTTCATACTTTGTCGTTTCCGTATTTTCCTAGTACCATCCTTATCCCTTAATTAACTACAAATACTTTCAAATTTCACATTACTTATAGCTATTTATATTTGACTGTAAATAATGACGATGATTTACCCATAAGTAATACTAAAATTTAGCTGTTCAAAGTCGAACGTTAATAAGAAAAAAGTTTATCACCACTTAGATGACCAAGTTGCTCACCTAGAATACACCTTCGTTGAGTGCCTAATTATTCAAGATGGGTAGCCTAATACAAAAGTAAGAACAAAATTTAGCTAAAAAGTTGACTAAATATATTAAGTTTCATTGTAGTGCACGTTCATGATCTTGTGTTCAAATCAACCCATTATCAATGGTTCATCTCACTTGGTAGTTGCAAAATGAAAAGTTTATAATAATATATCTTGACCAAAATTGCAACTAAGTTAAAAAAAAAAAAAGATTCATCATCTAGCACTAATGAGGCATTTGGTTTTGCACTTATGTCATATAGGGTGTGTTTAGCAATCATAAATACTAGTCAATTTAAAATTTTCAATCAAAAACTATTCATTTGCCATGACTATCCTATGTTAAATTATTTTTGACATATTCCTGTACAACTACTCTATTTTTTAATTACTTATTTATAACTACCATACAACTATATTATTTATTTTAACTTTATTCTTTTTATTCCTCATCATTACTCCTATTATATTACGTCATTTCTCCTATTTTTAAAAGTATTTTTATGCCAAATTTTTTTAAAAAAAATTTAATCAAACGCCAAACACACTCATAGTTGACAAATGCCTAGAATCTAGTTCCTATTGGGCTAGTTATACCCTAATGGCCGAAGTTGATGAAGCCTAGTTATTCTACATTTTAGATAAGCATCCATAATAAATTATAATCTCCCCTACAAAGTATAACAAAATATCGCTTCCTAGCTGAATGAAACTATTGAAAGAAAAAACTCATCTCATAATATAATGCAAAACGAGCCCTAAATTTGTTCAGTTGGCTTAAAACACAAAATAAAACAAAGTTCAACAAACAAATCTGAAATTCATGTTGGTTTGAGTCAACTCATCATACACATTAATGGCTAATTCTCGTTGAGATGTCTTCATTAAGCTTTGACTTTTAAGTTGTACCTTCCTATTAGTTTATCCATATTAATTGTGGAAGGGGCTAAGTATGCAATTATAAGTTTAAGTAAAAGCTGTCACCAAGTGGTATACATTAGGGCAACCACAATGCCCATGTGGTATTGAATCCCATACCATGAAAGTTTATTTGAAATTTTACCTTATATTCTCCTTGAGGTAGGGGTATTTATAGAAATTTTCCTCCATAGAGTTTATATAAATGGTGCTTGATTGTAATATCAACTATCTTAGTTTATAAATATCAATCAAAAAAGTGTAAGCAAAAGCCTCATTAGTCTAACCTTTGGAGTTAAGAAGACACATAAGCACCCAATAATGGGTATTAAAGCTCATGACGAAACAACTCCCACCTAAAAGATTGGGAAATTAGGTTAAGGGGCTTATCATATTTGAAGTAATCTCATGAATTTATATTTAAATATGGTTCACTTATTTCTAATTTTTTTTACATTTAATCCATCAACTATGTTTAGAACTATTTATTTAACCTATATATAGAAAATCAAGTAAATTGAAAATTATTATTAATCTTCAAAAATATAATTATAAATAACTTCATGCATTTATTCTTATTGTTATGGATTTTATGCAAATCTAAATAATATGATTTTTGTGGATAACTTGGATTTAAAGTTACTTCAATAAATTTTGATATTTGATTGTTCATCAACCTAATTACGGCATAATGGGAAGCACACATGCGACAAGGAAAATAAACTCATACAAAGGTCTAAGCCAACACATGAGGGAGTTAAACTGAAGTCGCAGTTAGATTTGGTGGTGTCATCACTTGAATGACCAAGTGATTGATGTGAGTGTGTGTATGGTGTGTGGATTAGAGATTTAGAGTTTAAAGTTGGATTGAGACATTTATCTTGTTTACCTCTCCTCGGGAGTACAACTCCTCTATGTTGTCTAGTTATACAATGTGGGTGACATGATTAAGAAAAAAGTTAATTTGGTAATTTAAATGCAATTCGACTAAAATAGACCTAGCTGTCGAAGAGATGACTTCTGAAATTCACTTTGCAGGATCACATTTTAACTTCAATAATTTGATCAATTTTTGACAAATTTTATGAAAATAAAATTATTAAATAAAACCACTACTAGTGAATAGCGAATCTGAGGTTGTGTAAATCGGCCGATTGGGCAAGTTACTGCACTCGTGGATGAGTAACTACCTGAAAAATATTATGCAATTGATTTCGGATTAAAGAATCACATATCAAAACCTTTATATTAAATGGTATACTAAAATACACCTGCCAGGGGACCAGCAATGCATCATTAAAATACACTAAGAACTAGTAAACTACAATACAACTCATCAAATGGAGTAACTCCACAAAGACGCATCAACTTCAGCTTCTTCGTCATCATGATCCCAACAAAACTGGCTGTGGAAACAGGGAGGTGGAGAGAAGAGCACTCCCTCGGTTATGCTGTCAAAGGAATACTTCTCTGGCAACATCACCTTCAGATCACCCACACCACTGGCACCGCTGCTCTTGTTCACTTCTTGCGACAACGGTGGCCGGAAGGCTTCCGCGGCCTCCAAAGCCGCCTTCTGTATGTCTGCAGAGCTGTGGGAAGCAGGCACCGGCAGGCGCCAAGCCGAGTCGGCGTAATTCAAGCACGCTTTCCGTCCTCTCAGAGCCATGGCGGCGACGTCATGAGCTCGAGCGGCCATCTCCGCGGTCTGGAAGGTCCCCAGCCAGATGCGAGACTTCTTGTTAGGCTCCCGCACCTCGCACACCCATTTCCCTCCGTTCCTCCTCCTGATGCCTTTCAACACTGGGTGTCTCGTCTCCCGAAACTTCTTCCTCCCGGCTCGCCGCTTCGGAGGGCTCGTCACCACAGTTGCATACGCTTCTTCTTCGTCTGATACGCTGCGCAAATGGCTATTGCTGCCTATCGACGTCAAATGAACATCAGAGCTATTAGATGCAACTATATCCAACTTCCCACGCAAATAATTAACCATGGCAAGTGAGTTTTGTGGCTTTCGATGGAGTAGTAGTTTTGGAAGAAAAAAATGAGATTTGAGTTCTGTATTCTTTCGAGTTGTGTGGCTGGGTGTTGGAATTCGGTTTTTATAGAGGTCGGAAGGAGGGTTTTGCGGTTTTTCCTGGGTTTTATACGCGCACACGGAGCGCACATATTGTTCGAGTTCTTTCCTAGTACTTGAAAGTTGAAACTCAAGTTCTGATTGGCTTTCGAGAGTGAGGTGGAGTCAACGAGGGAATACTCACCGCTGACATGCGTACGTTGGATAATTGGAAATGGGTTTAACGTGGGGCTGGCTTGGCACAAGAACTACAGTATCTAGAAGTTGCTAATGGGAGGAAAAATTCATCCATTTTAGAAATTATTCGAATTGACTAAAATAATTAACGCTTTGATAAAAGGTGTAATCTTTTACTTATTCTAATATTTCCAACTGAAGTAAGGCTACAATCTCTTCCTGCACAAATCTAAAAAATTGATACAGTTAGAAAAGTGTGATAACATGGCTAGTCCAAGACTCCGCCTCTAACATTGATAATCCAGTTCAATGACTAAAACTCAAACACAAAATATAGGAAAAATCTCTATTATCTTATTTAAGATAACTGTTTAATAACAATACTAGAGGTGACTTTATAGAAGAAAAAACAAATGAACTTTATACTAATAATCCATACCTAAGTAAAAATGCGAAAAGTTCTATTTTTCCCATTTTACTAAAAATAGTAAAATTCACAATTTACTATAAATAGTAAATACAATTGAGTAAAACTTCAATGACTTAAATTCATGCAAAATGATAATTTTGACATAAAAAATATGCTCGACTGAGTTACACTCGGGTTGCCATGTCGATAAGCTTAGAAATACTTTTCGTTAATATGTTATGAAACTCATAACTCTTTCAGAATTAAAAGATGCTTAGACCCTTCCACGATGATTCACCCGCTCCAAGAAGTCCTCCAAATGGGTTTATATCAACAATAAATCAATAAATACAATCATTTTCTTAATTATGTATAAAGTATATTTAACTATATATTAATTTGGCTAAAAATACTTAGTAAACTGAAAATACTTCTAAATTTCACACTACTTGTAATTGTTTAGATTTAATTATAAATAATGATGGCTATTTAACCATTAAGTAATTTTAAAATTTGGCTACTTGGAGTAAAATGCAAGTAAGAATGAAATTTTGCCAAAACAAGTCAACTAAATATACTAACTTTTATTTTCAAAAAAAATAGATGTTATTGTAGTGCAAAATCATGAGGTCAAGGGCCCATTTGACAGGACAGAAAAATGGAGTAAAATTTTGGTGGAGAACTTTTTGAAATAAATAGGATAATGATTGATATAATAGGAGTAATGTCTAGAAGTAGAGATAAAAATTTTGAAATAGATAAGAGAATTGTATAAGAAAATATGATAATGTAGGAGAAGGGGAGGGGAGAGAAAATTCTCTTTTCCTTTCTTCCATTTTAAATATATTCTAATCATTTTCTTGTACAGTTATGCTATTTCGTTCCATTTTATTCATATTATATTACATTGGTCTCACACTTTTAAAAATATTCTTTTCTTTACTTCTCATCCCTCTTTGCCCATGTTACCAGAAGGTGCCAAAATCAACCCAATGACATGTGCATCTAACTCTTTTTTTTTTTTTTTTTATGAAAACTCATCTAACTTGACATTTGCAGAATGTATAGTAACATTTTGTTATCTTCACTAAAATTGTGACTAGGTTGTTATAAAATTCATCATCAAGCTATAAACCTGTGAGGCATTATGTTTTGCACTTAAATCATTGTAAACACCCCACTTTTGAGCCATTTTTGGGTCATACTAATGTTAGGCCCATTTTATAAAATGAAGCTATTTAAAGATCATATATGATTTGGATTAATTTGCAATTGAAGATACATCATCAAGTCATATTATTTTTACGGAATTATTACAAAGTCATTAGATTGTAAAAAATGAAAATCAAGGGCTGAGATGGTCTTCCCATGGGCCGGGTGAGTATGGAACTGCTGCACTAGTGGAGTACCAAAAGAGGCAACTCCACCTTCCCTAAAAAATCGCATAACTGCCTCCAACCAAACTTCCCATGGCTACCCTCCTACGATCTCCTCCAACAACTATCGGACAGCCAATCGGCGCCACTCATCGAGGTGACAGCGTGTGCACCATTGCCTATCATCTACGACGAAACCCCTCTTCCACAGCTCCAGCAGATCTCCCTTCTTCAAAGCTACGTCCGAAAGCCAACTCCTGGCCAGCCTTGATTTCAGCAGCAACCTCTATGGCAGCACCTACTCCGGCTCGTCTCCAACCACGTCCATCATCTCTCCTCCAGATCCAGTGATGCCCACTTCCGTTTTCAACATCCATGACACCACAACCCAATGACGACATCCATCATGACATCAATCACCAAAAATCCAGCGTCGGCATCCATGGTGAAACTCTGGCTCCATCAGTAGCACTTCTGCCATCCCAAGCTACAACCATAACAAGAGAACTTCAAGCTCATCTGTTACGAAAGATCCATCCACCACGTTAGCAACAATCCACATCGTCCAACTCTATTACTTGGGCACCAAGTAAAATGCTTAGAGATGAAGTAAAGGGAGAACCCAGCAATATCCGACATGCACCGCAAAGAACTAGCGGATCAATGACAAAACCAGAGGAGAGAGCGAAATACACAATACATGCCACAACTTATGCACAATCAACCAATGGGAGGTTGTCATGTGGATAGCCAGCTTGCCCAAAAATGGCTATAAATATTGACCCCTTCCAAAGTCTCTACACACAATAAGTTTCTAGAGCAAGGGGAGAAGAAAGGGGCTGTAGCCACCACTCTGCCATCTCCCTCCTCATTCTGGCCTTCCTTTAGCAACCTTAGTTCCCGGCAATAAAAAACTTCTCTGCCTCCATCCTCCCTTTAAAATCGTTCCGGCAACCATCCTCCCAGCCAAAATAATCACTACCTCCTGCCCACTATTCCAACAATCTATAAGAGCATCCAAAAATATCCATAGCTCCTGTCCAGCTAAACCTATCTAAAAAATGCCCCATTTATTTTTATTATGTCATAACATATGATTTTTCTGTAATCCAGTCTCTGTTTATGTAAACCAGTGCTTTATCAATACAATATTTGGGTTCTAATCTTCCTAAAAAGATTAATAGCAACTTCTCTTTTTATATTATTACTATTATTTTCATTTTAATGCTTTAATCTCTATTTATTACAATAATATCTATCGTAGTGCTTATTGCACGCTAAAGGGGTGCTACAGTCATATATAGCTGGCTCAAGCCAGGAATTTATTAGATCTCAGTTATATGCACTTAGTACACTTAGACTCGGTGTACCCGGGTACAAATATCTATTTTTAATTTTTTTGAAAATTTTTTACACAACTTTTAATGTAAATATATTTAATATGTGCATCAATTTTTATCTTTTTGAAGATTTTTTCTATTTTTTAAAAATCTAAAAATTTAAAAATATTAAAAAATAGTAAAAACACATGTTAAATACACTTAGATCAACAGTTCTATGAAAAATCTTGAAAAAAATTTAAAAAATAAAATGCACTTAGGTAGACTGAGTCTAAGTGCACCTAAGTGCATACAATTGAAATTCAAATTTATTTGGGTTGAGTTAGTTATAATACCCTGAAAGCAACCCAAATCTAGGCTTGTTGCTAGTTATTCTTGACTTTCTAGATAACCCTCCGTAATAAATTAAAATCTCCACTTGGCTGGACGGTGCAAGAAAAAAAGTACGTACGTATGTATTGTTTTTCTCCTGAAGAAATTATCCAAAAGAAAATCACATCTCAAATATAAAGCAAAACAGGCCGTAAATGTGTTCAGGTGACTTTAAAAACAGATAAGACTCAACAAGCAATTTTTGGAATTTGTGCTAGTTTGAGTGGGGAGATGATTTCATGTACCTGGGTATAATTAGCTTCAATGCACCCAAATATTTATTTTTTATTTTTTGAAATTTTTTTTACAAAACTGTTAATTTAAGTATATTTAATAAGTGTATCAATTTTTAAATTTACTAAAAATGTCATTGATTTTGAAAAATCTAAAAAAACTAAAAATCTCCAAAATGATAAAAATTGATATACACTTTAAATATACTTTGCTTAAATACCTCATATATCAACTCTGCTGTTAATTATAGGCTGGCTGCGCACACGGATGTCCATGCACGCGCGCATGCACTGTCTGTCTGATCTGCCCAAGTAGAACTGAAGATGGCCGACGGATGACGGGTGACGTACTGCTCCAATGGTGGTCTTTTGTCATCTCTGCGGACTTTCGGCAGGCTAGCTCCTGAGTCCTAACGAAGTCAATGCAGTTGTGTGGGTTTCCACGAGGTGCATGGGCCTGGAACCTTAGACATGAGTTTCGTGTGGGCACGGGAACACATCTAAAATGACTCAAGGCTGCTGGGTATCTTATCTAGCCAGCTCGCTTAATTATTAAGCAAGACCAAGTCGTTTGTTCTAGATAATTTGCCAAACTGACTTAGCTATGAAGTTCTCTCTTATCAGCTTACCTGATAGACGACTTTCTTGAATAAGTTTGTTTTTTCTTTTCTCAAGCATGTTTTCTATATATACCGAGATAATTATGTCATCATCATCATCATCATCATAAGCCATTTTCCACCTAGGTGGAGCCGGTCGCATGTATTCTATTGCGCTATTCTTGGCGATTTAAGGCTAAATTTTCTGTAATTTGTAATATTTTTAAATCTTGTTTAATTATTTCCATTCATGTTTTTTTGAGTTTTCCTCTTATTCTCCTATCACATTCTATTTGGATAGACTCTGTTTTCCTAACCGGTGCTACTTCAGGTCTCTTTTTAACTTGACTAAACCATCTTAATCTATTTTCTCTAATTTTATTACAAATTGGTCTCACTTTTAAGTTTTCTCGAATTATTTCATTCCTAATTTTATTTTTTCTTGTTTTATCACTCATCCACCTTAACATTCTTATTTCTGCTACTCTCGTTTTTTGTATATGTTGTTCTTTAACTGCCCAACATTCAGCCCCATAAAGCATAGCAGGTCTAATCGCAGTCTTATAAAATTTTTCTTTAGTTTGATTGGAACTTGATGGTCACATAAAATTCCTGACGTACTTCTTCATTTCTTCCATCCTGTTTAAATTCTATGTATCATATCTTTCTCGATTTCTTCATTTTCTTGAAGTATTGATCATAAGTACCGAAAGTGATTAGTTCTTGTTACTATTTGATCTAAAATCTTAATTGGTTCCTCATCCGGGTTCTCACTATTATTAAAATTGCATTTCATATATTCAGTTTTTGTGTGACTAATTCTAAAACTATTAGATTCTAAAGCATCTACCCACCTATTCAATTTTAAATTTAGTCTTTATTTAGTTTCATCTATTAGAATAATGTCATCTGTAAATAACATACACCAAAGTACTTCTTCTTAGAGATGTCTAGTAATTTCTTCTATTACTAAGGTAAAAAGGTAAGGACTTAAAGCTGAGCTTTGATGTAGAACTATTTTAACTAGGAGATATTAGTATCTCCACTAATGGTCCTCACATTCGTAACACCCCCTCGTACATATCTTTAATAATATCAATGTATATATTATTAATTCCTTTCTTTCGCATATTAACTTTCTTAGTACTCGATCATATGCTTTTTCTAAATCAATAAAAATCATGTATAAGTTCTTTTTCTTCTCCCTATACTTTTTAAATAGTCATCTAAATAAGAAAATAGCTTCGGCAGTTGATCTTCCAGCATAAAACCAAATTGATTTTCAGATACATTAGTTTCTCATCTTAGTCTATTTTCAATTACTCTTTCCCATAATTTCATAGTATGACTCATTAATTTTATGCCATCGATTCCACTTCAAAATGACTATCGTACTCCATGTTAGTACAGGACTACCGGTTATTTAGTGCTAGATTTGGGTATATTTAGAGAAAAGTGTATCTTTTGCCCTTTCATTTTTATCACCAAAAATTCTGTACGACCCACCAAAAATGCCAATAGTTACCCCATGGGTAATTTGCATATTACTCATATAATTTGACTAAAATTGCTTATATATTTACATAGTTTCATAAATTGCACATTACTCTTACAGTTTCACGAAAATTACATATAACCCATGTTAACGGCTGCCGTCAAATAAAAGACAGTAAGACATTGGTACATTATTTGATTTATGAAAATACCCTTCAATTTGCACGTCAGCATTCCTCATCTCCTCCCACCCTTGAAAATCATTCTCCCCACCCTCTTCCTAACTGCAATGTCACGCCCCTCAACACTCTACTGAACGCCTTGTCCCACCCCTTCTCTCATGCCCCACTTGCATCGCACAGCTCCACCGTTCCCCCTCACTCCATCCAGCTCCACACCCTATCCAATGCCCCCATACAATCCCACGCACCCCACTCTGCACGACCTGCCCTTTGTCTCACTAAGTGACCCTTGGCTAACCATTGATGGCACTAGCACATCGTACCTTGACTGAGGGAAGACATAGGAACGGTCGTTGACGATGCAGTAGGGAAAGGCACTAGTTGCCTGGGCCACACCTTGAATGCCATCTCGAAATTGAGGTTTCTTTGAACTTCTATTCAAATTCGGAAGCCTAAGAATCCAAACAGAATTCGTCATTATTTTTTTAAAAAGAAAGCAATTCCAACCAAAAAAGCAAAGCCAAGAGCAATAAAGAAAAAACAAAAGAAGGCAACAGACATCCAAATCCAAACAGAATAAAAAAGTGGGCGAGATCACTCCTAATTAATCAAAGGATGATCAAATGAGAATGAAATACTGAGCTTACCGTGGAAGAAGAATGCAGAGAAGGAAGGGATGATATCTTTGTTGCTTTCTAAGACTGCAACACACCGCAATAATCCCTCTTCCTCCTTTTCTTCTCCAATTCCGTTTTCTACGGCCATGGAATGAGGAATTCCGACGCTAAGCAAAACAATAGCTTGTGTTGAAAATATGTGGAAAATAAGTTAAATCTATGTTTTGATGATTAACAAATCAATTTGAGTAAGTCTTGACTACTAACATGTTTGTGGATATGTTTAAGGGATATACATTTGAAGAACATAAAGCATGGAAGGCCAAGTCGTTCTCCAAGTCGACCCCAAGATCGACTTCAAGAAGAAGAATCTGTCCAGAATTGAAAATGGGAGAAGAACAAGTGAAGTCGCAGGCCAAGTCGACTCCACTTGCGACTTGGGAAGCCAAGTCGCAAACTAAGTCGACTCCAGCATCGACTTCAGTCGGGAGATTCACTCCAGAGCTGAATTTGGGATGGAAGAATGCCGAAGTCGCAAACGAAGTAGACTCCAGTTGCGACTTAGGCGAAGTCGTGAACGAAGTCAACCCCAAATTCGACTTGAGGTATTCTAAGTTCAAGGATGCAGATTCAAGCTCATTCCCAAGATCAACTTAAGATCTCTCAAGACCAAATCAAGAATACAAGCATGTTCAAGATCAAATCAAGTCTATCAAGTCCAAGGCAAAGATTCAAATATGCTTCAAGATGAAATCAAGTCATGAAGACCAAATGAGTCCAATGCAAAGCAAGGTGCATGAATCAATCATGCAAAGATCAAACTCTCATCAGATTCTCAAGGTTCAAGTCTATCCAAGATAAACCAAAGACAAGGACTTCAAGATCAACAAGATCTACAAGTATAAGGAATTACTTCAGAATGAAAATGATTAAAGGAAACAAGTCAAGCAAGATAGAGGAAGATCGAATGAAGATCAAAGCATTTTTAGCAAAGATCGAGTCAAGTCACAACCCAAGTCGACTCCATGATCGACTTGAGTTGAAGTCTAAAGCCAAGTCGACCCAAGACTCAAGACTCGGAACTTGAAGAGGTGAAGTCGCACCCGAAGTCGACTTCACCTGCGACTTGGGTCAAGTCGATGCCCAAGTCGACCTTATCTGGAACTTGAAGTTGCGACGGAGAAGCGAAGTCGCACCCGAAGTCGACTCCATCTGCGACTTGGGCGAAGTCGCATCCGAAGTCAACTCCACATACGACTTGGGTCGCAACGGTCGGATATTATTTGAACGTTAGCGCATTTAATGCGCGCCAACCACCTTCGAACGTTCAGATTCCCTCCACAATTATAAAAGGGAGTTATTGTGGACGAGGGAAGTAGCTGAGAATCATTAAGTGTGCTTAACTCCTATATTCAAGAGCTCTAAAGAGATCAAGCCATTCAAAGAGGAAGAACTTTGCTTCAAACTGCAAGAGCCAAACTTCTGAATCATCAAAGCCAATACTACGAGTTCTTCTCTGCGCCAAATTGTTTCTACACACCTGTAAAGTGTATACTTCTTTTATTATTTCTTTGTTTGTATTGAACTTGATTTAGTTTGAGGAACTAAGATCAAGTGTAAGCAAGGTAGTGTGTGATTGGAGTGGAACTCATCACCTACCTGTGCTGTGTTGTGTTGAGGCCCCCTAGAGCTGAAATCTAGAAGAGAGCAGTGGCTCTAATTGTATTGAGAGAATACAATAGTGGAACCCAAGTCACAAGGAGTGTGAGCTTGGAAGAGTTGAGTAGGGAGGTTGCCCGAACCACTATAAAAATCTTGTGTACTTGTTTTATGTTTCTGCTCTCTACATTATATTGCTTTCCATTTCGTTTCTTCATGAAGGGGACTGGATTAATCCGGGGTTAAGTTTCTGTTTAAGTTATAAATGTTTAAATACCCAATTCACCCCTCCCCTCTTGGGTTTTGCCATCAACTCGGGACCAACAGCTTGGTGATGCAACAAAGGAGATCATCCCATAAGTGCCTCAACTGCTGCTATTTGTTTGACCTCAGTGTGCCAGAGCTTGTTGTTAGGAGTGAAACTTGGTACTAGATTAGTCAAAACTCGTCCAATCCAACTCGATTTTAAAAGTAAGTTTGAGTTTTATTTTTGAGATTTTTCAAATTAAACTTAGTTTTAACCCGACCTGGGATAACTCGAAACCAATATCCAATTTATATTAACCTGAACCTGATCTGGTATGAAACTTCAGTGAACAATGGATTGGATGGATGACTACCTGAGCTCTGTGTCTTACTAGGCGAACATTAATGGTTTCTTGATCGAGGTTTTCAATCCTAGTAGGGGCATTCGCCAATTGGATCCTTTATCACCTTATTTATTATTTGAGCAGAAAGATTTTCGTGGTTGATCCATGATTTACATAAATGTAGGCATCTTCTAGGGCTGAAAATAGCCCGAGGGGCACTACTATCACTCATCTATTCTTTGCTGATGATGCCCTACTTTTCTCAAAGGCAAATGTGGGTGAAATTGTCAACATCCTGGCAATTTTGAAGGTGTATAGTGAATGTTCAAGCCAAGAGATTAATGTAAACAAAACTGCTCTGTTCTTTAGCTCCAACACTAGTGCCTCTATAAGGGAGGATATCAAGGGGCTGTTACGGTCAGGTGGGAATGAAATCAAATCATACTTGGGCCTGCCGATGTGGCTAGGAAAATCAACGAAACTAATGTTTAAAGGAATCAAAGAACGCATTTGGAGGAAGTTGCAAGGGTGGAAAGCGAAGTTATTATCCATGGGCGGGAAAGAAAGCCTCATAAAAGCGGTAACTCAGGCAATCCCATGCTATATTATTAGCCTCTTCTAATGTAAAATATTGAAAAATAAATAAATATTTAAGTTGACTGATCAAAATCCACGTAGGATATCGTACATTGCAAGAGTTGACCTTTGGACTAATTAGGCCAAATGGTTAATAATGGGCTTGCACAATTATTAGAAGTTGCGGATTATATTTTTATTTTTATCGTTGGATGTTATTTCAGCAACCCATGTAGCTCGGTTGGCATATAGGTGGTCTAGTAGTTTTAGAAGTCTAAGGTTCAAGTGAGGGGTTTCACAGAGAAAAATAATTAATTTTTGTACTTTTGCCTTCCTGGGTATGTGGGCCCCACAGGATAAGATATGATAAATATCCTGTCAGATAAGATGGGATTGGAAATTAAATTTAAGTTAAAGTGACAGGATTTTATCGTTTATTTAGTCCCTAGAATTTTAGGAGACTTATGAGAACCTTTTATAAAAAAAGTTGAGGAGTTGATTGATTTAGATATTGTGAATAGTAGAAAAAATTGAGAGCTTGTGTTGCAGAAGGAAAGAAGAGAAAAACGACTATTATTTTCCATAAAGGCAAGTGAGATTTTATTTGAGAATTAATTTTAGTTTGATAATTATATAAATTGTGTTAAACTATTTTTATACAATATTTATATATAAAGCGTGTATAGTATATAATTTTGAGGCTATATTTGACATAATTAAATTTTATAATCTTAAGCTTTTAGGATATAAAATTATGCAAATAAATATGTTTGAACTTTATGTCCAAAATTATATGTATTGAGATCATTGAATTTTATTATGTATTTTATTTTTATAAATGGATTGATGTAAATTAATTATACAACAAATATCTATGGATATTGAAATTATATTAATAATGTTATTAATTGCAGCATATATAATAATATCTATGCATGATACAAGTTGCGGAAAAATCCATATAGTAATATACATATAAGCCAAATTAAGTTCCTCGGACATCCAGGAGAAGGATTTAGCCAGCTGCATGGAAATCATATTAATGCAACGAAATTTTTTGGCTGCTTTTAACTCTTTAATATATTTAATAATTTTGATGCTTTTGATGTCCAGATATTTTTTTTTTGGAAATTGACTTGTAGCCCATTACAGCAATAAGGGCTAAGTAAGAGAGGCCCTAGTGGAACCCATCTGCATTAAAGGGTGTGATGATGTGGCTTAATGTGAGTCATTCATTCTATTTTGTTATAATTTATTTATTTTAATTTCGATTTGAATGATCAAATAGTCTATTTCTATATTTTTTGATGCTTCTGGACTCAATGGAAGGATTTGATTTTGTATTTGAAACCTAATTTTTGCAATATGAAATTAAATAATTATTTTATCATTTAAATAAGTTTTGATTTGGGTCATTATCTATTTTCAAATAAATTTTTAACTTGCTAGTGATGTCGGGACTAACCCATTATTATTATAGGTGTACCAAATCAAGTGGGACACTGGAGTTGGATTACCTGAATATTTTCAAGAGTATTTATTTCTATTTATTTATTTCAAAGGTATGTACTGAAAATGATGTACTTGTAATATTTTTTTGTGCTTTTATGTAATATTGGGAACATGACTAGTGCAAGTGAAAATTTTGAAATTTTTTCGTAAATTAATATAATAATTAATTTTGTCATAAATGTGTAATTGATCTTGGAAAACTGTATTAAATACATAACCTAGAATTACTTTTCTGGACCGGTGTGTTGCATCCAACTTACTAAATCATTTTGTTTGGAGCTGAATGGGATGTTCAGTAAATTCTAGTGGAATGAGAAGGACTGGGGTAAGAAAATTAGCTAGAACTTTGTGCAAACCAAAAAGAAGCAGCGGAATGGGGTTAGAGATCTGTGGGCTTTTAGTCTTGCAATGCTTGCAAAACAATTTTGGAGAATACTGATGAACCATGGGTCCCTATTCTACAGAGTTCTCAAGGGCAGATACTTCCCATCAGGCAATATTTGGAGCTGTCACACGAGGCCACACAACTCTCTCTTATGGAAGTGTATTCAAAAAGCTAAGGGGGTGACCTTTGAAGGAGGCAGATGGAGAGTGGGCAATGGAGAGGATATAAAATTCTTTCATGATAGGAGGCTAAACTCACGGATCCAAAAGGCTAGTTCTCTCCCTTTTTCTATTTCTGATGAGGAGCTAGTCTGTAGTTTCATAAACCAACAGAATGCTTCCTGGATCAAGGAAAAGATCCTGGCAGCGGTGGGGGATGTGGGTTGGCGGAAAATTAACAATATCCCAATTCCATCCGATGGCATGAGGGACTCCTGGTATTAGGAGATGGAAGCAAATGGTGTTTTCACTATAAAATCAGCGTACCGGTTTATCATCTCTAACCTCTGTTTTGCTGCAGGTCTGCCGAGGAATAGGAGAGACCAAAGATCGGTGGATAATTCTGTCATCAAGAAGATTTGTATAGCCAGAATTCCAGAAAAGGTCAACATCTTTACATAGAGGCTCCTCAGAAATGCCCTTCCGACCAAATTAAACCTGCAAAAAAGGGGTGTTGATGTTCACCTGGCCTGTTTTTTGTGCAATGGTGGTAAGGAGGACATAAACCACCTGTTTGTGTATTGTAAATGGGTGAGTGCTGAATTGTCTAAGATTATGGATTGTGGCAGGATTTGGATTCTGAGATTGGCTATAGCGTGCATATTCAGGATTCTTTCTGCTTCCAATGACAAAAGCAAGCTAGTGGTCTTCACAGTATTCTGCTGGAGATTCTGGTTTTTGGGAGACCAGTTAAGGGAGGCTGGAGAATGGCCTAATTTTACGAGCGTGGTGGATTGGTGTCAGTCCTATATTGATAGTTTGATAGGGACCATTCCGATGATCCCTATTCAAGCTCAGATGGACCCCTTGTCCATGCACGAAAGAGCCGTGCTGACCGGGGCTATTACTTAAGGCCAAGAGAGACATTGAGGCCTAAGGCAAGATGGAGCCCTGAGCCACAGTCACGGCGTATGATGAGGAAGATCGTGCAGCAAACTACCGTGCAGCAGGCGCAGGAGACCGAGTAACTCAAGGGGAGGGCGGCCATTACTTGAATAGTATAAATAAGACAGAGCGCGGGAGAGTTGGACATCTTTTGAATACCAGAGAATTCCTTTTTCTTCTTTGTTCTTTCTGATTCTTGTAAAATCATTTCCAATTGATTGATTCCATCAGAAATACAAATTTTACTTGAAAGATTTTCTCAATTCGTACAAAAGAAATTCAGTTCGTTCCTAACAAGGTATCAAAGCACAGTTTCCGATTAGAATGCCAGGAGCTGGGACGCAAGGAGAACGCATAGCTCGTATGGAGCAAGATCTGATGATGCAACAGAATATACAAGCAAGTCAAGAAGAGAGGCTAGGACGAATGGAGAGAGATACAGTGGAGAGATCGGTGGCATTTGAACGCCGCATGGACAGTTTCGGACAGCAGTTGGCGGAGGTACGTGACGGTTTGAAAGCACAGTATGAAGCTATGCTCCTCAAGCTTGATTCTATAGCCGATCTGCGCATTACTCCTTCCATTCCTTCTGAAACGGGACAGGAGGAGATTGTCTGGCATAACCGCAAATCTGAAGTACATCATCCTCATGCGCCGGGTCACGGTAAAATCGATTTTTCGATTTATCATTCCGGAGATCCCAATCCGTGGATCGCTAGAGCGGAAAATTACTTCGATATTTACGGAACACCAGAGTGGAAGAAAGTTCGAATAGCTTTTCAGCATCTGGATGGAGATGCTATTGCATGGGGGCAATGGTTCAATCGCACGCAGCCAGGAGCACAGTGGGCCTCCTTTTGCATGGCTATTCGACAGAGGTTTGGCAAGCCTGATTTGGTAGATGTGGATCGATCATTGCATAAAATCATGCAAAAGGGAAAGCTGGATGATTATATTTTGGAATTTGAGAGGTTGCATAATCGAGCCACGGGTTGGACTGACAAATTATTATGCAGTACGTTCATAGGCGGGCTCAGGGGTGATATTCGAGCAGAGCTGGAAGCTATGAGGCCGTCAACTATGAATATCATGGAAGTGATTGAAGCTGCCAGGGTGATAGATTACAAACGCCTGCAAATCAGATCGTGGATCAGGCAAGGAACAGGGGAATCTACAGGAGACTATCCTCCTCGGAAGACTGAAGGGAAAGGTACCGGTGGTATGTTAGTGAAGAAGCTCTCTTTGGAGCAAATACAAGAGAAAAGGCAAAAAGGGCTATGCTACTCTTGCGACGAGAAGTATACAAGGGGGCATGTTTGTGCCACAAAGCAATTATGCATTTTGGAAACGGAGGACAGGGGTATATATGAACAGCTTGGGGAGTTGGAAGACGTAGTGGACAGACAGGAAGTGGAAATTTCATTACATGCTTTATCTGGCTCCCTTGCGGCACAGTCCATGAAAATTAAAGGATTCATCAAAGGGGAGGAAGTTATTGTCCTCATAGACAGTGGCAGTTCACATAACTTCATCAACATAGATGTAGCTGAGAGACTGCAGTTGCCTATTCGTTCCACAGATGAGTTTGCTGTTTCTATTGCAGATGGACATAAACTTTGGTGCACGGGACAATGCCCCTGTGTGCCAATTGTGTTGCAGCAGTATTGTACAGAAGTTAATTTGTTTCCATTGACTATTGGGGCTGCGGATGTGGTGCTTGGGGTGAGATGGTTGAAGGGGTTAGGAAAGGTGATTTGTGATTGGGAAGAAATGACTATGTGTTTTATTAAGGAAGGTCACAAATATCACTTACAAGGGCTGCAACCTGGTGCAACTGAAACAACAACATGTAAATCAATTTTGAAGGAACAAACAGGAGGCAATCAAATTATGTTCCTATATATGCAGCAAGAAGCATTGACATTGAAGCCCTCTAATGAATTACTACCGGAACAAATCCAACAGTTGGAGTCCTTATTGTCCAGATTTCAGAAAGTATTTGAGCCACTTAAAGGATTGCCACCACTAAGGGGATTAGAACACCATATTAATATCCATCCTGGTTCATCTCCTGCTTCGGTTCGTCCTTACAGATATGCTCATCATCACAAGGCCGAAATTGAATCCCAAATTAAAGATCTGCTTCAAAGGGGGTTCATTCAGCCTAGCACCAGTCCTTATTCTGCTCCTGTGATATTGGTTAAAAAGAAGGACCAATCGTGGAGGATGTGCATTGACTATCGTGCTCTTAATCAAATCACTGTCAAAGATAAGTTTCCCATTCCTATTATTGATGAGTTGTTGGATGAACTGTCAGGTGCACGATTTTTCTCTAAACTGGATCTAAAATCTGGATATCATCAAATTCTAATGCATCCGGCAGATGCCCATAAAACAGCTTTTCGAACTCATCAGGGCCAATATGAGTTTTTGGTTATGCCATTTGGCCTTTCCAATGCTCCTGCCACTTTCCAAGCTCTCATGAATCGCATATTTCAGTCCTACTTGAGAAAATTCATTCTTGTTTTCTTTGATGATATACTGGTGTACAGCCCATCCTGGACAGAGCATATTAGCCACTTGGACATTGCATTCCAAGTGCTCAGTGATCATTCGTTGGTGGCCAACCGGGCCAAGTGTGCTTTTGGTAGGACTGTCATACAGTATTTGGGTCATGTGGTTTCTCATGCAGGTGTAGCAGCAGATGGAGAAAAATTGGAAGTAATAAAGAATTGGCCTAGGCCGAAAAATGCTAAGCAGCTTCGATCTTTTCTGGGGCTTACTGGTTATTATCGAAAGTTTATTCAAGGATATGGTATCTTGGCAGCACCACTGACAAGGTTACTACGAAGGGACGCTTTCGTTTGGGATGATGGGGCACAAGCTGCCTTTGAGAGGTTGAGATCAACTATGCTACAACCTCCCATTCTAGCCATGCCTGATTTTAATAAGACTTTTACGGTGGAGTGTGATGCTTCTGCCTCTGGAATTGGGGCTGTGCTATTACAAGACGAGCATCCTGTGGCATTCTTTAGTAAAGCTTTGTCACCTACTCATCATGGTAAATCCACATATGAACAGGAACTAATGGCGGTTGTTCTTGCGGTGAGGAAATGGAGGGCCTACTTGATTGGCCAACGCTTTGTGGTTCGCACAGATCACAATAGCCTACGTTTCTTAACGCATCAAAAGGTTCTCAACCCTGTACAGCAGAAATGGTTGGTCAAGCTTATGGGTTATGATTTCTGTGTGGAGTACAAGCGAGGAGTGTCCAATACCGCAGCGGACGCTCTGTCTAGGCAAGCTGAACTTTCTCACATCTCTGTCAGTTATCGACATTTTCCCCTCCATGCCATTCTGTTGCAGGAATGCTTAGACAATAAGGCTTTATCAGATTTCAAAGCGAGGGTGATTCAGGATCCTTTGAGTTTTCCGCAGTACTCGATTCAGGGAAATCATTTGTTCAAAAAGGGCAGATTGTTGCTTCCTGAAGACAGCAGCCACATTCCAGCCCTTATCAGACATTTTCATGATTCGTTTCTAGGAGGACATGCTGGTGTGTTGAGAACGTGCAAACGTATTCAAGAGCATTTCACTTGGAAAGGATTGAAGACAGCAGTTCGTGCTCATGTGGCCGCGTGTCACATCTGCAATCAATCCAAGTATGAAGCTCAGAGTCCAGCTGGGCTACTACAGCCACTGCCAATTCCTCAGTCCGTATGGTCTGATGTATCGATGGATTTCATCGATGGCCTACCCTGCTCTCAAGGACGTTCATCCATAATGGTTGTGGTGGATCGCTTATCTAAATATGCTCATTTTTGTGCTCTTCAGCATCCTTATACTGCCGTTGCTGTTGCTCAAGTTTTTGTCCAAAATGTGGTGCGTCTTCATGGGTTTCCTCGAACTGTTGTCTCTGATCGCGACCCCATTTTTCTCAGCACCTTTTGGAAGGCATTCTTTCGAGAACATCAGACTGATCTGAAGTATAGCACTGCTTACCATCCGGAGACAGATGGTCAGACGGAGGTCGTCAACCGCACCTTGGAAACTTATCTTCGGTGTTTCTGTATGGATCGCCCTTCCCGATGGGTTGGCATGCTTCCTTGGGCTGAGCTGTGGTATAATACAGCTTTTCAGTCTGCGATACAGAGCACACCCTTTGAGGTTGTGTATGGACGCCGGCCACCTTCTGTTCCCACTTATGAATCTGGGTCATGCAATCTTCCAGCTATTGATGCGCAGTTGAGAGATCGTGATTTGTTGTTGCAACGTCTTAAGGAGAACTTAGAACTGGCCCAGTTGAGGATGAAGCAACAAGCTGATAAGGGGCGCCGCGAACGAGTGTTTCAAGTGGGCGATCGGGTTTATTTACGTCTTCAGCCTTTCCGTCAAAATTCGCTACGCTCTGGGCGAATGCACAAATTATCTGCCCGATATTACGGGCCTTTTTCGGTTGTTGAGCGCATTGGTTCGGTGGCTTATCGGCTGAGTCTTCCTGCAGAGTCGCACATCCATCCAGTTTTCCATGTTTCACTCCTTAAACCTTGTGTGAATCCTTCCTTAACCGCTTCCGAACTTCCTCCGACTACAGTCGCAGATGAGTTGCAGTTGCTACCTGCTGGGATTATCGACCATCGTCGCATATTCAAGGGACAGCGTGAATGTGATGAAATTTTGGTGCATTGGAAGGGGTTGCCTGAATGCGATGATTCGTGGGAAGAATTATCTTCCTTCCGTCGCCAATTTCCTGACTTCTGCATTGACTTGGAGGTCCAAGTCAGTTCTCAGGCAGGCGGGGATGATAGGGACCATTCCGATGATCCCTATTCAAGCTCAGATGGACCCCTTGTCCATGCACGAAAGAGCCGTGCTGACCGGGGCTATTACTTAAGGCCAAGAGAGACATTGAGGCCTAAGGCAAGATGGAGCCCTGAGCCACAGTCACGGCGTATGATGAGGAAGATCGTGCAGCAAACTACCGTGCAGCAGGCGCAGGAGACCGAGTAACTCAAGGGGAGGGCGGCCATTACTTGAATAGTATAAATAAGACAGAGCGCGGGAGAGTTGGACATCTTTTGAATACCAGAGAATTCCTTTTTCTTCTTTGTTCTTTCTGATTCTTGTAAAATCATTTCCAATTGATTGATTCCATCAGAAATACAAATTTTACTTGAAAGATTTTCTCAATTCGTACAAAAGAAATTCAGTTCGTTCCTAACATAGTTTTAATGATGCGCAGGCTTCTGGTGGATCTGGTTTTTGTGGTTTATTGCTGCATCCTAGATGGAGGGCACCGAAGATGGGTCATCTGAAAATAAATGTTGATAGCAGGAGGAATGTCCGTGATGACTGTACTGGTATGGAGGCAGTCCTTAGGGATGGCTCTGGCAGATTCATGGCAGCTAAGACTTAGAGAGTGGCTGGCTGGACTGACACTTTATCGATGGAAGCCTTAGCCATCAAATCGGGTTTGGAATGGGCTGTTGAATTGAAGGTCACTAAGTTGGTGATGGAGAACGACTCATTATCCCTGATTAAGTTTTTGGAAGGTAATTGTTTGGTGATTTCCAGCGGTGGAACTGTTATCAAGGAAATCAAAATGCGTGCCAGCTGCTTCACAAATCTAACTTTTAGTCATGTCCTGAGATCAAGAAATGGTGTCGCTCATTGCCTGGCTGATTTTGTTGCTAAACATGCTGATGGTGTCAAAACATGGTGGGGCTACCCGCTCAAATTTCTTATAAATCTTTTGGACCTTGATTCTTCGGTTCTTTAGAAAAAGTCACACTTTTCTCATAAAAAAAAGTTGAATATATTGCATTTATATAATTTTATTTGTAAATAACTACAAATATATTAACTTTTTTAAAATTATTGCGTATACCAATTAACAATGAGATATATGTCTCGCTTTTATTAAATTTTATATTGTGATTTCATGAAATCTCATTTAGTTTTCTTTGATTTTTAACAATAAATTCATTACATTCATTATACTTAGAATTATCTTTTAATTAGAAAATCAAATTCAACAAAACCAAACATATCATTGGTCATAAAAATATATTCATGTATAAATTATAAACAAATAAGTTATTATAATTATCAGATACTTTTAAAATTAGTCGGTGTCAGGCAACAATGTTCAAAAAATTCATTATCTCTATTGGTAAATTTTAACTTTTATTGATTTGAGAGGAACCCAAATTTCAACTTGAAACTGAGAATGAAACTAATGCCAACCTAATCCAAACTTGAGTTTTAGAGTGTGTTTGGGAATAAATAAAACTTTTGATGAAAAGTTTTGAAGAGTAGAAGTTGTCAACTGATGTGATATAATAAGGGCAATGATGAGGATTAAAAATAATAAAATCAAAATAGATAGGTTAGTTTTATGGATAGTTGTGTAGAAATGATTGAAAAGTATGATAGTTGTATAGAAAAGTGTAAAAAAATAATTAAAAATGTAGTAATTGTGGAGAGTAAAAAGTTTTAGATTAAAAAACTTCAATTTGATATTTTATACTCGTTGTCCAACGCACCCCTAATATGAAGGTTTGGATTTGAGTTCATATAAATCTAATACAACCTGACCCCGTACTCCGTCATTGGTGGCGCTGTCCTTCTTATATTTGGGCCATCGAAATTGTCAGAAGTCGACAAAACCTTGAGAGGTTTCCAGCAAGTTGGTGGTTTTTAAAAAATAAAAAATAAAAAATGTGAGTGTTGCTTTCCTTTTCGGGTAGAGAGAAGATGGATTCCTCTGTGTGGACTGCCTCATTGAAAGAAGCTATCTGAGATGTGATCTTCTGCCAATTTACTTAAATATCCTTCAAATTCTAGCTAATGGATAGACGGTGTTCAGAAAGATGAAAATTTTGACATGAACATGCCATTACTTTCTTCAGTCTGGCCAGCTGGAAACTGAGGTTTTCTAATTCGTTTGCCTGCTGCTATTGCTTTTAAATTGATTAGCTGGTGGAATTATACGGAAGGTTCATTTTTGAGGATGAAGTACTTGGTATAAAAATCCCTTTGATGCATTAGCCTACCATTTGTTCTATTAAAACATAGTTTGCCTAATATTCTCCTTCTGATATAGAAAATGGAAAATAAGTGGACGAAAATAAATGGGTTTCAGTAGAAAGATTTACGTTGTTGTTTGCAAATCTAGTTTTTTATTTCTATTTTCAACCTTCTCATGGTGTTAAGGTCCTCCAAAATTTTTTAGTGATGAATTTAGTGATGCAAATATCTGCAGATGAGCATGCATTTACTGGGATGCTTCAATCATGCAAAACACCATGATCTCTAATTCAGCAGCGGAGGATGGAAAGAGAGAGAATTGATTCTTTGAATGCCTGTAAAGTAGGCTTATATACTTTCCTCATATTGGATTCTCAGTAGTTCATTACTACTACAGAGATTGAAAGCAGAGATCGAGACAAGTTTGACTTTCCACTTGGCTAAGAAAGAGAGAGAGTCAGGAGAGGGGACGACATAGGTGGGGAAGTTGCCGCTGGAGCCAAAGACTCTAAATTGAAGGGTATTTTCAAAAATCAAATAATTCACTAATGTTCTGTTGGCTTCTATTTGATAGCAACTATTAGAGAAATATATATCAAAACCTTGATATTAAATGGTACACTTAAAACACCTACTTGGGGACTACAAATCCATCATGAAATACACTTAAAACTACAATGCAAAACTATCTTCCACCTGCAGATCGTGATCCCACCAAAACTGTCTCTCAAAACCGGGAGGTGCGGAGAAGGGCACTCCCTCGGCTATGCTGTCAAAGCAATATTTCTCTGGCAACAGCACCTTCAGATCTCCCACATCGCCGCCGCTACACCTCTTCTTCACTTCCTGCAACGACGGTGGTGGGAAGGCTTCCGCTGCTGCCTCCACAGCCACCTTCTGTGTGTCCGTGGTGCTACGGGAATCCGGCACCGGCAGGCAATTCAAGCATTCTTTCTGTCCCCTCAACGCGCTCGAGCGGACATCCCCGCGGTTGGGAAGGTCCCCTGCCAATATGCGAGACTTCTTGTTCGGCTCACTTGATCACCTTGCAGACCCATATCTCTCCGTTCCTCCTCCTGATGCCTTTGAATTTTGAACACCGGGTCTGCTCCCCCAGAACTTCTTCATCCAGTCGTAGCCACAGTCGCGTACGTTTCTTCTTCGTCAGATATAGAGCACAAATGGTTGCTGCTGCCCATCGCCGTCGAAGGATCGTCAGAGCTATTAGATGCAATGACTTCCAAATTCCTCGAATTGTTTCATTGTCATACATTTGAAATCTTTTCAAGTGTATTTTTTTTCAAATTGTTCAAAACTTGTAACTTTAACATTGTATATATACTTAAATTTTTTTTAAAAAAAACATTGTATATATACTTAAATATTTATTTAAAAAAATTGTATATATACAGTAGATATTCTCCTCAAATAGGATACGTGGCTCCCTACCTAGTTCAAAACCGGATAATACTTTTACTAGCCGGACGAAGCCTCAGCTCCCGCTTTTTTTTTTTTTTTTGATTAAGGAGAATTACTCCATTCCTACTCCCCGTCAGCATTGACAGGAGTAGAAAGAGAGTGATCCAAGCGATTCATTGCCAAAAAATTATCTGTACAAATGTTTCTACAAATAGCAACGGGTGGATTACCCCACCAGGACTGATAGTCCTCAGAAGAAATCAAAATTAATTCAGCTAAGGAATGAGCAACTGCATTACCCTGCCGAAGCACATGATGAGCCGAAAAAGAAGCATTGCAAGTGAAGATTGACCTAATCTCATCAATGATAAACCCTACCTCCGAGGAAATAGGATCCGAATTAGATATGAAATTGTAAAGGATGAGAGAATCGGTTTCAAATTGCACTTGATTAAGACCCTGCTGGGTTGCCCATCTAATCCCCAAAAGGAATGCCGTAGCTTCCATGAAAAGTGAGTCCCTTACCCCGTTCCGTTTCCAACCAGAAGCCGCGACAAAATCGCCATGTGAGTCTCTAATAACAGCTGCACACCCAAACTTATCCATACTCGCGTGACTGCGCGCATCCACGTTGATCTTTACAAAAAACGGTGGCGGTTTGGTCCAACGTGGAACCAGATAACCATCCACAAGCCCAGACTTCGAGATCTTCCCCGCATTCCCGTGCTGAACAAGGAACTCAGTACACCAAACCAAAATATCAGCAAAATTCGGTTGGATGTTATCTTCCCTAAATTTGTTTCGCAGGTACCAAATCCTCCAGCAGCATAAAATGAAGAGGGAAAGATCCTCATAGTTGGATCTCCGCATAAGAGATTCCATCACTACACTGACCGAGGTACCCAAGGGGTTCAGTCTCGCAGCCCTCCAACAAGCGCCCAAAGTCATAGCACATTCCAAAAATAGGTGGTTCGCGTCTTCAACTCCATCCTTACACAGAATACAGCAGCTGTCAATCTCAAGTCCTCTATGACGAAGATTCTTGAGAGTAGGGAGGGAATCAGTGAGAAGACGCCATCCGAAAATAATAACCTTGCTCGGGAGCTTCAGTCGCCAAATTGCCTTGTAACATCCTGACAGTTCCTGGTTTGCTACATTTGAACATAACAATCTATATGCCGACTTGACAGAGAAGGAGCCATTTGGTTCATGCACCCAATATATAGAATCATCCACCCTCCCATGAGATAGAGTAATCGAACTTACCTGGGACCAAATCGTCTCCCCCGCGGCAGCCAGAATCTGCTCTCTCTTCCAAGAATTTGTGGCAGCATCAATGAAGTGACAAACTTTAACCTCCTCAGGTATGGAGATAGGAAGAGGCCCCGCTTTGTCCACCTTAGAGTTAAGCCAAACGTCATTAAAGAAAGACACCCGCCTACCATCACCGATCCTCCACTTACATCCCTTCTGGATCACATCCCTTGCCTTTAGAATGCTTTTCCAAGTGAACGAATCCGATGCCTTCGCTCTGCAAGACCAAATATCAGAAAATGGGAAGTACTTAGCCTTGAGGACCCTGAAACATAATGATGAGTTACCCACGACAAGCCTCCAAACCTGCTTGGCTAGAAGGGCAAAGTTGAATTTATGGAGTTCCCTGAAACCCAGCCCTCCCGCCCGCTTTGGTTTACACATCTCCTTCCATGCGACCCAGCACATTTTCCTTTTTCCATCTTCCTTCTCACCCCATCAGAATTTGCTTAACAACCCATTTATATCGTTACAGAATGATTTTGGTAAAAGGAAGATACTCATTGTGTACGTCGGGATCGCCTGTGCCACTGCTTTAATTAGAACCTCTTTTCCGCCCCATGACAAAAGCTTCCCCTTCCACCCCTGAATTCGTTTCCATATGCGTTCTTTAAGGTCTCTGAGAAAACCCACTTTGGATCTGCCAAGCCACGCCGGAAGGCCAAGATATTGATGAAGTTCATTTCCTGCCGATCCCAGTAGCTGAGACAGACTCCTTCTTTCACAACCCTCCACATTTGAGCTGAAAAAAGTTGCAGTTTTGTCCACATTAACCACTTGCCCCGACGAATCCGCATATATATTGAGAATAGCCAGAAACTTCCTTAAGATCCTCCCATCCGCCCTCAGAAAAATAAGTGCGTCGTCTGCAAAGAATAGATGCGATATCCTCGAACCATGAGGATGAAGATTGATGCCACTGATAGATCCCCTATTGATCTCATGGGAAATCAATGCCGAAAGGCCCTCAGCACAAAATAAGAACAAGTATGGGGATAGAGGGTCCCCCTGCCTTAGCCCCCTCTGAGGCATGAAGTAGGAGGATTTGAACCCGTTGACATTAACTCTGTACCTTGCTGTAGAAATGCAGCACATAACCCAGTTGATCCACACTTCATTGAAATTCATTGCTTCCATGACCCGTTTAATGAAGTTCCATTCAACCCTGTCGTAAGCTTTGGACATGTCCAACTTGATTGCCATCTCCCGTTTTCTCCCCTTCTTACGCCTCCTTAAAGAGTGGATGGCCTCATACGCCACTAACATATTATCGGTAATGAGACGACCCGGGATAAATGCGCTTTGTTCGTCTCCAATTACCACATTTAGAACCCCCTTCAGTCTGTTCGCCAATACCTTAGTCAGGATTTTGTAGATCACATTACACAAACTGATCGGTCTGAAAAGAGCTAGCGATTGGGCCCCCTTCCTCTTCGGAATTAAGATCAAAGTGGTAGCATTTACCCCCTCTAAATGCCTACAAAGCTGGTCTAGATTACGCTCATCCATGAACTTTTTGCACCAATCAATTATCTCTGCCCCCACTGTATTCCAATGCCTCTGGTAAAAGCCAGCTGACATACCATCCGGGCCCGGCGCCTTAGTTGGGCCCATACCTTTGATCGCCGTCACCACTTCTTCAGTACGCAATGGTGCCGTCAATGAGTCGCTCTGACTGTCGGATAACCTTCTAGTAATTACCTCCTCCACCCACGATGCATCCGTAGGCGAGGACGATGTGTAGACATCCTGAAAATATCTAACTGACTCAACCATCATGTGGCCCTGATCCTTAATCCATCTTCCATTGTGATCCATTAGTGCCTCAATGAAGTTTGAACGACGCCTGTTTGAAGCCGAGCGGTGGAAAAACTTGGTGTTTCTGTCCCCATGCATTAGCCAATGTGTCTTTGCTCGGATCCTCCACATTTGCTCCTCATCTTCCAAGAGGAGGTTTATTTGATATTTCACTTTTTGCATCTTGTCATCCCTATCATCACTTGGCCTCGAGCACATGAGAGTCGCAAGCTCTCTTTGTTTCCTATCAATAGCCCTCCGGATATTACCTCTCTTACATCGATTCCATTTAGATAATTCGATACCGCAACGATTTAGTTTCCAAGAGAGTTTTTCAGTTGCACTCATGGGCTCTGAAAGAGGAGAGTTCCATACTTGATTGATGATCATGGAAGCCTCATCATCCCGATCCCAAAATAGTTCATATTTGAATTCCTTTGGCGGCCTACACCTCCCCCCAATCGGGTCCAAGTTTAGCAAAATTGGGCAATGATCTGACATAGAGGAAGCGAGATGACTTATAGTCGCGTTCGGAAACCTATTCAGCCACGAAAGTGATGCTAACCCTCTATCCAATCTCGCCTCCACTTTCTGCCTCCCTCTTCTGTTGTTTCTCCATGTCATAGGAGTACCCTTAAATCCAAGATCCTGTAATTGGCATTTGTCAACAACTTCACAAAAACGATTCATTTGGGCTTGGGGGCGAATACTGTAACTATAGTATTCACTGGACCCCATTACTTCATTGAAATCCCCCATAACTAGCCATGGATCAGTGCTTCTCCCGCTCAACAAGTGAAGAATGTTCCAACTTTGGTATATGAAGTGAGTTTCGGGATGACCGTAGAAGCCCGTGAACCTCCAACCCAAAAGCCCAGCCTCGATGTGGTGTATTGAGAAAGATTTGATGCTTGCCGGCTTATCCTGATTCCATAACAATGACAGACCCCCTTTCCTCCCTTCAGGTTCCACTGAGAAGCAGCAATCAAAAGAGAGTCTTCTTCGTACCCTATCCATCTCCTTCGATGTGCATTTTGTTTCGGACAAAAAAATCAAACAGGGAGCTTGTTTCCTGACAATCTCTGTCAGGGAGCGAATTGCCCGTGGGTTCCCAAGCCCACGGCAATTCCAGGCCATGATTGCCATTTTAGTGGAGGCGGGGCTGTGGGCTTCCCACAGCCACCGCCTCATCCCCTTCACTGGATTGGCTTACCAGTGTTTTGTTTCTCTTGTAACCTTCCCTTCTTTCTTCCGGTTCATCACATTGCCCTCTTTTCCCTTTACCCAAGTCTTGCTCACCCATCCCGGACAGAGACCCCCCATCTTGCCCCCTCCTAGCCCGTCGTTTCCATTTGTCGCGTGTCCCTCTACCAATTCCCCCTCCTACCAGTTCTGGACTCATGTCATACATGACCATTTTCCCTCCCAAATAGTCCAAATTCTCACCTTCCCTCTGCTCTACTGCATCCCCGACCAACTGCCCCCCCTTATGGTTCAGATCCCCCTCTTCAGCAGGCTCTCCCATCCTCCCCTTTATCTTCAAATTGCCTCCATTCTTCTCCACTGTATTGATTTGCAACCCCCCTGTCGCCTGCATCAGACTATCATTCAGCATTCGCTGCCCACATGATCCTCCGTCGTCTTCATACCTTTCCTCCATAAATAGCCCATTCAATTTACCTAGTGATGCCCCTTCTCTGAGGTTTATGTCTGTCTCCCCTTGTTGTTCGCGAAGACAGCACCTATCGACCAACAAGTAAGGCATTTCTGGAGGCCTCTGTCAGTCCCTTAAGGTGTAATCTTCCATGATCCCCTCTACAGCATGAAACTGGCCTGTAGGTATGGCTGTTCGACGCCCCCACTCGTCCCTGGAATCTGTGCTCTGAAGAAGACTAGCAGCCAATGAGACTAATCCACTTCCACTTTGTTCAGCATCCACTACGTCTGTCTCCCCTTTGCCTTGATTCTGGTTACCAGTCTGATTGCATTGCCCTTTCTGTGCTTTGCCACAAACCTCGTTCTCCATCTACCTATTCTGTGCATTGCCTTTTCTGAACATTGCCATTTCTGTGTCTTGCCATTTCTGTGCACTGCTACTATCCTCATTCTCCATCTGCCTGGCTCCCTCCTCCATCTGTCCCCCTAGAGTCCCAGTCATCGATCCCATATACTTAACAGGTGTTACTCTATTTGTATTATAGGAACCTTCCCTCACCAGCAATGGCTTAGCTCCCGCTCTCAGCCAGCTACCATACGGTAGGTCATCCTCAACTACAGCCTTGGTCATTGTATTATTCTTGGTGCAATGCCGGTGTGTATGACCCAATCGGCCACCATATAGCAGAAAAGTGGAAGTTTTTCATATTGGAAAGACACCCATTTGCGTGGCTGATCTCCTATCTTAATGAAAATGCCTCTTCTTAGAGGTTCTCGGCAATCGAGTAGAACTTTGAGCTTAAGCCCAGATTCTGAAGCCATCACTTCGTATACGTGTTCAAATGAAGCAGCTATGCTTTGACCCAACTGCAGTTTATCAAAGATATATGGGATCCCAGAGACCTGCATCCACATAGGCGTTTTTACAAGCACTATGCGGTCAATAGCTATTTCCTCCTTCAGTTCTGCTATCAGTACCAAGTTTCTGTCGATCGTCCATGGGCAGCCCTTCATTATCCGTTCCTTATCATCACGACTAGACAGCACTACCTGATACAAATTCTCCCCCAACTCCAAAATTTGGCATGGTTCCTTTGGTCGCCAGAGCCTCTTCAGCATCGATTTGAATAACTCTTTGTTATAGGATTTTGTCGCCCAGACTGAGCAGATAATGGACATTCCATCCTCCGGTTTCAGCTTCTTGATTGCCTCATCCGAGATCGCCATAGTCTGGAGTTCGGCCTCCAGCAAATCCGCTGCACTCGGATTCATTGGTGGGTTCTTGGTTTTCCACTACGACTGCTGATGTTGAACTTTTAATCTGCTTCGCCACTTCTATGTTAGTCCTTTTCCCCGTCGTCAACTTCCTCCGGCTTCGCCACCCTCGTTCACCCCAACCCGGTCCCGAGCACGACAAGATCGTCTATCGGGACCACCAGGGAGGAGACTTTCCCTTCCTCAGCTCCCGCTTTTAAGCTGTACCTTTTTTTGATGAATTCTTTTTTTTATTCATTCATATATTACATCATCACAACAGATATTATATTCAGACTCCTCAAGATATTCTTACAATTTTTTTACTAATAACATTCTGTAAGCATCTTACTAAACTTCCCTTTTTTTTTCTATCCCAACTTGAATGCTCTCACAAAACAGGAAAGAATAACGCTAGCGACTCACATCCAAACGTCGCTATTGAAAAAACCAGATTAAAAAAACTCCCCAGCGCGAATCGAACCGTGATCTTGCCTGTGCGGGGAAAATGACGTACCAAAACGGGCTCGATGAATTTTTTTTAAGTTGTGCCTTACCTTACATCTAGTGCAGAAAGGTCTAGGTTCGCAGTTGTAAGTGTGAAAACAAGCCAGGCTAGGTTTTGGAATTAAAAGAACCCTTAAGCACTTAACAACTGGTATTGGAGCCTACGGGTGCCACCCCAAAGATGGAAAAATCAAGTTCATGGGCTATATCATGTTTGAACCAATCTTATAAATTTACACTTGAATGTGGTTCACTAAATTTTTAAAGTTTTTTATATTTAATCTATCAATTGCGTTTAAAACTATTTATTTAACCTATACATAGAAAATCAAGTAAATTGAAGACTTTTATAGTTTAGAATTTTAAAAATATAATTATAAATAATTTCATGCATTTATGCTTGTTATGGATTGTATACAAATCCAAATAATTTTATTTTTGTATTATGCAAATATTATTGGACTAAAATATAATGGATGTTGCCAACACACGCCTATCGCGATTCATGGTGCTACTTGTTTGCTTTTCTGCAAACGCGAGGTTGAATCCCTAGGGCAGCATAGTTGGGAGCATTATGTCTCCCTTAATAAATGGGAGCAACATGTTTCTCTATTAATAAGGGTATTTATATAGTTGTCATTCCTGAATGTGGGGTATTGACAAGGTATCTCTCCGAAATGTGAGAGTTATGAATGAGCTTAATTTGTAATATTAGATGTCCTGGTGTCTATAATATTAATAAAAAATATATAATGAACATCTCATTTTTAAATGTCTCTAATAAGTTTGGATGGTTGGTCATTCACAAACCTAGATGTGGCATAATAGGAAGCAAACAGTCAAGGACTTGAATTGAAGCCCAAGTTGGATTTGGTGGCATCACCACTTTGTCAAACACTTTACATGAGTTTTTGTAGCATGTATGAGCTTTTTCTTGATATATTATAACCATTTCAATTTCTATTACATTTAAACCCTAAGATATTCTTATAATTTTTTATGGACGACACAGTATTTCCTTCTAATTAAGAGAGACACATGGCTCTCATCTAATTTGAGAGACATATTGCTCCCGAAATAGCATCCAGGGAAACTCGATGCCACTCTTGCACAGCAACGAGTAGACACTATTACTAGCACATCACGAGCACCGACATGTAGGGTGTGTGAGTTGGAGATTCAGAGTTGTGTTTAGACATTTGCTTTGTTTGCCTTTTCTCTAAACGACGACTCTGTCAGTTGCTTGGTCATCCATTATCGATAATATGATAAAAAAAATTGGAGGCTTAAAATTAAATTTCTACTAAAATAGATGTAGCTCTTGAAGCAATGACTTCTGAAATGCATTTTGTAGAATCACATTTTAGCTTCAAAATATAGAAGGAAAATTTTTTTGACAAATTTTTGAAAATAGAATTATTAAATAAAACCACTAGTCACATCAAATAATAATAAAATAAGACCACTAGTACTGCATAGTGACTTTGAAGTAGTGTATATCGGTTGATTGGGTAGGTTAATGTGGATGAGTAACTACTTGGAAAATGGAATGCAATTGATTTTGGATTAAAGAATCACATATCAAAAGCTTGATATCAAATGGCATAATGCACCTGCTTGGGGATCAACAATGCATCATTAAAATGATGGCCAATCCCATGTGCCTGACGAAGAAGCTGAAGTTGATGCGTCTTTGTGAAGTTATTCCATTTGATAAGTTGTATTGTAGTTTACTAGTTTTTGGTGTATTTTAAGGGCGGGTTGATCCCTTAGGCGGACCTAAGTGGTTTAAGCTGGCTATAAAGTATTTTTTTTTATAAATATGTTAAGTTAGATGTATTTAATCGATAAATTAAATTTTAACATTTTTGAATATGTTTATATATTTTTTATTTTTAAACACAGGAGCATTGTGGTAATTTTTTGTTGTAATAATAAACACATTGCCCCTATGTTTAAAAGTAAAAAAGTATATGTATTCGATAATGATAAATTTTGATGTATAAATTAAACATATATAACTGTACATGTTTATAAAAGAAATAAAAAATAATATTTTATAGTTGGCCTAAGCAGTGTTTTGAAAACCGGA
Organism: Annona cherimola; assembly: GCA_030490835.1. Classification (NCBI taxonomy): domain Eukaryota; kingdom Viridiplantae; phylum Streptophyta; class Magnoliopsida; order Magnoliales; family Annonaceae; genus Annona; species Annona cherimola. The sequence continues at coordinate 31,786,230 of CM059974.1, forward strand.
CCGGACCGTCTGGTCTGACCGGTCGAACCGCGAACCGCAAGGGTCACTGTTCGGTTTGGCACCGATTTGTCATTTTTGAAGAAAACCACTTGGACCGTTTGAACTTAGCGGTTGAACTGTAAAAATCGGTCTGACCGTGGTTCGATTCGCCCTTTTTTAAAAAAAAAACTATACAAATATCAAGCGGGCCCCGCAAACCCTTCTCTCCCGCCCGCGCTGCAATCTCTCCTGGTTGGCCATTTCTGCCTTTCTTCTTTTGGTTTCGTAGAGCTAGGGTTTTGTGCGGCAAAGAATCCCCATCGTTTAGCCAGTCGGAATCGTCGTCCGGCAACACCTCCAGCGTCCGTTCAACATTTTGTGCTCCGGCAACTCCTCACAGGTCACAGCACGCGTCCAACACCATTTTGGGTTCCAAACTTCCAGCAACTGCCGGCGTCGATTTGCCACTTCTTCGTTTTCTTCCCAGTCATCTTCTTCGATTCCGGCTACCATTGCCGAGTCCGATTTCTGGTCATCACAGCAGAATCACTAGATTCATCGTGGCTCCGTTTCCATCGTTGATCTGCATTCGAGCTTGCACTCGACTCCTGTTCTTCCCTTCGACATTTGGTCCTATTCAGTTTTCAGTGCCTTCTTCCTGATTGAATCCAAGCCCAGGGCTCTTTCTCGTTCACCTCCTTTGGACTCGTCGCTGGCAGGCTGGCAGCAAGGTCAGGTCATTTTCTTCTTCCAAGTTGCAATCTTGCAAATGGCAATGTGCTGTGTGAGTGGGATTTTAATTTAATGCTGAAGCTCTGCATTTTTTATATAATAAAATTCTGCACCGTATGGATTGAATGATGTTATTTTCCTGTTTTTTCTTATTTTTAGGTGGTTAATTTCTTCAAGTAAAGTAAAATTATATATTTTTTTATAAATATCTTATATTCTTCCATTAATATTTGTCATTTCATTGTAGATATTCTGATCAAGCTATAGGAACAAAAAAAGATGAAAGAATTGCATCAAATTCAGGTAAATGCACTCTTGTTAAATTGTTAAAATTTGTCATTATTTTTAAAATTTCATCTTGATTAATATATGTGGTCTTATTTTTTTCTTAATTTGCATAATAATTTTAATATGATGAACTTGAATGTATTGTTGTTGCCATGTGTAATTTTTATATTACATAAAATTTATATTTATTTATATTTTTAATTTAATTTTGAAATAATTAAAATAAATTAAATATATTTATTATGTCATAATTATGTCATGTTGAAGTTACGGTTTAAAACGGTTTGAACCACGGTTGAACCGGTTGGACCTTAACCAAACATAAAAAAAGTTTAGTTCTCGATTCGGTTGTTAGAACATTGGGCCTAAGTACTGAATCACTTAGGTCTGCCTAAGGGAACACCCCTCCATTAAAATACACTAAGAACTAGTAAACTACAATACAACTCATCAAATGGAGTAACTCCACAAAGACGCATCAACTTCAGCTTCTTCGTCATCATGATCCCAACAAAACTGGCTGTGGAAACAGGGAGGTGGAGAGAAGAGCACTCCCTCAGTTATGCTGTCAAAGGAATACTTCTCTGGCAACATCACCTTCAGATCACCCACACCACTGGCACTGCTGCTCTTGTTCACTTCTTGCGACAACGGTGGCCGGAAGGCTTCCGCGGCCTCCAAAGCTGCCTTCTGTATGTCTGCAGAGCTGTGGGAAGCAGGCACTGGCAGGCGCCAAGCCGAATCGGCGTAATTCAAACACGCTTTCCGTCCTCTCAGAGCCATGGCGGCGACGTCATGAGCTCGAGCGGCCATCTCCGCGGTCGGGAAGGTCCCCAGCCAGATGCGAGACTTCTTGTTAGGCTCCCGCACCTCGCACACCCATTTCCCTCCGTTCCTCCTCCTGATGCCTTTCAACACTGGGTGTCTGGTCTCCCGAAACTTCTTCCTCCCGGCTCGCCGCTTCGGAGGGCTCGTCACCACAGTTGCATACGTTTCTTCTTCGTCTGATACGCCGCACAAATGGTTATTGCTGCCCATCGACGTCAAATGATCATCAGAGCTATTAGATGAAACTATATCCAACTTCCCACGCACGTAATTAACCATGGCAAGTGAGTTTTGTTGCTTTCGATGGAGTAGTAGTTTTGGAAGAAAAAGATGAGATTTGAGTTCTGTATTCTTTCGACTTGTGTGGGTGGGTGTTGGAATTCGGTTTTTATAGAGGTCGGCAGAAGGGTTTTGCGGTTTTTCCTGGGTTTTATACGCGCACACGGAGTGCACAATCTTGTTCGAGTTCTTGACTTCTTTCCCGGTACTTGAAACTGATTGGCTTTCGAGAGTGAGGTGGAGTCAGTGCTGTGTTGACTATGCGTACGTTGGATAACCGGAAATGGGTATCACGTGGGGACTGGGGAGTGGCGTTGCAGCGGCACAAAAACTCCGGTAGAGGTTGCAACTCGCTGGTGAGAGTAAAAAATTACCCATTGTAGAAATTATTCGAATTCACTAAAATAATTTAACACTTTGATAAAAGGCGTAATCATTTACTTATTCTAATCTTTCCAAATAAAATCAGGGTATAATCTCTGCCCCCACAACGCTACAACAAATCTAATTAAATACAATCATTTTCTTAGTTAGGTATAAAGTAGATTTGACTACAGATTAACTTGGCCAAGAATACTTAATTAGCAAATGCAAGGGGAAGAGAAAAGTAATAAAAAAAAATCTTTCCCCATTAGCTATATCTAAGACATTGTTTAGTAACAATAGTAGGTAGAAAACTATTTTTTCCTTATACTTTCAAAAAAATAATTTTGCATTTCAACTATCTAATTATTTTACTTTTCAATTTTTACTTGCATATTCTAATTATTTCTTACATAAATACCTTATTTTTTTTCCTTTTTTTCCTGTTATATTACATCAATCTCAAGTTTTTTAAAAATATTTTTTTCCTACTTCTCACCACCCTTCCTACGTTACCAAACGAGTGTAAAATTAACTTGATAACTTGCTTTATCTAATTCGGAATTTGCAAAATACAAAGTTAATAATAGTATATCTTCACTGAAATTGTGACTAAGTTGTTATAAAATTCATCGTTGAGCGATAGACTGTTGAGGCATCATATTTTGCCCTTATGTCATATATAGCCGACGCATACCAAAAATTCATTATCTTATAGCTTTGATGGTAATACCAGTTGACACATACCAAAAATTCATCATCTTATAGCTTTAATTGTAATACCAGTTGAGATGTGATCTACAACTATTTTAATAAAAAAAAAGTTAGTTGTAGCCAGAATGCCACCCAAATATTAGGCTTATTGGTAGTAATTCTGGACTTTCTAGATAAATTTCCGTAATAAATTAAAATATCCACTTTCCTAGACGGTGCAACAACAAAAAAAGTACATATATATCACTTTTTCTCCGGAAGAAATTATCGAAAAGAAAATCACATCTCAAATATAAAGCAAAACAGGCCCTAGATGTGTTCAGGTGGCTTCAAAAAACAGATAAGACAAAATAGAGTTCGACAAACAAATTTTAATTTTGCGTTAGTTTGAGCCGACTCACGACACACGATTTGGCCGACACCCCCTTCAAATGCCTTCACTCTGCTCCGGCGCTTCTTTTTTTTTTTTTTTTTTTTTTTTTTTCGCGTGTGTGACTGGGACTCTGCTCCGGCGCCTTTAATAAGCTGCACCTTCCGAACAGCAACCCGCGACCTCCGTTATGGACGGTTGCAACTTAAACATGATTCCTTTAAAATATTTTAACTCTAATTTATTTATTAATTCATTTAAAAAATTTCAACTCTAACTCTTTTACATTCTATTTAATAAACGGATTGACAAGTTGTTAACGGATTATATAACAAACGATTTAAAAATCTAAACTCCAATAGATAATGATTTCGTACGAATAAATGAGAGGGTATTTTTCGTGAAAGATAAATGAAAATAGAGTAGTAATGAAAAATGGAATCTGTAGTGGAAAAATAAAAATTAGGTGGTGAGAGTAAGACTTAGTAAAGGAAAATAACTAATGAATTTACATATATATATTTGATTTTAATGAGTTAAACGAGATAAACAAATTAAACGGGTTTATGTGTTATAAAATTTCAATTTTAATTCATTTATTTAATTAAATGGTTGAATGGGTTGGTAGATCATAGCTCATTTATTCAAAAATTTCAGCTCAAACTCATTTATAAACGGGTTGACCATGACCGATAACACCCATACCTCAGAATGTGTTGTCCCTTGGTTAAGCAATCTCTATGATTAGTCATATATTCGCATATGAGAAAGACTTTCGGGGCTTTGTTCATATAGAACCAGTTCCAACGAGTTGGCTTTAACCCTTCAAGTTATTTAATTTTAAATAAATCCAACTTATCAATTATATTTACGGTCTTGCTTTTATAAAACTTTTTTCTATGTAACTCTCTTCATTTTTAATATCTTGATGGTTGATAAAAATCTACTCTGTTTATTTATTTAGTATCATTTATAGTATCTTGGAAACCCTTTAATTTATTTGTCTAATATCACTATGCATGGACTCCATTGAAAATCAATTTAATAAAATAGTTTAATGTTAAATATTAATTTTAAAATTACATTTTCAACATCTAAACCATCTAAAATATTATTTCCATGTGGGTAAATGATTCTATAAAGTATTATTACATTCTAATATATGTGTAAATGGATTTAAGTGTTTTTATAATCTACACATGAATATATATTTTTCAAAAAATGTGGCTCATAAACATACTTCATCTAGATGAAACTTGGTCTCTTAAATAAATGTTAAATATATTGAATGGATTAAATTTTTTATCAATGATCAAAAATCTTAAAATTCAAGAGAGTTACATGTCTTCGCTTCTATGTAATCTAATTGCATAAAAGTGGAACCCATTTACTTATTCATGAATGCTTCTGCAGAACTCCTCTTCTATATAAATATTTTCATTTTATCTATTGCATTTAGCATCATTATAATATCGTGAAAACCCTTTCATTTGTTTGATGTCACTGGGCATAAGTTCCATCTACAAATGTATAAAATCAATATAATAAAATAATTTAATGTTAAATATTAATTTTAAAGTTGTATTTTCAACATCTCAATTGCCTAAAATTTCATTTTTATGTGGATAAATGATTTCATAATGTATTATTATATTCTAATATATATATATATAGAGCTAAGTATTTTTCATAATTTGTACATAGATATATATATTTTTCAACAAATGTGGCGTATGAACGTATTTGATTTGGATAAAATTTGGTCTCCTAACTAAATAAATGATATTAAATAAAATAAATAGATTAGATTTTGTACCAAGAAATAAAATTTTAAATTTTGAAACGGTTACATTGAACCGCTTCTATGTAACCCAATTACATGGGAGAAATATTTATTAACTATCTTTTAATTAAGATGCAATAATATATTAGTGGGCTACATCATATTTTAAGCAATATTATGGATTTATATTCAAACATGGCTCACTTGTGTATCCAACTGTAATGTTTTTTCTTCAGAGAAACATTTATGTGAAATAGATTGTATTTTATAATCGTTTGATTTTTTCCTTTTTTACATCTAGCCCATCCATTGTGTTTTAAATTATTTATTTAGTTAATGCATAAAAATCAAGTGACCTAAAATCTTTTATAATTAATAATCTGAAAAATATAATTGTAAATAACCTAACGCATTTATTTTTATTAATTATATACAAATCTAATTAATGTGTTTTTGCCAATTGGGCAGCAGCCCGGTTGGTACGCTTAGTATAAAGGTAGGAGTTTTATCTTCTAGGAGTATACGTGGGAGCTTAGTATGTCACCCAAGTTGATAGATAAGAGCATGTGTGGAATCTCATGTTTTATAATTATTTTTACCCTCTATATTAGAGAGGGATAAATGAAATTTTTAAAATTGGTAAAAAATGGAAAGAATTTGCAATAAATGCAAATTCAAAACTTGGTTGATGAATTGAGAAAAGAATGAGGTAAATTTTTATTGATGAAAGTTTATTTTGAAAGACACTAATTTATAAATTCTGAATGGAAATTAAGAGGCAAGTTTGCAAAAAAATAATAATAATAAATAAAGGTTATTTCATGGTTAAAGCATAGTTGTCAAAAACGCACCTAGGCCCAAAGCGCGCTCGGGCGCAGGTACACGCCTATGTATGTAGCAAGGTGCACAGCTTGACGGAGGCGCAACCAGGTGAGTGCCTAGGACCAGGCCCAAGGCCCAAGTCGCGCGCTGTGGGCTTTAGCTACGGGCGAACTTTTTTTTTTAAGTAAATGAAAAAAACCTATATTAAAAAAAGGAGTGAGCCCGCGACTCAAGGCTGCTGAAAACGAAAGCTAACGAGAAGGGAAATGAAAAAGAAAGCGGGAAAGGAGAAGAGAAGCTGCTGGTCCAAAATCACGTGCGTTTGGGGCCGCCGAAAAACTTGAGCTTGCTGTCGGAGAAGAAACGCTTGGAGGAGTGCCACTGCTACTGCTCAATGCTCACGTCTGCTTCTTCCTTCTTTTTCCTTCTTCCTCGGCGGGCTCGGGTACCCTTTCCTTCTCTCTTTCTTGCTCAAACAGTGCTTCTTCTTCCCTCTGTTTTTCTTCCGGTTCGGGTACCCTACTGCAGCATCTTTTTCCCCTTCTTTTCCTTCCTTTTTTCTTCTTCTTCTCCAATCGGCTAGTGGGTCCGATCCATCTGGTCGACGATCAACCAATGCTGCTGCTGCTGCCATATGCTTCTGGTGGTGGCGTGGTGCTGTTTTTAATTTTTACATGTTGTTAACTTGTTGTGGCTGCTGGTCCAGTCAGTCCTTCTTCCTTGTTTTTTAATTTAATTTTTATGATTATGTTGCCTATAATGCTGCTGTTGGAGCATTATTATGAAGGAAAACTTAATGTATAATTCTATTTTTAATTTAATAAATAACTTAATAACTTGCTGCTGCTGCTGTCGTTATGTGTCATTTGTACCTATTGGAAATGGAAATGGAATTGCTGCTGTTGTTAAGTGTTGTTGTTGGCTTGCTGCTGCTATGTGCCTGTCGAAATGGAATTATATTTAGTTGTTTGAAGTTTTAATTCATTAATTCATTAATTCATTAAAGTGTTGTTGCCATTAATTATATCTCATGTTAAAAACTTTTACTTGTTGCTACTGTGACCCTTTACTCAAATATTTTGAATTTTTTTTGTTCTTGATAATTACATGTATGCATTTATTTCACTCTTAAAATGTTAATATTATTTTCTTATTCATTAGTTTTAGGCATTACTATTTTTATATAAATTTTATATAAAGTGCACCTCTCTTTAGTCAAGCTCGCGCCTTGAATGTGCACCTTACGCCTAGGCCCCAAGACCCCTTTGCGCCTTACGCCTTTGACAACTATGGGGAAAAGGATATTAATTTGAGGCTCAATGACGAGGAATTTGAGTTTTATGTGAGTATATAATTTAACCTAATAGGAAAAAAAGATTTATGTAAAATGCATAAGGTGTATAAAAAGATACAAATATTAAACATGAGGTTATTTTTGTAATTATTGAAAGAAAGGAAATAATTGGATTATCAATAAAAGGTTATTATTAAAAGATTTTGACGGACGAATTTTAATAGTGGAGATTTCACTTGATTATGGCCCATTAAGATAGTAATATAGACTTCTAAGTAGGGGTGTAAATCGGGTCGGGTTGACTCGGGTTGGGACAAATACAACCCTAACCCACCTTGTAAAATTTCAACCCAACCCTACTTTCAACCCTACTTTTCACACCTTAACCCAACCCTATTTCAACCCACCTCAAATCGGTTCGGTTCGGGTTAGAAATCGGGCTAATAGATTACACATATTATCAATGTTAGTTAAGTTTTTGTTCACCCAAATTTCTAAAATAACAAAAAAGCAATGATAATTATAAAAAAATAAGTACTAAAAAGTTCTACGTAACTCAAAAGTAGAGGATAAGTTTTGTAATTGATTGATTTTTTCGTTTTTGTATTCTTTGAGCAATTGATGTCCCCTGCAAGTCAAAAAGTGAAAGCCAAGTAAAAGTATCGCAGTAAATTATGCAAAACGAAAAAAACAAATATCATAGTCTTACTTACATTCTTAGTTGGCTTCCAATCAAAGCTACAAACATCTCAAATTTCCAATTGACCTGTTCGTTATTTCAAATCACCAATGCAAGTGAACATCTAAACAACCTATTTACAATGCAATATAGGGTATGTTTGGCAATTGAAAGAAAAAGTCAATTAAAACTTTTCAATCTAAAACTTTTCACTCTCTACAATTATCATATTTTTTAATTATTTTTTCACATTTTCCTATACAACTACCTTACTTTTCAATCATTTATATACAACTATCCACACAACTAACCTATCTATTTTAACTTTATTCTCTTTATTACTCATCATTACCCCTATCATATCACATCAGTTGATAACTTTTACTCTCCAAAACTTTTCATTAAAAGTTTATTCATTACCAAACACACTCATAACCAAATAATCCAAACATAATTTCACAACTAATTAACCAAATATATTTCCAAACCAAATAAATTCAAACAACATTTCACAACCAAATTGTCAAACATATTTTCAAATTCCACAGAATTTTATTTAAATATCCAAACAACATGAATGAAATACACTCTCATAAACATATCCAAATACATATATTATGAATCGGATTGATTCGGGTTGGTCAAATCGGGTCGGGTCGACCGCCCCTAACCCGGCTCAAACCGATTTTGAAAATCGGGTCGGGTTGAACCCGATTTTCAAAAACCGAATTTTCAAAATATCAACCCAACTATGGTATAAATCGGTCCGGGTTGATGCGGGCTCAGGTTGAACCTGACCCTATTTACACCCCTACTTCTAAGTATCAAACTTAGGATTTAATACTTGTTCTAATTGAGATAAACTTTCAAAGCTAATATAAGTGAAATTTTACTAAATTCAAAAGACTATCTGTGGTAATCTAAGCATGGTGAAATGAAAGAAAATATAATTGGTACCATTGTTGAATAACGGTATCATTTAAGGATGAATATTTGGATTGAAATAGTTAATGTTGACGATAGTGATGTGATCATGGTTATCATGTTCAAATCCATTTGATATATTTTCATGATTATTTTATGAATTTTGAGTAAAATAAAATGCTGCAAAAATTTGTAATTCCAAATAAATGGACTTACGAAATTTATAATTAGAAGAAATATTAATATTGAATGGTGAATATAAATACTAAAACAAATGATTAATTTTGACTAAAACAAATGATTAATTTTGAAAGAATATTATTCTTTCAGTGAATGAGTAAAAGTAAATATTTATCAGATCTGAGCGGATTGGAATGAAGTATGAGGTAAGTAGGACTTTGCTCTCAACTGATTTAATTGTTTTGTGCATTTGCTGGGCATGTATATTTTGGATGCTGATGATTTATATTTTTATTGAATGGTTAAATTTGATGGAAGACTTGATTTATTATGATGCCAAATTTGGAACTTGATTTATAAACCGCGCATGCTAGCATTATATTCTGACATATGCATGTGTAATGAATGTTTGCATTATCATGTGTCATGGCTAAAGATGTTGATTGAAAAGTATTGTTTGTGATTACCAATGACGATCAATGATATACCATCGACTTGGGATCGGGGTATGATTTAGCTGTTAATGGCTATGGGCCATGACAAACTGTGTAGCCATTGCGATATTATAATTGAAGTCATGGATGTGTCCAGCTATTTATTGTGATGTTGTACTAGAAGCCATGAATGTGTCCAACTATTTATCGTGGTGTGATATTTGGAGTTGTGGTTGTGTTTAGCTGTTGTGATGTGATATTTGGAGATGTGAATGTGTCCGGTTATTTGTTGTAATGTTATATGTTGAACCGTAGTTATGTCTAGCTATTATGATGTGATATTGGAGCTATGAATGTGACGGACTATTTATTGGTATTTATTGTGAGACCAGTATATAGAGAATGCTTTGACATAAGTCTCTGAGCTGAGCCATGGACATAAGTTTGTTCCAGGCCATGGATGTGTGGAGATTATGACAGAATATCAGATACACCTCCTTGTCATTTGGCTTGGTATGACGTTTCCTGTATTTGATTACCTCATACTTTGTATTGATGTAAGATGGGGCAAGATATTGAACCTTTTTATTGGATTTAACTTATGTGATGAGAAGATCATGCGTATAATACACTATTGGCATGCTTGATCATGAGCATGCATATGGTACTTATATGAATATGATTTATAATTTATTGGAAAATATGCATATTGTTTAACACTGATTTATGTTTTGGTTTTACTTACTGAGTTTGCCCAAACTCACCCTATTCAATCATATTTTAGAGGACATATATGCAGGTGAAGACAAACTTAGGGTTGGTACACCAGGTCGGGCTAGGATCTGATGAATCCAGATTTAGAATTATTTATCTTGATTTTTTTACAAAGGACATGATATATATATATATTTTTTATAGATTCGAGCATTTGGACACAGATTAGTTTGGATTTGACGAGACATCTAGTTTAAATAATCTATGAAATATTTGATATTACGTCATGTTTTATGTTATTGCACATGTGTGTTCTCTTTATTATCATCGATCTTGTAGTATATTAATAGCAACTATTGACTTGGTCGATGGGGCATCTACAACATGTTATCTTGGTCTTGAAAAAAGTTGTAAGAATATCTTAAGACTTGATTATAGTATAAGTTAAGATAGATGTAAATATATCAATAAAAAAAAGTAAGGTGGTTTTTATATCATGCAAATATCAACGAAGTAAAATATGATGGTTAACTTAATTTTAAAATAAAATATTAAAAAATATAAAAATGTAACATGCAATCCGTTGCATAGAAAAATTTCTTTTTATACCTTACCTAAAAATAATTAATAAACACAATAGATAGGTTGGTTTGGTTTCCTTAAAAAATAACGTTGGGGCTAAAAATGGAGATTAATCGGTTCTGATTAAACCAAAATTTATTCTCCCATTAGATTTTATTTGTTTAGGAAATCAATTTTCAAGGAAAACAAATATTTTTATTGCCCCATTTGAGAAAAATCGATAAGAAGTAAAAAAAAAAATTTGTTTTGTCATCCATTTATATTAAATCTATTAATTCAACGATTGTATGGTCTAAGGTATCTTTCCAAGTATAAATTAGTGGTTTTATAAAGAATTCTAACATTCCAATGTATCCATGTATAAATTATTACAAGAAAATATATTTTCAGTCATCACTATTAGTAACTAAAAACTCTTTATTAAATGCCTGAGGGCAATTGGCCTGATGGTCACAAGCATTGGCAGTATTCCCAACCACCTGTGTTTAAGTCTCCTCATTGTGTGAGAGTCCTCACATCTACATCTCCATGTATGGGAGTTGTGAATTTAAATTTATCCTAGAATAGAGGATATGACGGATAGATGTAAAATACTCAATAAAAAAAGAAAACTCTTTATTACAGAAGAAAAGTATATGAAAGGCAAAGATAATTTTCTTTGCTTATGCTGATGCTTTTATGTGCAAGTAAAAATTTCTTCATCTATGATGATGTTTTAGCAACCAAATTAAAATTTAGTTGCCTAAACACGAAAGTTATGAATTATTGGCAACCAAAGTTTTTCTTACCAATTACTTTTTGACATATGCCACAAATCCACAAATTTTAATCTTTGGCCAAAAATTTTAGTTGCCAAGAATCAAAATTTTTTAGTGAATCAATTAAAGTGATTTTCATTATGATTATATGTATTTTAAGTAGCTAAGCCTCGCCTAAAACTTTGATTAAAATAATTTTAGTGCAATAATGAATGATTTTAAAAAGATGATTAAATTAGATTTTGAGTTAATCGTTAAAGTGGGTCCAAAATGTTGTATTTAAGCAACAAGCATTTCCCTTCACATATCCAATCTTGTTCTCTCTAGAATGAACTTCTACATGGCTCTATGTGGTTGAGCATTTTCTTGTTGCTTGTTTATCTGAAACTCAATGCAATTATTTTTTATCTAATAACCTCCGATTTTCGAGGGATGAGAAAAGTCAGACCCAATAAGGTAGAAAGCTCTCACAGCACCTATTTTTTACATGCGCAGGACTTAAACCTAAGACCTTACCCAACCTGATGATTTGAAATGTTATTCGGCAAAGCTTTTCCTTATTACTTGCTGATCAAAAACTCAACGCGATAATTTGAAATGTTGTTTGGCAAAGTAAGATTGACTTTTCACATTAGAAAAAGTGGGATTGGCTTTTCTGGTCGACTACATTTTTAAGGCTAATTTTAACACTCTTAAGGCTAATTTTAACTCATAAAATACTGAATAAGGAAGTCTAAAATACTCTTTAAGGCATGAGGTACAGCCACGAGCCCAGGTACTATGGGCCTTGATGAGACCACCCCATCCGATAGACACATTGTAGGTTTTTAGCACAAAAGGCCCTGGGCAGCAATCTTAATTAGGATGTCTTTTTTGGACGCTGGTTTAATGAAGCCTCAATGCACCAAGGTGCACTTCATCCATTTTTTTTTTTTTTTTCTTTTGAAACTTTTTTTATACGAATGTTAATCTAAGTGTATTTAAGATGTGTATAGATTTTTACCATTTTTTAAGATTTTGAGATATTTTTTTTGGATTTTTTAAAATCAGTGACATTTTAAATAATTTTAAATTAAATTACTAAAAATGCCACTGATTTTAAAAAAATCTGAAAAAAATATTTAAAAATCTCCGAAAATGGTAAAAATTTATATACATGTTAAATACACTTAAATTAACATTCGTGTAAAAAAAGTTTCAAAATAAAAAATAAAAAAAGGTGAAGTACACCCGGGTGCATTGAAGCTCAATGCACCCGGGTGCCTTGAACCCGCGTCCGTCTTTCTCGTAGCGTAGAAATATTTATCTTGATAATTATTACCACTATCCACCATAAGGTAATCTTTTAGTTAAAATAAAAACATTACTAGTTCCCTATAAAACCTTCAGGCATATCCTTCACGTACAGCGGCAAGTTTTCCTGTTTTTGGAGATATTATGCTGTGCCGTAAAACCATGTTCGTGTATATTTGGAGACCACTAACGTCATTTAAAGCCTACATCAATTTACTTCATATTTGATGAGAGTGAAAAATCGTATATCTATTATTTTAAATTACCATATTTTATGAAAAAAATAGAAAAAATCCTTAATATACCCGCAAATTCTCACCCAAGTTCGTGATATACTCACACATTTTCAATAATTCTTGTTATACCTACATATTTTCAATAATTTCTCTATACTCCAATCCTTCCAACCCTCCGTCGTCTCTCCATTGGGAAGCTGCTATATTAGCAACTGAATATCAATCAGATCTCTGAACTCTGAAGGCATTGTTGTGGCGCTACGGAGATGGGTTACCTGATTCATGCTGTTTCTCTCATCTGGATTGTTCTTGGTCAGTTCCAGACAAAAGAGCCTACTTTATTATCAAGCCATCGATGTAGTCAAATGTTCTGTCTGATGATACAAGCGACTCCCTGATCCTTTGCAAATGTGGAGAAATCTGAATAAAAGACTCTTAGGCGAGTAGCTGAAATTGGGACAGCAATTCTAGCTCGGGTGATGATCCCAAACTGGCCTAATCCTCCTAAGACCGCCTGGAAAGATCAGCTTTGCGCTTCTCTGAACAGGTAACTCTCTCTTCTTTTGCTGCAAAAGCTACTGAAGAGTAACAAGTTTGCGAGTATTTCTGATCAGTAACAGAGTTGCTGGCCACCCCTGTTTTCCATTAACGCCGATCAGATTACAAATCACGGCAGTAACAAACCTCGCCAGCACCACTGACAAACCTCCCTCTCACCCCGACCGATTGCAGCATCCAGCCACAGCAAGTCCACCGCCTCTGCCATTCGTCCTCTGTTCAAGCAGCAAAACTGCAGCCACGGCCGCGCGTGACCCCTCTTCAATTTCAGTCGGCCACAAATTCACCCCATTCACTTCATCAAAATCCAACGGCACCTACCGTCTGTAATACTGACCAGAGCCTCCATCGATTCCTGCAAGCAGCAAATAGAAGACAGATCGTATCTCCACCAGATTCGGCGCTGGTGGCTGTTCATCTAGAAATTCGATCTGTCAATCACATCATCCGCCCCAGACACAGCGCGAATTCGCAACAGACGCATCTCCTGGAGAACGGATCGGCAGTCATCTCTACAGCCACTGTGAGGAGTGTTGCTGATAGTGCCACGCCTCTGCTCTGCATATGCTTTGCTTGGATGACCCATCACCTGCAGCTGATCTCGCCGCCAGGATCTATTGATTTGGATTGTTTGGAATTGCAAATCGTTGAGGAGAAGCCGGCTGCTTGATTTGGGTATAGGTGCTGCGATCGTTGCAGCTTCAACGTGGAAGTTGGGGCTGCTGTTTGCTGACGGATAATTTCGTAGATGGATAATTTAGGAATTTGAAAATATTAAAGATAAAAAATTCGGAATTTTAAATGTAACCGACAGATACGGCTTTGAGCATGGGAATAATTTTAGGGAAAATTTATATATATATTATGCAAGTGTTAAGTGAAATTTTCGATATCCCGAGTCATATAAGTGAATGCATACAATCATCTTTGATTATCATATTACTATAAAATAAGGTGTGGTCTTTTTTATGCGGGCAAAAAGTTTGTTTATTCTTGATTAGGGGTGTGTTTGGGAATGGATAAAACTTTTGATGAGAAGTTGTAGAGATGAGAAGTTGTCAAATGATGTGATATGATAGGGATAATGATGATGAATAAATAGGATAAAGTTGAAATATATATGTTAGTTGTGTTGGTAATTGTGTAGAAATGATCAAAAAGTACGGTAGTTCTATAGAAAAATGTGAAAAAATGATTAAAAAATAGGGTAGTTGTGGAGAGTAAAAAGTTTTAGGTTAAAAAGTTTTAAAATGACAACTTTGTGTCGTTACCAAACACATCCTAAATAAGTTTTCATGTAAAATTCTCATTCGATTTTTCAAAATTCAAAAAAATAAAAATAAAAAATAAAAATTGATATGAGAATATAATATATATATATATAAATATATAAGTAGACCCGCAAAAATGTGAAAAAAATAACAAATAAAAATAAGGGCAGAGAGAGTGCTGCCGTACCATATCACGCCTCTTATTTAAAAAAAATAATAATTATTATTATGATTTCGATAACGTTGATGTGAAAGCAAACAACCGTTTCTTTACTTTGATGAGCTCCTGTGCGTTATCCAGAGGCAGAAAGTGGCGGGCTTTCCACCGCGTAGAAACGCGTGGGCCCCGCTTCTCGTCCTTTCGTTTTCCTTAATCGCTTTGAGGATAAACCGCGTATTTCTAGATTCTGGCGGCTTGCCGCAGATGGGTAGATTTCAGGACACGTGGCAGTGTCTCTGGCCGGAATTATTGCCTGTCGACGACCAAATCAGCAGACCTTTCTCTCTATGCCACGTCCTCCATTTCCACAATCGGCGAACGGGCTCACCCCTCAGTCTCAGAGCCATCCCCCGCAACCTGTCAACATCGTTATGGTCGTTGGGATTGTCTTTTTCTTTGTTTTCATGTCTCCCGGGAATTTGCATTCGAAAAATATCAAGAATAGCTTTGCCATTTGAGAAGTTACTAGAAGGAGCCGTAACGAAAATCACCTACGAGGAAATTTCCGTGCGGAGATATGATTTATGGTTGACTCATCACGCGTAATTAATTCACAGTTCTATTATAGCTGTACATCCCATTGACATTGACATGTGATAAGATGGTTTGAATTTTTTATAGGAATAAACGAAAGAATGTCTAAATGGAATAATAAATTTTTTTTTTATGAACAATAGACTTTATTGGATAATTATAGTGTATAACATTAATTCATTCCATACGGTAATTTTTGAAACTTGGATCCGGCCGAATTCAAATTCAAGACTTCAATTCATGTTTCTAATTAATGGGTGGTAGGAGATCAATAAATAAGAATCCTAAAAAACAAAAATAACTTCCATATTAAGCGACCACCACAAATATTGATTAGTACTAGCTTACCAACTCAATCAAATATGATTTAATTTGTTAGATGCTACAATAAGATTTTGTTTTAGCAATAATTTTATTATGGAAATTTTGCAAATATATCTATTTAGTTTGATTAAAGTTGCAAATATATCTATATAATTTTAAAAATTATAAATAACCCTTACATAGTTTACCATAATTGCGAATAACTCCATACCGTTATAACGCTTTCATGACGTGAGTATATTTGCAAAAGTATGCAAACTATGTAGGTGTATTTGCATTTTAAAAAATTAAATAACATATTTAATTTTTACAAATAATCCTCATATAGTTTAATCATAATTACAAATAATCCTAACGTCATGATGATATAGTAACAACGTCGTAATGGTGCGAAAGTTATTTGCAATTATAGTTAAACTATAAGAGATATTTGCAATTTTTAAAACTATGTATGCATATTTGCAATTTTAATCAAACTAAGTAGGTATATTTATAAATTACTCTTTTGTTGCAGCTAAATATTAGTGCAGTAGGGACTGCCTCATTTTGCTTGATTAACTCATAGAGAAAAAATCTCTATTTTTGTTGCCATCCTACTTTCTTTACTTCATTGACAATAAAAAATTATAAACAATGATCATAATATTTGTTTCTATTTTTTGTGCTAACTTAAAAAAAAATTGTACGTGGTGGGAGTGTGGCTTCAGCCGTGTTTGGACGCTATGAAAAGTAAGGAAAATTTCAATAAGGCTGGTTACACTGAAATTTCCAACGTAATAAGGTCATTTGAGCTCATCATAATATTTTTTTTATCAAATCAAAACAGTCTACGCCATTTACTTTTATATTTAACCATGTATCTTAGAAAAGGCCTTTATCGGAGACCGTGCATAATCTAATTTTAAAGATAGGTATCCCAAAACGTCTTGATTGTTATGGCCAACCTAAATACCTAACCAGAAGATTTTTACCAACATGTTTAAATATATAAAAGTAAATATTTTCATCATTTTTTATCTAATAAAAATAAAATACGCTATAATCAAATTGAGGAGATGCTCGGTAATTTAAAAGTTATAGAAATTGTGAAATGAGATGGAAAGTAAAGAATAGAATACTTACAGAAATTTCGATCAATCCTGGACCGAATGGCAAACGTGCCTAAAGGGCTCGGGTATACTCGCGGAAATATAGGTCGACCTGAAAGCAAGTACGTGGAAGATATTTTGGCGTGATCCGTTTCTGTTGGGTGCGGCAGTTAGACATCTATTAGTTAATGGTCGCCCACACAGAAATATACTCCACGGCTTCCGCACTGTTTGGCATGTGTCCTCGCCTAATCCTTAATCCCTCGCCGGTCGGTCCAAGCAAACCATGACACGTTGTTTGGGCACATGCAACCGCCTTGACTGGAATCTTGAATTTCCAAATTAAGTACATATCTAGTTGAAAAATATCTCAAAGCTATACGGACAGATTCATATTATAGATCCACACGGCCAATCGAGCACATGGCATGTATAAATGTGTACATATACCACTGTTCCACGACGCGAAATCAAAATCAAAAGAATAATGCTACGGCTACTAGCATCTCACCTAAGCCCCCTGAATCAGTTGTACCAGATTAAAACAGCGGTACATAAAAAAAAAAAAAAAATTTCCAACTAATTAATTAATGGATTAATCAAATGGAGTGACTCCATAGCTTCACTTCAGTTTCTTCCTCCGCGAAATCCCATTCGGTCCCACCTCCCATGGATGGCGGTGGCGAAAGCAGAGGTCTCTCCGCCATGCATTCCAGAACAATGTCGTCACTGAATTCAGGAACCTCTGCTGCTGCTGCAGCTGCTGAGAATTCGGCTGTCTGATCCAGCTGCATTTCGTTCGTGGGTGATCCGCCCGAGTGCCATGGAAGTGGCCGGAAGGCTTCGGCAGCCTCCGCGGCGACTCTCTGGATCTCCTTGGGGTCGGCGGAGGCCGGCGTGGGCAGGACGGCAGGAGAGTCGGCGAAATTGAGGCAGGCGGAGCGGCCTCGCAGTGCGAGGGCGGCGACGTCGTGGGCTCGGGCGGCCATCTCAGCCGTCGGGAACGTCCCCAGCCATATCCTCGTCTTCTTGTTGGGCTCGCGGACCTCGCACACCCATTTCCCGCGGTTCTTCTTGCGGACGCCTTTGTACACTGGGTGCCGCGTCTCTTGGAACTTCTTCCGCCCAGCTCGCCTCTTCGGAGGACTTGTCGCCACCGTCGCAAACGATTCCTCATCGGATGCTGCTTGTGGCGGTGATGGCTGTAAATCTGTGTCGCAGCTGATGTTCATGAAATCCATTCGATAGAAACAGATTTACGAAGATGGGTATGAGAGGTGTACGTACTCTGATTGCTGCTACGTGGGTGTTTGTTTTCTTTGAATATGTTGGTAGCGGGAGGGAGTGTGTGTTTTGAGGAAGCAAAGGGAAAGCAGGGGAAGTATTTTATAAGGGTGGCGTGGGTTTCGCTTTCGACGCGGAAAAGCATACGACAGAGAAGGAAACTGGGCTGAGAGCCCGCGGTTCGGTGGAATACAGATCCCAGCTAGCTGTAGTGTTGTCTTCTCTCGCCTACGATGTAGGATGTTCCAGCAGGTTTCGGAGATATGGAACGCTCGCATGCGTCGTCATCGGAAGCCACGTGGACCGCGTCTACGCTGCGTTTGGAGTAGCACGGGGAAAGAGGAGGCAAGAAAATCATCGTGGGGATGACAAATATTGTCACCTTGACAAATGAGAGTATCCCAGCGGCCACCCAGTTTCGATGCTATTGACTGCAAATGAGCTTGGATGATAAAATTAAATTTTAATTTATCTATTATATTTATAATTATTATTTCAATAGTATATAAAATTTTATTTAAATTAGATATATGGACCTTATGTGAAAATATATAAATTAACATAATAAATTTAATTTAATTTTAAATTTATATTTCCAATATCTAAGCCATCTAAAATATCTTCATACAAGGATAAATGATTACATAAACGATTCATTATATTTTAATGCACATGTGAAATGAATCCAAGTACTTTTTCATAATTTATAAATAAATATATATTTAAAAGCAAACACATGTAGCACACCCAGTACTGTGACAGACATATTTTTGAAATCAAGTGAAATTTTAATTCTATAATTGATGTAGACCGTATGCAACCAGGACCACTATGAGTCCAACCGGGCCGCACCCTAGTATTATATTCCTTAATATATAATTTAAATTGAGAATGTTTATTTATTTTTATTATTCGTCTTTGGGAGTTAAAATACAATGCACGCATGTGCTGTCAACCCTGATATATCTCGGCTGAATTCAACGGGAGAAACCCGAGGATCAACACTGTACTCACGGGGCCAATATTATTGTTGTGGCGGCTGATGCTTGGGCAGCAGAAGGTCAAGATAATGTACAACTAGGTCTAAAATTTTATAGATTCTTCCTTTAAGGTGTGTTTAAGAAAAAAATTTAGTGTAAAATTTTTTAAATGAAAGAAACGATATGACATGATAAAAGTAATGATTAAAAATATGACAATTGTATAAAAAATTTGAAGAAATAATTAAAAATTAAGATAGTTATATAATAATATGATGAATGAATGACAATTAAAGTACTTGTATAGAAAAATGTGATGAAGTAATTGAAAAATATAATAATTGTAGATAGAAAAAAGTTTTATATTGAAATTTTTTTTTTATAAACAAACATTTCCTTAAAATAAAATTTTCTTTTTCACTGCTTGATTATTTGATACATGAGTTAGCTAACAACTATATTCTCTATTATCATTAATGTATGTAGTTTTTACTTTTATATAACTTTGTTACATTAAAGTTTTTTTTTAATGTAATTCTAGTTATTTTGGTTTACTTTGATGATGATGTAAAATTCTGCATTGAATTTAAGACATCTCCCTTAATGTCAAAACTTGTATAACCAAGTGATTTGATATCAGTGTGTGCAAGTGAGGTTCGCGATATTAATATAAAATATTAAGTTTATTGTTTATTCCAAATTTATTTAAAATATTGAATAATATTTTATAAGGAGAAAATGAAACGTATGCAATGAGATATAAATTAAAGATATTATTTCATATATTAGAGGCTGAAATCCAAGATTTATTGTCTTATCTAGGAATGACGCTGCTTGTGTATTAGTTGATGAGGGAAATGCATACGAAATTGAAAAAGCAGGGTTGAAGACATATCTTTTGGCTTTTGCTCTCGTTCGAACTGCAGTTGTACTAATCTTTATCATACAACTAACAGTTCACCTCAGCTTTATCCGATTTTGAAAATGTACAACTGTAATCTAACTGGTGGCTTGAAATTCACGATTCGACCAGTCAACTACCAGCTCCGATTTAAAAATATTTAAGTTTCATCTAAGTCAGAGATATACATTGACCACCATCAGAAATATATACAAATCAACATAATGAAATTTTAATTTCTATATTAATTTTCAGTTCTATTTTCAACATTAAGCCATTTAATCAAACGTTGTTCTTATGTGGATAAGTCATGATTATATAAAGCATATTAATATAATATGAATAGGTTTAAGCATTTTCAATAATTTCAGTACAAATATTTATTTTTATGTAAATGTGGCTCATCCACAACTCTAATTTAGATGATTTTTAATCCCATGATAAAACAAATTGTATTAGACACAAATATTTGATTTTTTCTATAGTCAAAAGGTCTTATCTACTAGTTACATTAAAATTTCTATGTGTTATACGGAAGTGAGACCCTCTATATATATATATATATATTTACTTGTTCTCTATGATATTACATCATTTTAAAGGTAATATTCATTTAGAACCCATTCACATTTAAGTGAATGTTGAACTAGTTCAAGTTTGCCTTTATTTGCTTCAATTTTATCCAATTTTTTTCTTATTTATTTAATAATATCACTTAAAATTATTTCACTTACAAATTTCAGTGGACAAAATATGAGATAAGGATTTTAATGAGTTTATATTCACTGTAAAAATATATTTTTTTTGTAACTCACCTAAATCATCTATTTTTAAATAAGTTAACATATTCTTGATTAAATTAAATAATTTAAATTCAATGGACAAAAGAATTCCATTAAATGGTGCAAGTGAGGCCACTTGAAGCAGTTCAACATTTGCGTTCTAAGTGAGAACCTCCTCATTTTTCTCAACCTCTTTTCTTGGTATGAAACACAAAAAGAAAAAATATAAAACCAAGACTTATCAACAAAATTAGTTATGAAAAATAATACCTTAGAGTCTAAGGGTAATGATTCCATACTAAGTGTAAATGTGGAGGTTTCATATTTACTTTTATTTAATTTCAAATTATTTTTAAAACTATTTATTATGTTTAACATATCTTTTTTTATTTTTTTATTAAAAATAATTTTTATTGGCTCTAGACATAGTTCAATTAGTTTCACATTATCCCTTGTATATTAGAGATCTAAAACTTGAATTCTATAGAAAGAAAATTTTTTAAAATTTAAAAAAATTAAGGGTTAATATAAAACATCATACTTACAGTAAGTATTGAATCATTATTGTTGAGTTAATTTAATATCTATACCACTAGGGGTGTGCCCCTTAGGATAATGCTTGCAGGGTTGTGTTGCTTGGTTAGGCATTTGATCATTCTCTCCGGAGCCCAATCCTATGCACCCGGGTGCATTCAGCCTCGATGCACCCGAGTGTACTACACCTATTTTTTTTTATTTTTTTTTGAAAATTTTTTCATGAAGCTGTTAATATAGGTTTATTTAACATATGTATCAATTTTTACTATTTTTGAATATTTTTAGATATTTTTTTTAGATTTTTAAAAATTAGTGGCATTTTCAGTAATTTAAAATTACCGAAAATGCCACTGATTTTTAAAAATCTAAAAAAAATATCTAAAAGTCTCCAAAAATAGTAAAAATTGATACATATGTTAAATAAACCTAGATTAACCATTGTGTAAAAAAATTTTCAAAAAAAAATAAAAAAAATAGTTGTAGTACACCCGGGTGCATTGAGGCTGAATGCACCCGGGTGCATAGGATTGCGTTCCATTCTCTCCTCCCTAGTATGGAGCGAAAGTTGTTTTAATTTCCCCCTTATGTGGTGGTATTTACAGATTTTTGCAGATTCTACTCCTGTGTGAAGTGTTATGGAAAATTCTTTCTCCTATGTTAGAATTGTAAAGTATGCTTCATTATAATATAAGTTATTATGATATATAAATACAAATAAAAAATTTTAATACATATCTAAGATAAGTCGGTGATTTTCTAAGTTTCTGATGTAAACGGGGCCAGCTGATAACTTAGAAGTAATTACTTAGGCATTAAGAAGTCGCTAGTGGATTGCACACTTCAAGTTGGGTACTGTACATATCCTGTGACGTTCCTTCTCCTGCGAAGCTTCTTCTCTTGTCGCACTTGCACCGATCTACTACAGTTCTTTCAGTCAAGCCCAAGTCCTACAACGGCCTTTTGACTGGCAGAATTTTCGCCCGGGATCGAAGTGTCGTGCATATCTCAACTTCGCACGTGGCAACGACTTGTTCGTCAGGCGGTTGGCAACACGTGGAAGATCTCTGCGCGTCGACATGAAGGCATAACGTGCGGCAGACATTTTGGGTCGGGCAGCCGGCGGGCGGGCAGGGCAGGGCAGGGCCTCACAGGGCCCCTCTGCATCGGCTCGATCAATGATGTATTGACCCGCCCACTAACCGACCCGACCTTTTGAGTCTTCATCGAATCCACTTTTCCTTCATGGATAAA
Source organism: Annona cherimola (assembly GCA_030490835.1). Taxonomy (NCBI): domain Eukaryota; kingdom Viridiplantae; phylum Streptophyta; class Magnoliopsida; order Magnoliales; family Annonaceae; genus Annona; species Annona cherimola. Next base: position 31,809,212 of record CM059974.1, read on the forward strand.
AACCCCAGAGATGTTCTCGGGTCGGTCTTCAGTTTCTAAATTAAAGGGCGACCGGACGACCGAACAATATGACTTTTGTTTTTAAAATTTTTGTTACATATACGCGCTTTGCACTAAATATTTAATTTTGTGAGATTAATATTTTATTTTAATTTAAACTCCAAAATTTAGAAAATGGATAGCGCATTTACCATAGAGTTTGATTTCTGAAAAATTAAAATAAATTTAAATTTTGCCAAATTTAAAATTTTTTTAAAAATTAATACTATTTTCGTAATTTGAATATTTGTAAAATTGCTAGCCTTTTTTAAAAATAGGCCGTCATATGTACACAGTATTTACAGACCTGAGCATCTTCTTGAAATATATTTTATGCAAGTTTTATGTTTTGTAGACTTGATTATTTTATATTTACATTTCACATCAAAGAAAATATTTCTACATATGTTTGAGAAGTGATAAATTTTCTTTATTGGTATAATATACATAGTGACATCTTATATTACAAATCAAATTCATTCACAAGTTCCACTATGAAGAGACATCTTCTAAATACCTTCACATTCAGTAAAGACCTTGGTAAATACTCCCACCACTAGGAAGATAAATACAAAGGAATATAAAAATCCTACCCAAACTGCCACAAGTGAGTTTTGAACCCATGAATGATAGCATAGACTTTTTTGATGCCACTAACTGGATGACCCCAGTTGGCGAGAAGTGATAAGACTTTTGACCAAAAGTTTTTGTTGAAAAATTTTTAAAATGAAAGAAAATAATATGATACGATATAAATAATAATAAAAAGTAAAAAGAATAAAATTAAAATAGATATGTTAGATATATTAATGTTGAATAACATGATTAAAAAGTAAAGTAGTTGTATAGAAAGAAGTAAAAAATAATTAAAAATAGAATAGTTATAAAGAGTAAAAAATTCTAATTTAAAATATTTTTTACATAAACAAATACTCCCTAATTTCCATCACTGTCATAGTTCCAAACCGAGGTAATGATTCAACAAAGTGGCTATGAAGTCTTTTGTTTTTTTTTTTTTTATTTAAAAATATTTTGTCTAAACTTAAAAAATTATTATGTTCATCAATATGCATTTATTTATGATTTTAAAAATTACATGTGTTTAAAAATTTATATGCGATTCATTTTTAAAATTAAAATATATTTACTTTCAACATATGCTTTTTTTAACAAGATGCAAGTTTTTAATGAAATTATTTCTTTTATTATATTGGATTACGAGTAATGTAAAATAAAATAAATAATTTAAATTTGGAAAATAAATTAAAATAAAAAAGTGGTTGCACTGAGTATTTATGTAGCCTGCCTCATTGCTCTTTACGTGGTGTCAGGGCCACGATTTATTACCACCTAGTCGTACGTTAAGGAAAAAGTGTCGATTCGAAGTTTATTTATTTATTTTTTATTGGTTATCATATTATATATGATATTATAATTATGCTCATTTACAAATAAATGTGTACTTTAGAAAATTTAAAACATGATAAAATTTAAAATGTTAAGGAAAAAGTGTCGATTCAAAGTTTACTAACGCAACACTTTTCATGGTCTTTTGACTCAAAAATTTGAGAGGAAAAGATAAGTTCAGTTAAATATTTGGTTAAAAGCCTAAAGTTTTATTATATTTTCGTTTTGCAGATAACAAGGGATTTTTTGCATTTTGGTCCCTCTAATAATGCATATTTACTTTTTAATCCACGAGTTTCATGTATTTGCCTTATAAACCCTGTAAGTTTGCCATCTTTGCATTTTATTCTTTGTCGTCAAAACACTCAACTAGTGGTTGTTATTTGTCAGTAAAAAGTCTAAAATACCCTTGAACATGAGTCGACTCATGAGCATAAGTCGACTCATATGTGCAATTAACGGCAATGTTAGTCGACTTATGCTTATGAGTTGACTCATATATGCAGTCAATAGCGGAGTTTCTAACGTGCGTTAATGACAGAGACTAAAATGTAAAAGGGACAAATTTACAAGGTTTAAAAAGCAAATATGTGAAACTTATAGATTAAAAAGCAAATATATATAGATAGAGGGACCAAAATGCTATTTATTTTAATTTTTTACAATCTTATTATAAAATCATCATTTATATGTTAGGGATACTATTTCCATTTTATCTCATGTTATCCATTAAGGCGTGCAATTTTGGTAAGTGGAAGTAAATTAGCTTGAAAATTATCATGCTCTAATGCTTGATTTACTATAAACTTTATTGCATTTTATTTGTTTGAGATATGAAAATTCATTTCGACTCATTTTATTATTTAAGAGGGGAAATTATTAAAATAGGTAGTATTCTTTGAATTTTGTTTTTAAAATTTTGAAAGCAATATTACCATTTTAAGGAGTATTGCCTGCTAATTACACTGCAAATTGGAAGGTAAATCAGATTAGGATAGACAGTTCATAACTTCCCCACCAAATTAATTCTATTCCTCCACCTTCTTAACTTTTATTTCATTTTTAATCAGATCATCCATCTTAGATAACCAGATATCCAATAAAAGTGTACTCCAGAAGAGGGATCATGAAAACACTTAATGTTTAACTTAAGTAAATAAATAAATTTATTCAAGGACTTGTGAAAACTAGCTAATGATGGTAAGTTCGACCCTTCCTCCCCTGCTCAAACGGGCCACAAAGCTTTGGAAGAGCAGACACCGGGCCTTGGCTGTATCCTACACCTACCAAGGGATCATTTCTTGATTGCATAGGAGCGAGCGTGTATCCTTTTCAAGCATACTGAGAGAGAAGCCATGGGCCTTCCATTTCTTATATTTACCATCATTCCTTCTATCATACATTATCTTGAATGGCCAGATTTCACCAACCGTATATGGTGTGGAAGTGTTTTTTCTTATGAAAATTCATATATTACATCATTTCAACTAATATTATAATAAGATCCCGAAAGGTTCTTACAATATCCAAATACTATTCTACAAATAGCTTATTAATATTCTATTTTTCAACACAATATTTCCTAATATCCAAATAGTGAACACTCCCACGTAAATGTTTCGGAAGAAGATGCCATCAAGTAAACACTTGAATTTTTTTCCAGCTATGGTGAATTGAAACAGCGTCGTTGCCTCAGTGGCAACTATTGTGTGAAAGTCAGACACCTACATCCGGAGCAAGCCAGGTAGGCAACATACTAGATAGTCCCCGTAGTCACCATGATTGACTATGATGATCATGATCATATTAAATGCGCTAGGTGGTACTGATCATAATATAAAAATGAATTATATTTTTACATATTTTTTAAATTTTAAAAAGAGTTTTTAGTGTTCAAAAATTAGGGGGAACAATTGCCCCATGGCTTCTTGTGGCTCTGCTTGGTTGGTGATCATGAAAATCAAGATAACTTAAATTAACAAGAGTTTGCAAAGATAGAGTGAGCCAACAACCTTTCAACACAAGAGAATCGGCTTTCAGCAACCATTTTCTAAAGTTGCAAGAAAAAATGGTGCCAATGATATGAGAAACAAGGTAACATGATTTTATCTAATCAGATATCATGAAATACAAATCATAAAATACAACGGAAAGAAGCAAACGTAAGACGGTTTGGGGACATCGCCGGGGGCATCAAAATAATTGGGACAGGGTCGCACTTTTAAACCAATACTCTCAAATCAGTCACCCAAGCAAGGGCTGCATGTGCACAATCCCAAGTGCGCTGCCAGAGTACCATATCCAAAAACATCGCCTTCCTTATCCGGCCGCATGCCCCTCGTTGCTTGAGCTCGCCGTCGCCGCCTCTCAGGGCCACTGGCTGGCGGGCGTCAATCAAACGAACAAGATCTGATCATCAAATCCGCGACGCTAGCCGGACTCAAGCCATCTTAGTTTCGCTCTCCAACGAAGCTTCTGTTAGAAGAAACAAAGGAAAGTCGCCAAAGAAAGCCCATTTCACTGCGGCTGTCCACGCACCCATCGCCGCCGCTTGCTCGTCTTCCTCATATCCGGCTGGATTTACGTTTTCACCTAACTGCCCCATTAAAAACCGATCTTTTTTGGCGTCTTCAACAGCACCGGCAAACCCCCTGTTGTCGAAACTTTCGTCCGCAGAGTTGCTACCTCGATTGGAAAAATCTGGCTACCCAAGCAGTCGACCTCAGCTGTTCGGTAAATAAGATAGCTGCTGCCGGCGCCGATACTAGCCGCCCATCTGATCACCATGGCTGTCAACCACGCTGTTTGAGAACCCATCGCCATGGCCGCTAGTGTCTACGCCGCACGCTGCCACTACCAAGTTATAAAGTCCTTCGCCAACACCAAAAACCCACCATCGCGGGTGAGAAGATTCATCTTCTTCATAGCCAGCAAGCCATCAACGCTTCCGATTGGAGAACCAACCGGCGAGCCGCCATTACCCGTCACCATCCGCAACTCCAACGTCAACCCATTTTCTCCGACTTTTTGCACGGCAGTCGTGACCTCTTCTTGCCGGCAAAAACTTCCTAGATCTACCAGATCTATGGCCGGCCGTGCATCCTGTGCGGTTTATACAGTCATATATATACTATAGTGAATGATTTATATGTTATTTACATCAAATTATTTTATTAAGTTGAATTTATACAATTTTTAGATGAGATTCACACACATATCTAATTGAGATGAAGATTAGTATGATAATACAATACATAATTCTAAATACAATGGATAATGTGAGACCCATTTTGAGGTAACTGCACCATAATTATGGTGTAGTGAAGCTGCACATGAATATTTCTCTCTCTATATACAAGAAATATTCAGGTGCAGCGCAACTTCACCGTAATAGCTGCACCAACATGAGTTTTACATGATCATAAAATTATAATATACTCCACTCATCATATATTCCATTACCATATCAATTTTCATTTCAATTGGATATGTGTATGGACCCCATTTGAAAATGGTACAAATTCAATGTAATAAAATAGTTTAAAGTAAATAACAATTTTAAAGTAGTTTTTTCAACATGTAAACTATTTGCTATAAAATTTATATATGGGTAAATGATTGTATAAAGTTTTATTCCATTCTAATATGCGTGGGGCCCATTTTTGGGCAAGTATACCGATGTTCCGGTGCAGTTGCCCCAAAAAGGGCCCCACACATATTATAATGTAATGAAACTTTATACAATCATTTATCCATATAAACAACATACTTTTGATGGTTTAGATCTTGAAAAAATCACTTTAAAGTTGTTATTTACATCAAACTATTTTATGATGTTGAACTTGTACCATTTTCAGATGGGGTCCATACACATATCTAATTGGGATGAAAATTGATATGGTAGTAGAATACATTATTCTAAATACAATGAGTGGAGTAGATTTAATTTGATCATCGTGTGGGGCCCGTTTCAGCGCCACTACACTTGATAATTCTTCATATATATATATATATGAGAACCTTTCCTGTGCAGTGAAGCTGCACCATAATTAGTAGTACATTTGGCACAAAATGGGCTTCATATGTACTTAAATATATTGATATTTTATAGAATTATTTATCCATATATAAATTTTATAGAAAATGGTTTACATGTTGAAAAAATAATTTTAAAGTTGTTATTTACATTAAACTATTTTATTACCGTTTAATTCACACCATTTTCAGATGAAGTCCATACACATATCCAATTGGGATAAAAATTGATATGATAATAGAATACATAATTCTAAATATAATGAGTAAAGTAGATATAGTTTTATAATCATATGTGGCTCATTTTGAGATATATATATAGAGTTGTTCCGGTGCAGCACAACTGCATCGGAATAACAATATATTTGCTCATTTTTGGGCTCTACATATACTAGAATGCAATAAAACTTTATATAATCATTTATCAATATATAAATTTTATAGCAAATGATTTATATGTTGAAAAAACTACTTTAAAGTTGTTAGTTACATCAAACTGTTTTATTACTTTGAATTTGTACCATTTTCATATGTGGTCCATATACATATATTATTGGTATAAAAAGTGATATGGTAAAGAATACATTATTCTAAATACAATGGTTAAAGTAGATTATAATTTTATCATTATGTGGGGCCTATTTCAGCACAACTGCACCGTTATTAAGGTGTATTGGCGCTGCACTTGAATACTCTATATATATGATAAATATTCAGCTGCACCACAATTACGATGCAGTTACCTCAAAATGGACTCCACATGATCATAAAATTATAATATACTCAATTCATTGTATTTAAAATTATGTATGTTTTTACCATACTAATTTTCATCCTAATTGGACATGTGTATGGACTCCATCTGAAAATGGTTCAAATTCAATGTAATAAAATAGTTTGATATAAATAACAACTTTAAAGTTGTTTTTCAAACATGTAAACTATTTGTTATAAAATTTATATATGGATAAATGATTTATAGAGTATCAATACATTTAAGTACATGTGAGGCTCATTTCAGGCCAAATATACCTTTAATTATGGTGTAGCTTCGCTGCACAGGAAAGGTTCATATATATGTTTGTTTTCAGCAAAAACTTTCTCACCCGAAAATTTTTAATTTAAAAACTTTTCATTTTTCATAATACTCTATTTTTAATTATTTTCACATATTCTTATGTAACCACTTTATTTTAAATTATTTTTGTATAGTTACTTATATAAGTAACTTATTTATGGAACGTGATTTTATAGGACATGTTGTACGATTGGCATTTTTCCATTGCCTGATCACGACCATTGGTTTACTCGTGATGAATGTCAGCCACTGATTCATCTGTTTAATGCGCTGCACACAGCAAGCATGGAGGCGTACGTGGATAGGTGGAGTTTTTTTTTTTTTTTGATAAAAGGAATCACTCTATTCCAAGCAATTCATTGTCAAAAAATTGTCTGTATAAATTTTCCCAAGTATGGCTTGGGGGGAGGGTGGTTTCCCCACCAAGTTTGATGGTCCAAAAAAGAAATAGAAACCAGGTCGGCTAAAGAATGAGCAACTGCATTTCCTTGCCTTAAAACATGGTGAATCGAAAGGTGGGCATTATTATTGAGGATAGTCCTAATCTCAGTAATGACAAAACACACCACAAAATGTGGAATGGATTGAGGATAGTCCTAATCTCAGTAATGACAAAACCCACCACAAAATGTGGAATGGTGAAAATCTTGGTTTCAAGTGACGCAGCCCACGCCCATCTTCCTCTCTGGTGAGCAACTGCAGCAGGGCAGGCGATGACGACCGGCAACCATGAGGCAGTACCCTTCCCTTTCTCTCCTTTCCCATTTCTCTTCTCTCCCCCTTTTTCTTTTGCTGCTGTCCAAACGGGGGAGCTATGATTTGGGTTCTTCTATTTTTCTAAATACCTGATTGGTGTTGTGCTCCACACATGCAAAACAGGCCTTTCACACACTTTTTTTTTAAAAATTGAGCTTTACATAATAATTTATAGAATTATTTATTTACAAACTAAGGATAGCTTCGATGATTTAAATATTGAAAATACAACTTTAAAATTAATATCTAATGTTAAATTATTTTATTATCTTCATTTTTACACATTTGTAGATAGAGCCATGAAAAATGATATTGAATAAATAAAAAAGCTTCCTTTGAATGAATTTTTATCAAGTATTAAGATATTAAAATTGAAGAAAAGTACTTTTATATTTATATTTAGTTCATTTTTATGTAAAGTCACAAGTTTTTAGTTTTATTTTACTAAAATTTGAAATTTAAAATTAAAAACTTTTATCATTTTTTACGTGGAAAGGAGGATGACAATCATTTTTAAAATTTTTTATAAAAATATACAAACATTTGAAAATTTTAAAATCTGGTGAACAAACTAAATATATGTGAGCTCCTACAAAAATTCAAAATATAAAAGTATATAAAACACACTGGCTTGTTACATAAGTAAAAATAGAACCTAATCCATGGGAAGATCTTCTCATGAAAACTAAAAGAAGGGCCATTGTGGTAATTTGATAGTATGAGTATATTTTTTTAAAATGTATGTTTGACTTTTTGATAAAATTTGTATTAAATGTACATAAAATCTCAATCTATTCCATTGATTTGGTGGATCGACCACTAAAATATATGTAGACATGTTTTTTCATTAATCGACATTTTGTAAATGTGTAGAAAATATTATTTTTTTACTAAGATTTCATTAAACTGGTAAAGTTGGAAAATATATTTTATATAAGAAATTATGTTATATTATTTAAAGTTCATATAAATAAGGTACTCTCAAAGATAACAATTTCAATATTTATTTTTGAAAATTTAAAAATTTAATAATATTTTTTTTATTTTTCGAATATAATAGAATCTAACTACATTTAATTGAATTTAACAACATCTAACTGGATCTAACTACATCTAATTGAATCTAACCGGATCTAACTTTCGATATTAATAAGTTAATCCCAATTTAACATTTGTAATATGGTCATAAGCTCCTTATAAGGTCATTTATACCTTAATTACAAAAATGAAAACTCAGATAATAAGATTTAATGAAATCATCTAAATTTAAAGACATCTAACAACACTTAACCGTATCTAATAGGATCTAATTTTTTATATTAATAAGTTAATCATAATTTAATATCTGTAATATGATTCAACGTTCCTTATAAGGTCATTTATACCTTATTATAGAAATTAAAATTTGGATAATAGGATTTAATAAAATCCACCTAAATCTAACGACATCTAGGAATATCTAACCGCATCTAATTATATTTAACTAGATCTAACTTTTGATATTAATAAGTTAATCCTAATTTAACACCAATAATATGATCCTAGGCACCTTATAAGGTTATTTATACCTTAATTATAGAAATTAAAATTCAGATAATATGATTAAATGAAATCATCTAAATCTAATGATATCAAACTTGATCTAACTTGATTTAACAACATCTAATTAGATCTAACTTTCGATATTAATAAGTTAATCTTAACTTAACACTTGTGATATAATTCTAGGTCCCTTGTAAAATCATTTATACATTAATTACATAAATTAAAACTCATATAATAGGATTTAATGAAATCCGCCCAAATCTAACGACATCTAATGACAACTAACCAGATCTAACTTTTGATATTAATAAGTTAATCCTAATTTAACACCTGTAATATAATCATGGGCCCATTGTAAGATCATTTATACCTCAATTACAGAAACTAAAACTCAAATAATATGATTTAATGAAATCGTCTATATTTAATGACATCTAACTTAATCTGACTTGATCTAACAACATATTGATCTAACTTTTGATATTAATAAGTTAATCATAATTTAACATCTGTAATATGATCATAGGCCCCTTGTAACGTCATTTATACCTTAATTACAGAAATTAAAACTTAAATAATAGGATTAGTTGAAATCTACCTGAATCTAACAGCATCTAACAATATTTAATCATATCTAAACACATCTAACAAGATCTAACTGTATTTAACGAGATCTAACTTTTGATATTAATAAGTTAATCATAATTTAACACCTGTAATATAATCCTAGGCCCATTGAAAGGTCCTTTATACCTTAATTGTAGAAATTAAAACTCAGATAATATGATTTAATGAAATCATTTAAATCTAATGACATTTAACTAGATGTAACCGCATCTAACGGTAATCTAACCGGATTTAACTAGATCTAACCGAATATGACTATATTTAACTGGATCTAATTAGATCTAACTTTTGATATTAAGAATTTAATCCTATTTTAATACTTGTAATATGATGTTAAACCCTTAATTACATAAATTAAAACTCAAATAATTGGATTTAATGAAATCTACCTAAATCTAACGGCATCTAACCAAATCTAACTGGATCTAATTGGATATAACTGTATCTAACTTGATTTAACTGTATATAACCGGATCTAACTGTATTTAACCAGATCTAATTTTTGATATTAAGAAGTTAATCCAAATTTAACACTGTAATATGATCCTAATCCAAACTTATATGACTTGTTGGGACTGGTTTAATAATTAAGTATTTTTAGATTATTAGAAACTTTTTTTTGAAGTTGTTGGGAAAAATTATTTAACACATGTGATATGTTCATCAACTCCTTACAAGGTCATTAATACGTTAAGCACATTAATTAATATCTAGTATTCTTATAGTTCACATAACAAATTTAAAATATATCAACTTTTGGATTTTATTTAAAAAATTAGTTACGAATTGTATTTAAAAAGCAAAATAAATTCATAAAATAAACTTAAATTAAATTAAAAATAAATCAATTAAATAGTAAATCCATAAAAAAATTCAACAATATTTTGATGATTTATAAGTGAATTGATGCTCCATCCCACTTGCATTATCCATAAATAGTTGATTGGTATTAAATGCGGTATCAAAAATGTAATATCTATATAATTTATAAAAATTTTAATACGTGATTTCTTGAATTATAAATAATAAATATAAAGACCAATTTAAATCAAAATAAATTAATATAAAATTTAAATTAAAATAAATTCTAATTTAAATCAAAATAAATTAATATAAAATTATGAATTTAACAAATCTTTTATTAAATAGAAAATTCCTAACATAATTCATGTTCATTTCTTTGATTTTTATGATTCAAATTAATTTGGAACAAAACAAAAAATGGTTAACACATAATATATAAACATGCATTCAAACCGAATGATATAAAATAGAATAATTAATTTTTGAAAAATGAAGAAATGTAATTTATATATTCATAAAATCTTAATAAATTGATTTGATTTTTTATACATGAGGCCTATAGAAGGTTGATGATTTTCAAAAAATATAAAGGATGATACTCGAATTAAAGAAAGAAAGTAAAACATTAGATTGAACATTATCTAGCATGGAGCTAGGGGTACTGAACATTGTCTCGAATTTTAAAATATAACTTTATAAGTTATAGATGTATGGATATTGGGACGAAAAATGATAAATTTAAATAAGTTTGAAATAAGTTATATCCATTTTACAAAAAAATGCTTAAATTTATATTGAGCTATTTTGTAGAGTCCAATGACAATTAATTATATTGAGCTCAAAATGTACTTAGAGATAGCTAATTTTCTATCCTCTCAAGTGAATAAGTTGTCATATTTCTATATTATAAATTAGAAAATATTAAAATCATCTTAAATAATATATTTCTATATTTTATATTAAAAATTTGAATATATCAATGGTTAAAATTTATTTTTAAAAATTAACAACAATGATTATATCATGTAAATGTATAATTTGAAATGTATATACAAGTGATAGATTCAATGATTATATTATGTAAATGTATAATTCAAAGTTATATTCACACATCAAATCGAAATTTATTTAATTTTTTGTTTGATTTTTTAAAATGAGCATTTGGAGAATGATTCCTGGCATATATCATGAGTAAAAAAATATTAATTGAAAAGTACCAAATTTTTACCCAGAAATTTTTTTAAGGGGAACTCAAATTTTATAAAATAAATAAAATATTAAAAATAAATTTTCAGATTACACATAAATCATCCCATTTGTAGCTACTAAGAAATTTACTTCAAATCTAATTTTCTTATTTGTTGCGTCATTGGTGTAAAGATGCATGTGATTATAACAATTCATATCTTATGGAAGACAATATCAATTTAAAAATAGACTATTATTAATTAAATAAATATTTGTATTAAATAAAAACTGTATAAAAAATTACATCATTTTTAAATTATTTTATATCATTTTCACTTCATTTTAAGAGAAATTACATTGAAATTGAGGTTTTGATGCAATAATTAGTGACATTTACATTTTTTACACAAAAATTATATTTACATAATTTGGGGGATTCTATTAGATTATTGGGAATTTTTGTAAAATCATTTTGAATGCTCTATATTACAAATAACGATTTGCATGTGCAAGAATTCAAGTGGTCTGCTGGACCACCAAAAAATTTTAATCTCCTCCTCCAAAGCTCGCTCACGGCTAACGCATTCCAAGTGGGAAAACCCATGACTGTTGCCTCTCCTTCGGCCAGCCAAATCGAGTGAAAAGAAGACTCAAAAGATAGATTTTTTTAGCTACCTTCATCTCCAATTCTGGGCAGCAAACAGCCACGAAAAGCCCATCTCCGGCAACCCATATTTTTCTAGATTCGGCCATTTGAGCCGTTGGATTGTAGATCAAATCTGGTCAATCAAAAGCAAGTGCAAATCCCTTAAGTCTAGTAGCTATCATAGTCCCTAGTAATCAAACCACCAACAACCCTTATTCCCATTCCAACACCCACGTGCAACCAGACCCTATTCCCTCTTTCGGCAAATACTACACTCATTGGCAGCCATCAAAAGCTCATGCAACTGCTGCTAGAAATTTGATGGCTCTGACCCAATAGCCATGAAATCCATGACATTAGACACACATCAAACTGGCAGCAATCTAACCGAATCCCATCACAGATCAATCTCCCAAATTCTACCCAGCAAGCATGCAATAGGCAACATGGAGGAACAAAGAAGAAATGGGGAGAAAGAAAGAAGGAGAGAGTGGACTTCAGGGAGAGGTGTGGACGTAAACTGAATGCACCCCTCGAATTTCGTGGCTTCCGAAAATACCCAAAGGCATCTTAGCCGTTGAGCATAAATGGATGGTGGAGATTAGGGTTCCCATGAGAGAATCATGGGAACCCCTTCCCATGGGTCGATGTCTAGTAAAAATTGGATAGCTAAGTAACAACTAGGTGTACGAGATCGTGATTCTATGTACATGAGTAATATTGATTGAGATGAGATGGGGATGAAATTAAAATTTTTATTTTCACAAATTACATTTTCATTCTCAATACATAACAACCTATTTTCTTATTTTCATATATTTTTCTTTATCTCTTTTAAACCTTTTCCCATTTCTACACAAATTTTCACATTTCTAATATGCTTTTCATATATCCACACATAAGAACAGTAAGGGTGCAACTTCGGCTCATAAAACTTGGGTTTACCTTAACCTCAACCCTAACTCTATTAATAAAACATTAATCCTAACTCTATTTGTAAAACTTAAAACCTAGTCATATATTTTTCGAAAATCGAGTTCGGGTTGAATTTCGGATTGGAATTTAAGTCGATGCAATTATATTTTATTTAAGAGTGATTAGTTTAGAATTTCATAAAAATATATAATAATAATAAATCATATGAATCAAAATAATAATATATAGTCAAACTACAAATTTTAAAACATATAGCAACATAAAGAATATTTCTAGAAGAAAATTTAACATAAAAAACAAGATAAAGGAAGAAAATTAATGGACATAAAAGTAAATTATAGAAATAAAAGATATATGAATATAATTATAATATGCTAAACATATATTCAAATATAAATAACATAAAAAAACACAAAATATAAAGAAATATTGTTTTAGATATTATGTATATAATATTTTTTGTAACAAATATAAAATGAGAAATCAGGTTTGGGTTCTCTCGAATCCAACTCTATCATATTTATAAATGGGTTCCTCAGATTCGTGTTATAAAATAGTAAGTTCTAACACCGTTGGAATTGGGTTTGGCGGGCTGAGTTCGGTTGAGACCGGACTGAAGTTGCACCCTAAAAAACACTTCTCATCTCATCTCCTTCTTTAATTGCATTTCACATCCGTTCCTAATCGTTAATAGGAAGTATGGACTGTTAGGTTTAAATTTAAAATCTATTTCAAAACCAGTACAATATAGGCAGCCAATACTATTTTTTATTTTCTTATAAATGTGGAGGCTCTACCTAAGTTTTACTTGTTCTGAAATTTGACAAAATTTTAAATTCATTTAGTAGTCGTATTTTGATTTTTGAAAATGAAGAGAATGTGCATAGATAAATGTGAATTAAAGTACAAAATAATAAAAGTTTCCAAATTTCACTGAGAAGAAGATATTAGTGGGGCCCGTATATTTGTAAGGGACAATTTTTTGGCTGTCCTCATTGTGCCCGTAAAACAAGTGATTGTACAGACTCGACTCCCTTTGAAAATCTAAATAATTTTTCATGATTAATACATTTAGTTTTATTATGTTACCAAAAAATAATTTTATTAAAAGCTTATATATTGACAAATTGTATCTTTTGAAAGTGAATATATAAGTATTAGATTTTTAGAGATACACAGTATGCAAAAGTTTGCCATATATAATTTTAAAATTGTAAATAAATACATATGGATAACCATAAAAAGTTATTTAGATTTCAGAAAATATTTTAAAATAAAACACAAAGATAAGCTCGTAGCTTCCATATTCTATGGTAAGTATTAGGTTTGCAATCTAGTGTGCCCAGGCATTTGACACATTTTTAAAATTTTTTATTTTTGTGAAAATGTGGCCTAAGTTACAATAGTTTGCCTGTCAAAATTGACCCATGCGTTAAAGTCTTAGAATGTTATAAACTCATATGGAATTATCATTTTGGGTAGGATCGAATATCTTAGCTCATGACAAAGCAAATAATTTTTAATATATTTAAAAACGCATCTAAGTGATTTTTTTTTTGGGAGAATAATCTAAGTCATGAATTACGATCATCTTTGTTCCCTAGCTAAATACATGATCATGATAAAACTATTAAATTTAGTAAAATTGCTAAATGGATTAAATTTCATGACAAAATTTCCACGATGGCTTCAAACTGAACCTTACTATCAGTTCACTTAGGTGGGGATATAAATGTAGGTGCATAAGTTGGAATGTCTCTGTCTCCTCCAAGTGGAATTGGCCTATGCGAAACGTTTCCTTGTTTTTACTTTTCATGGTATCACATCCCATCCGATAGACCCATTCATCCAATGAAACATATGGTGCCATCAATCACCGTTTATGTCTCCGCTTTAAGCCTCTACTTTTGTCCTCTTCCCCATAACTTTAACCTAACCAAAAGTTAGCTAAGGTTAATTAGCCGAAGCACGATGCTCTCTTTTCCTTCCTCGGCTCTTCCAGGCCATGCACAGCAATTAGCCAGCAGACAGAAATCTGCAGGTTAGCCAGCCAGAGGGCAACTCCAAAATAGGGGGTGATGAGGTAAATGCTTCCATTTAGCTTTCAATTTTAGACTTTCTACCATACACACCTTTAATTTATTCACGTTAATCATTTAGTCATCCAAAATTATGATGCAGACTCTATCATTTTTTTTTTTTTTTTTAAATAGAAGATGATACGAAAAACATGGAGCTTTCACACTAAAATGATATAGACGTGGTGATATCACCCTGCCCTGAATCTCTATTAACCCCTATGAGACCTCGACCCCTACGGGATCAGGTCCCCGCTCATGGTTCATGCACAATAGATAATCAATCAATCCATTGCCTCTTGCATGGCCATGAAGAGTCAGCATGGATTGATATTTAGCTAAACCTCAAAACCATGTCGGTAGGTATTGTGCGCACAGCCTATCCAAATCACTACCCTTAGTCTGCCTTTGACACCACTTCTGAAAAGAGTATCTAAGCTTGTAAAACCATTTCTCAAAGTTTCTAGTTTTCTGACAAAAGCCTCATTCTCCATCCCATCATCAGATCCACACTCTTTTTTCCCATTCAACTAATCCGGCCAGGACAAACCTAGTTTCAAAAGTCCATTTAGGCAACTGCACTTTTCTTATCTCACGCGGTGTATTGTTTGGTACAGCATACGTGTGGTTGGAAATGTCTCATTCTTTTCCCTTTTTTTTTTTTATATAAATCATTTAATACTTTAGTAATTTTATTTTTTTCAACTTTACCTTTATATTTCAATTATTTGTCTTTCTAACTACGTTATTTATTATAATTTTTTCCTTATTATTTCATATAAAACATGCAATTTTCAAAATATTTCAACAATTCCACAAAAATTCAACTTATCAATCCTTCATTGTATTTTTCTTGATTTTTTAGGAAGGACTTGGAATCCATAGAAACTGCCATTTTACATTAAAAAAGTTCTCCGTATTGCATTCAATCTTATCCAACCCCTGCCCAACCCTTACAGAGATACAACGACTGCTTTTTCCATATATATTAAATGATACACAAGCATTCAGCCAGAAGGAAAGGTACATACGCATTTATGTGTTAAATTATTTACTAAAATAGTAAATAATTATAATAATATTCGTATGCACGCTGAAATGTTTTTTTTAATTTCATTATGGTTTTTTGTTGTCCTGTGAAGATGATACTTGGAATCCTGTTTAATTAAATGTAAGCTGACAGATATAATTCTTGATTTGATTTAATTAAACATCATATTCAACCTAAAATAACTGCATGGTGGCGATGAAGCAGATATTGAAACAGAAAAAGCTACGATGTCATCAAGGACAAGTTGATAATTAATTAACTAGAAACATCTATAGCTCAAAATTTTTTTAGCTGAAATATTATCACTGAATTATCCAAACTGCATGCACGGTCCAAACATTTTGGCTTACTATTATAAAAAAAATTGGCCTACACTATTATTGTCCTACTCGAGCCTACGTCAATAAGGATGACTTTTGTCCAAGGTTAGGTTACATGCCGGAAACCGTACATACTGATGAATGTTGATGGTCATAACTCCCGACTACACCTCAAATTGTTTGTTTAGATGAAATATTGTCAATTAAAACATTTTAGTTCTGTATTTATATTTTTCTTCATGTAAAATTCGTTAAGTTTTCAAATTTGTTTGTTATTTTATTTTTATTTTTGAAAATAAAAATAGGACAGAGATATATGCGCTTTCTTTTTTTAATTTTCATATATCAAAATAAAATATTAAAAATTATGAAATCCAGATCTTTTTAATATAGAAATTCAAAATAAAATATTAAAAATTTAAAAGTTATAAAATTATATATGACGCATTCATGCTTGAGCCCACATATGAATGCCGAAAAATAAAAAGAAAATCAAATGAGCGTGTGCATTGAGGCACAATTCACAAGCTTGCGTGCAATAGGGCCTCCAAAACAGACATTGGAACGTAACAAATCAGATGTCAGCAGTGCATGTGTCATGAATGCTGCCCCTGTATCTTGTCATTTATTAGTTGACTTTTGTGAAAAAAAATAAGAGAGCAGGGAAAAGGGACTGTGATAACGGGGGTTGTTAAGTAAAACTAACTTCTTTTGTTTTTAACGTCTAAATGGTTGATAGAAAATTCACTCTAGCTATTTATTTTGTTTTGCATCACCTATATTATCATAAAAACTCATTCGTTTATCTTGTAGCTTTGTATATGGGCTTCATCTACAAACGTACAAAATTAACATAATAAAATGATTTAATGCTGAATATCAAGTTTCAAGTAATATTTTCGACAGCAAAATAATTTATAATATCACTACTATGTGGATAAGTGATTATATAAAGTGTTATTATATTCCAAAATGTATGTGAATGAATCTAAATATTTTCTTAATTTATACGTGAATGTACATCCTTTGAGTAAATATAATGCATGCACATATCAGATTTGGATGTAACTTAGTCTCTTAGCTAAATAAATAATATTAAATATAATGAATGGATTGTTTGTTCTTCAAGCATTAAAATCTTAAAATTCGAGGAGTTATAAGGAACAAGCCTGTAATGATAAAGACCACTCACGTCAAAGTTAAGAAAAATAAGAAAAAAAGGAAAAAAAGTGCTTAACTCGTAAGTAATGAAGGAATGTAATGAGATATATTTGAGGAGATTGAATGAGGAAAGAAATTTTACTGTAGGAAATGACAAATTATATTAGAATGGATAAATTCTTCTTGTACCTATAGTTTTATCTTTAATGTATTTATTTACGTCAAAAACTTTTTACATTAAAACTTTTCATTCTTCATAACTATCTTATTTTAAAAAAATTTCTTTACATTTTTCTATACAATTATTTTACTTTTCAATCATTTCTACGCAAATACCTATATGATTAATCTATCTATTTTAGCTTTATTATCTTTACTTCTTATTATACTTCGATAATATCACATCATTTTTTCTTATTTTTTTAAAATTATTTATAAAAAAGTTTTATCATTTTCCAAACAGATCCTTAATTTCTAACATATTCATTTAATTTTGCTGATTTTTTTACACGTAACATTTCATTCTAAATTTTTAAGAAGTCTACTGTCTCTACGTTATAAAATGGGAATCAACTACACTTTGAAGAAACGAATTTGCCTTCTCCAATTTTCCTAGGCAACTATTTAGGAAGCCTTAGTTGAATCCAACCCTAATTTCTTTTCCCCCTTCCCTCCTTATTTTGTTTCCACAGTAAGATCACCCATCAAGATGAGTTTTCTTGATCGACAATAGTATTAGTAGTGATCAGATGGCGTCGAAAATGGGGGCAATGATTGGAGAAGATGGATGTGTAGTCATCTGGATCCGTGGTGATTTTGTCATTGACCACGATGGGTTCCAGCTTCAAGCGGTGGATTTCATGGGTTGGTGCGATTGCTGGTGCCCTGATGGGAAGACGATGATCTCGGTGGATCTGTTGATGAGACGGGTGCCAATCGGAATAAATGTAGCTGCGATGCATGCAAACTTGAGTAGCCGTGGCTAACAACACAGCTTGGAAGATGTTGAAGCACCATACTGATGCTTCAGCGGTGCATGCACGATCTATATACAAGCAGCCTAGTTTGAAGAGTTTCTACCACTAAAATATTTTGAAAATTTATCTCGATAAATAAAGATTTTCATTATTTTTCGGGCCATTTAATTTTATCATATTTGTTCAATTTCATAAAATTACGTGATTTTATATCTCCGAAAATAATGCGAGATGGCCCTTTTCTATTCATATTTTAAGATTCTGGTATAAAGGCTCAATGATGATTAAATGGTAATCTTCCAACTAGATGGCGAGAGAAATCACGAAAAAAGACACCTGCGGCTGACCGACAATTCAAAATCTAAGATGCATGACGTTGAACAGAGGTGACGAAGAGTTGCAGTGGCAAGGATAAGACAATGGAGTGACAAGCAGTTAAGGATTTTTATCTTCAGTGCGCTTTGTATTTCGACCTTCCTTGAGCAACTTAGCTATTTACAAAAAAAAATGCTTAAGAAATGAAACTTAACCAACGGTCTATGATGACACATATGTCTTGGGAATTTATGGTAAAATATTATTAGTATGTGATGAATTAGTGAAACTCTCTGACTATATTAGAAATTAAGGGGGTGTTTGGTAACCCATAAAATTTTCAAACTAAAATGTAACTTTTTAACATGAATCTTTTCATTATACAAAATTATCTTATTTCTTAATTATTTCTTCATTTTTTCCTATATAACTATCATATTTTTCAATTATTTCTACACAACTACCAATATATCTAATTTATCTTTTCTAATTTTATTTTTTTTACTCCTTATAATTACCCATATCATATCATATTATTTTTTCACATTTCAAAAATTATTACACAAAAATTTTTCATTAAAAGTTTTATTATTTTCCAAACACACCGTAGGATAAAATTGTAGCATAAGACGTATTTGCCTAATAAAAAAGTAGGATTGAAAATGAAAAAAAAGTAAAATTTCTATGTATTGAAAATTAAGAAATTGTATTAAAATTGAAAAAAAAATCTTGGGATTGACAAGTTTCTTCCCTTCACAGTTCACATCTGATTCCATCCCTTCTAATAGTTACTGTAAAGGCCCGTGAAAGAAAATTAAAAAATAAAAAAGGATCTACAGGAGAAGACAATATATCTTCTTCCGCAGGGGCAAAAAAAAAAAAAAGAAAAAGAAAAAAAAAAAACAGATAGAAAACTGAAAAGACTGCATGTAGCCGTGTCGTGTGGTGAATGAGTCGTGTATTGATGGAAGCTGATGAGAATGTGTGGAGAAGAAGCGAGTCCGTATCTCTTGCACCCCGGCCGGCCCGCATCGCATTTAACCAAACCAAATCCCCACCAAGATCAAATCCTCATTAATTATGCCTTTTGCAAATAACAGATTTCTGAAATCTTCTTTCAATTTAATCGTTTTTTAATCATTCATGCTCTTGCATTTATATTCACGGGTAATGATTCAATTCATTCATATGCATCCAGCCTCAATATATACAAGTGTTTTGAAGCCTTTTTTATTTTAAAACTTTCTAAATTTTTTATGCAAGCCCAAATGTAAACACGACTATTTATCATTTTTAAAAAATATATATTTTATAAAATTTCAGAAATAAAAAATTTCGTCTTTCTCACTCTCCCTGTCACCTAAAATAATAATTTTTTTATTTTTGAAGTTTAAAAATATATAAATTCAAAAAGTTAAATTTCGATATGGATGATATGTATAAATTTCATGTGGGTTCAAATAAAAATAAAATAAGTCCATCAAAAAGATAAATAAATATTTTTAAAAGTAAAAAAAAAAAATCTCAAAACACCAGTATATTGAGGCTCAATACATTTGTATATACTAAATCATTACCCTTTTATTCACTACAACAACTGTCATTAAATGCAACCGGTGTTTGGCTGCATATAAGCAAATTTTGGCTGCAAATAGCCCGACTGCATTTGATTACCCAAATGCATCCAATTTTAAGAAATAGTCGCTTATCCTAGTGATATATGCAGCTATTATAAAAAAAATGATATATGCAGCTAAAAATAGAAGTGTATTTACTCATAGGCTGCTTAAAGTTTGGCTACATTTGCTCTTATTAGGCTACTAAAAAATTTATTGCTGTGCTCATAAGCAATAAAAAAAAATTAGTAGTATTTGTTAATAGGCTGCTAAAAATATTGGAATAGCCAATAAACTGTTCAACGTAGACACATATCAACTATTTCATGATTATGAAAAAAAATTTATTACAATTGCCAAATATTTAGTCTCAGAGTATATCGGCTGTTATATTTCCAAAAGTGAAACATAACCGGACCCATCTAGTATATTGGAGTACTTAGCTTCAGTGCACCTGACGCAAGACACAATTTATTTTATTAAATTTTTTTACATATTCATATGAGCCTAAGCAAAAATATCCTACACTATTAACACACTATTAGTGATCAAATATATCATCAAGAACAATTGATCAAACAAAAGATACAAATGTATATATGATCCTTAAGAGCCATTCACAAAGCAGAGGCCTTTCTCAAAAGGAGGAACGTTTGGCCTCTCAATACAAAATTAAAAAAAATTACTGTTTTTAAAGCTCTAAATGTATTTTATTATAAATCCACCATCCCTTTTCCACAAACGTCCAGCGTCACAGTTTTTAAAAAGGGTAAAAAACAGAAGAAGAGAAGAAGAGAGAAGAGGAGGAAAATGGAGTATTTTAGGAGGGTTCTTATTGGATATGTGACGGAGTGGTAGAGAATTTTTCTTTGGAAGATTTAACAAAGAAAACTAGGTAAGTAATTTCTTTTTAAGTTTTCTTTAAGTTTTCTTATTTATTGCATTTATTTAATATATTATGATAACTTAGAAGCAATTTGGCATGGATTTGTGGTATTATGATTAGAAATTTTAAAACTTAATAGGATATAATTTTTTTTTTTTTTAACGAAATGAGATGTGAGCAAGAAACCTAGATGAACGATTCTAAAATAATATTTTATGATGAAATATAATAATTATTGATAAGAATTTGAAATGATGTGGAAGACGATGCCTTAATATAGATGTTTGAAACTTGAAAAATGGGAAATGGAGATATTTGAGGATGAAATTAAAGGAAAAAAATTTAGAATATTATTTTTTCATGTAGATTAAAGTGAATAAGACATTGGAATCTTGTAGAATCCATACATGAAGATTTAGAAATTTTCGTATTAGGTAAGTAAGATTCTTTCACTTTGATTTAGATGCTTATAAATATTTATTTATTAGGGGTATAAATGTTTTATGATGCTTTAAATGTTTTATTTGAGATTTTTGTTAATATTTCTTTGAGATTTAATTATTTAATTGACTTGGGAAGTTGAAGAAATTATCTTGAGTTAATGATGACTTTATGATAATTTTTAAATTAATTAAATTATCTGATGTGATGGATATATATTAGAATGAATACATGAGCATGACATATGCACGATGATTATTTGGGTGAGTTACTGATAGGGAGAGTCACAATGTACTTCAATATAGCTAGGTAAGATATTTTAATAGTTATAAGTCCACCATGGCCCTAAGGTAACTTAGGTGAGCATTTGAAACATGGTTGCTTACATGAACATGGAATGGATGAGTACATGTATTTGTAAGGTTTTGATGTTTTGAGTTATTTTTATAAGAATGATATTTATTTATTTGTTTTAATACTTAGTTTTATTATTTTCTTATTTATTGCGTTAGCTTGGACTCATGTTTTTTATGTTAACATTTTTAGATAGTAGGACCAAGGTGGGAACCCAACAAGGGGTTGGTGCTCAGATGTGAATAAGGAGGGATTCCATTCATAGAAAAAAAATTAAACTTAATGTTTTATTTGATACATAAAAAAGAAATCTAGTGATGACTTCTTTTATAAAACTGATTTTATTATGGAGTTGACATGTGGTCGATTATGATGGTAGAATGGAGGAGATTTGGGTGGATGATTTTATTTAGCTTTTATATTTTTATGTTATATATTATAATAGCCTATATGCTTATACAAGGTGATTCCATTTAACCCTCCAATTTTACTGTTCTGGGAGATGCTACTGGATTTTTCGATAAAATATGACGACCATTGGTGAAGAATAGAAGTTGGCCTGTGGAGCGCCACATGATTAAAATAACATATAAATTTATTAAAACATGAACTTTACTTACACCAATTTGCCCATGACTTTGGCCTTCTAACACTTGTCCTAATCACATTATTATGTATTAAATAATAACCTTATATTTTATCAAAAAAAATAACAACCTTGTATATTTTACAGAGGTCTAAGTGTATTAAGTTAATATATCAAAATTTGCCATCTTTCGGTTCTTGTATATATTTTTATAAAATTTAAAAATTAAAAATTCCCAGTCTCATCTCTAATTCTCAAGCACATAAAAATGGTAATCTTTTATTTTTAAAATTTATAACAATATATAAAATAAAATAATAAATTTTTGATATATAAATTTACTATACGTGAGCCCATATAAAAATGAAAAGATATAGAATCCATGACGTCACAACCTCATATATATAGGATCCTGATCTTATGAACTCAATTGTTACTTAACTAACTAACAACTTAATATATTTTATATTTTATATGGGCAAAAAAATTTTACAATTTTTTGGATTATTGTGTATACTTTTATTAATTTTCGAATTAAAAATTTTTACTCATCTCATTTCCCCTTGCACACAAAAAAGGTAAAAAAATTATTTTTTAGAATTTTGTGAAAAGTATACACAAGAATTTACAAAATTGTAATTTTAGTATATGAATGAATACATGCAGGCTTGTAAAATAATGAAAAATAATAATATAATAATATATAAATGCACTACATGTGTCAATGCATGAAACTCTTTATAATTATGTATTTCAATATTATAGATTATGAAAATTTTGAGTCAAGTTAGTCAGGTTAAAATAATTTTAAATATAGCATATCACTTGAAGCTTAAAAGAAAATTCTAAAGTAGGGATTATTCCATTGTATGGGAGAAAGTCTCTACAATGATTTGTTCTTAGTTAAGAAACAACCTCATATCATCATCATCATCATCACAAGAACATGTCATCTCCCACTTAGGCCATTTTAAAGAAACAACGTCATATATCTCATATATTTTTTTATTTTCTCTTTAAAGTACCAAAATTTATTAATTTTAAGAAACAACCTCATATATACATATATATCTATATTATTTTCTCTTTAAAGTACCAAAATTTATGAATTTTAAGAAACAACCTCATATATATATATCTATATTATTTTCTCTTTAAAATACCAAAATTTATTAATTTTTAATTTTGGTATATATTTTTTATAAATACGAAAAAAATTAATCATTTCTCATTTGGGGATGTGAAAAGGTTTTCTTTTTAAAATTTTATAAAGGTATATATAAGAATCCAAAAATATTAAAATTTAATATGTGAACTAAATATAGTTTTTTTTTAAATTGTGGTGAACTAAATAATATACTTAGCTCACATAAAAGTGAAGAAAAATAAAATGCACTAAAAATATAAAATAATGACCCATTATATAGTATTATATATATTACATAACTATATGTAGAGCTTTAGTTTTAGAAACGAGGTTATATGGATACATTTTTTAATATCTTGATATTTAATGAAAAATCCGTTTCGTTTACTATATTCAACATCATTTGTTTAGTTAGAAAATTAAGTTTTATCTAAATAAAAAATGTACATGGGCCACTTTTAATGAAAAATATATATTCATTTATAAATTATGAAAAATAATTAAATTCATTTACATATATAATAAAATATAATAGTACTTTATAAAATTATTTATCCACATAATAATGTCATTTTAGACGATTTAGATATTGAAAATACAATTTTAAAATTAATATTTAGCATTAAATTATTTTATTATGTTGATTTTATACATTTGCAGATGAGGTCTATGCAAGATAATACTAGAGAAATGAAAAAATTTACATAATAATATAAATGATACTAAATAGAATAAACGGAATGATTTTTCTATAGAATATTACGATATTAAAATAAAAAAGATTTCGTAAAAAAGGAGTTTCATTTAATAAAAGCTCACATATATAACAAAAGGTGGGACGGAACCACATGCATTGTTTCTCCGACGACAACAGCACGTGAGTTGGTTAAAAAGATGCGTGAGCAGACGAGCAGATGGTAGATGCATGCTTGCGTGCTTAATCGTCTATTGACCTGAAGAACTGAAGGGAACAAGAATCGCAGCCTTGCATGCATGTGTGGCCTACTCGGGGTCCACGTATGTCTGGCAATGAAAATCAATCCCAGCTCCCACTCTTCAATTCCCATTTTTCATCTCTGCACGCATCCATTAACGTGATTTTATGGACATGCATCATGAGAACGGCATGAAATTATGAACAAATAATCAATAAAATTAATGATTAAAAAAGATAAATTCATTTTTAATAGGATTAAGTGGATGTCAAGTGGGCTTAAAAGATATCCACCTTTTGCTTCGTAACCAAACAAATTCATGGTCATGATCATCATCGTTCGTTCAGTTGGCATGATGTTTGCAGTGTAAGTCAAGCAATTGATCAGATGATGCCACCCGGTTCCACTTTGGTGGTGAGACCCCTTGCTAACAACATTGCTGGCAAGGTTTCCAAATGGTCCTCTTCATTTATTTGGGAGCTGTATTCCTGGATCATTGGTGAAACTGTGTTACCAATTTTATAAGTGAAATTGTAGTTTCAAATTTCTCAATAACAGTAAATTGTCTTCTTTAATTCATAAGAATGTCTCAGGACTTCATTGTAAAAAATATTTTACATGAACGTGAATATACAAGTAAAAATTTTTTGATTAGATGACTCTTACTCTTGTAGGCCTTATCAAAGCCACGATAGCGCATATGGAGTGAGCCTAATTCATTTTCATCCAGTGGTAAATGAGAAGTCGCAAAAAGAACACAGTACAACTGGTTTGAACTTTCAATGCACAATCTTGTCGTGTGCAATTCCTGTTCAAATCGTTCACTCTTGCCTAATTAATTTCGTACCACCAGGCTAATCTCTGTCAAGTATTTGATTGACGTGCCAAAAGGATGAGAAAGGGCATTTGGCATTGCCTAAATTAATTTGTTTTACTATACATTAGAAGATTACTAATTAGTAATAGTTACTTCGTCTGTAGAATAGCAATGTACTACCTATAATTCTTTTTTTAAGTTCCATTTTATTATTAGGAGCCAGTCCATATGAAAATTTCCTATTGATTTACTGACTTCGGGAATTTATATTTTATGAGATCCTAAATGTGAATAACGTTTGACAAAGTATATTGAGCTCAAGAACTAATTGTTACATCCATTGAAGTTTATGTGAGACACAAAATTGCTAGATCAGTTACGTTAAGAGTGAGTTTCTATTTTTGTTTGATAAAAAAGTGAGCTTTTTAACTCTATAAAATGTCCGTTTCCCCAAAATTTTTATCAATATTAAACTATATTCTTAAAACATAATAAATGATTTGAATCTCATAAATTAATCTATCAAGATATTAAAGCAAGGGATTCTTCAAAACAAGTGTTTCTCTTCCATCGTTTCCATTATCTTATTAAATTGTGATTCCTTTCTCTACAGGAAAGTCAACATTTTGCGACAATTAATTTCTTTTTTCTAAAGACACTAATTTGCAACATAGATTATTGTCGCTAAAAGTTTAGTTGTGACTTTCACAATAAGATTGTTGCAAGGAATACCTCTTTATAAACAAAGGTAAAGAAAAAATTTCTCGCAAAAAGTATAACTTATTTGTTGCCTACACCATTTGAAACTTCCTATTTACGACATCATGATAACAAGCCGTTCATATATGTTCGAAAATATTATGCATTCTTGATTGTTCCTTAGTGGTTGGGTAGTGATAAAAAATATTTTCTTCCTAATTTTTTATATAGCTGCTATATTTTTTAATTATTTCTTTATATTTTTCTATACAACTATCATCTCTTTTAACTTTATTTCCTTTTACTCTTAATCATTATTCTATCCGTTTTAAAATTTTTCATTAAAATTTTCCTCAATCTTTTCCCACTTCATAAATCTTTCCTTCATTTTCTTGTAACAAGTCTATAACTAGAGTAGAATATAAGGTTTGTTTGATAAACAAAAGAATAGAAAAAGCTCTTGAACAAAAAGTTTAGAAAAATGAGAGACTAATATGATATGATTAAGAGTAAAAGGAATAAAATTAATATATATAGGATATTTATATGAAAAAATATAAAAATAATTAAAAAGTAGAGTTTTTATATATGGCGCCTTTGATAAATGTCAAAAGTGGGAGATTTTTGGGGGAAAGAGTCTAAGCCATTTTTGGGGAACATTGTAAGAGTGGTATGATATAATATGGATAATGATTAGGAAAAAAATTAATGAAAATAGATAGGGTTGTTATATAAAAAGATGTAAAAAGTAATTGAAAGTAAGATAGTTTTATAGAAAAATATATTTTTATATAAAAAATGTTTGGAAATTGGGAAAAGAACTTTTCCTTTTTTAGTTGCCAAACACACCTATAATAAATTAATAATAACATTCTTAATCAAAGCCACACTATAAGAACATTTTCTTCTTTCAAATAATCAATTTTATTTCATCAAAAAATGATTTTATTGATAAAGATTGTCTATGGTTGCAAAACAACACAAATTTATTATAAGTTTTTTCTATAAGCCTAGCCCATTGAAAAAAAATTCATTATAATCCCTCAGCAATGAAATAGTTAGTTATTCACAACAATTTAGAATGTCATTGCTAAAAATAGCTACCTTTCTACCCTGAACCATGATATCGTTAATTTAGAATGTCATTGCTATCTTTCTACATTGAACCATGATATCATTACTAAAACCCTGAATTTTATTAACAATTTTTTTTGTCACTAGAAGCAAATATCATTATAATGAGAATAAAAGAGCCATATGAGCCATTAGATTTATTTTTCAATTTTTTTGCTCTTTGAAAATATTCCAAATAGATTAATTTCTACCTTGAAACAATTGATCAAAAATAAAAATACAATGAAGTCCTAATCTACATTCAATTCCAATACTTTTAGTTTATATATCTACTACAACATATTTCACTTAATGTATTCAATTTTTTGATTAGTCTTTGTATAATATTACATTATATTTTACATTACAATCAAGTTCAAATCTTATATGGGAGACAATAAACTTCCACCAGTTTATATGGGATGCAAAAAAGCTCTCATTTATCTATAGAAGAGACCACTTGCTCTCTATTATTAAGAGGAAGACCAAAAGCTAGCTCTCACTTGCAAGGATGAAATTAGAACCCTATTCCTCGATATGCAGCTAGCATCTCTATCATCGGGCCAATGGTCATGTGGCAATATAGCCATTTTTCGTTGCATATAATATGTATTTGGTTGCATTAAATATATTTTGACTACAATTAAATATTTTGGAATAAATAATTGGTTGCTTTTGAGTGATGATATTTTTTTAATGTAAGGTTAAATGTAATCATTTTTTACATTGAATGCAACCAAAACTAACATTTAATACAACTATCAAAATTTGGCTGGAATAAAACTTTAACTACAATTAAAATAGGAATTAATTATCGATTTGATCAAATATAGTCAAATCTTTAGTTGCATTCGACAAAATGTAACCAAATTAACAACTTGGCTACAAAAATTGACCACATGTACTACTTTTCGATGTAGTGACCATTAAACTTTCTTTTCTAAGAAAAGAATTTTCAATACTGTACGTTTATTCAAATTCCTAAAAATTTCAAACTTCATGGCGTGAAGAACTTCCAGGTACATATGTTTTATTCAACTAATGAAAAGTTGGATTTTAAAATTTTCGCAGCGCGCAATAGTATTTTTCAATTTCTATCCAGATCTTAAAAATTCAGCGTAAAAAGTTCTAAGTGGTCGATGTGATGTATATTAAAGGTATGTAGAGTAGGAGATACAGGGTTTCAAGTTGCATATAAATATTTGTCATGTTTACTTCTCTCACAAAGTTGTCCTTTGTCAGCTGCCTAGTCATCTAAAGGGCTAACATAAAAAATAAAAAATAAAAATTCAACTAAAACAATGCTAAGTCAGGATACTTATATACAGGTTCATGAGTTCAGATTTGTTGATACCTTGTTGCACTCTTTAATACCAGTAATTGTCAACGTGGGTGGATTGAAATGAATGTCTATCTTGGAGCCAGTCCTATCTAGCTTAATCCTAGGACTTTGGATATTTCGAACCCATAGGTAAAACCTCACTCAGCCACCATTTGAAAGTGCTTAATGTTTGCTAATGTACCTACTCTATGTCCGTTTTTTACAAAGGAAAAGGAAAAAAAAAAAAAAACATTTCCACCCCGTTCTTCATCCTTTTAGATGTAATTTGATATTTGAACTATTTAACAATCCTATTTTTCAAAAATTCCATATTGTTAAGTTTTGCATAATAACTAAATACATGGAGATAGATGGATTGAATAGTTTATAATTTAAAATAATAAATACAACGCCTATTGTCCAACTTCTTGTTTTTAATCATTGCCCAATTATTATATAATATAGATTTGAAAAGTTTTTTTTTTATGGAATATAAATTTGAAAACTCGAAACAACTAACAAGTTGCAAAACTTAATTTGAACTTTGCAATTTGAAAAATTAATAATAATAAAAAATTTGTCTACGCTTGGTAAAAAAAACTCACCATTTTTGTCACTTGACCTTGATCAAGACAAATTTACCCTTGCATTTATAAGGTGTATCAAATGTTTGGTGGTATTGCATCGTGCACTTAAGCCCTAAAGAATGCCGGTCCCCCACGCGTCCCATCCGTGTCGAGGAAGGTATCTCCCACCAAACCGTCTTCACAAGAAAAACTAACAAAATTAAAGACAACCCAAAAAGGGGAGTGGAGAAGAAGAAGAAAAAGAAGAAAAGGCACTCCCGTCCAACTAACAGCCTGGTTTCTATTTGAAGAAAGGAACTGATCAGTAGGCATGCATGTATATTACAGAAGCCAATAGTCGTCCAGAAAAGTTGGAGCAATTCCCACCATTTTCTTTCCTTTGAAGTTTTCATGTCAGCTTAGACCCCTCCGATCCCCAAAATCAATCCCAACCCTCTATATTGTATATCGTTCGTGGGGCCCACTCCCTCAATGGTAGCTCCAGAGGCTGTCCACATCAGAACTACTCGGCGGGGAGTCCTCGTCAGAAGTCGGCGCCTCTATCCTCGGCGGGCTCACCAGCATCCCCTCCGCCATGTTCACCAACAGCTTCGGCATGTCGAACAGCGCCTCCTCGTCCATGAACTCCCCTCCGCCGCCGGGATCCGGCTGGCCCACGTTGGCAGGGCTGGGGCCCACATATTCCTTCTTCCGCGGAGTTTCCGCGTATTTTTCGCGTTCCTCCGGAGTGAAACCTGCGGCTGCGGAAGCCGCGGCGGCCCGGATGTCGGGAGGCGAGACGGAGGCTGGAACGGGATAGGCGGCTGCGTTGTCGGGGAAATTGATGGCGGCGTCGGAGCCTTTGAGGGCGAGAGTGGCCACGTCGTACGCCCTCGCCGCCATCTCGGCCGTCGGGTACGTGCCGAGCCAGATACGCGTGGTCTTACGCGGCTCCCTGATTTCCGACACCCATTTCCCGCTCCGGCAGCGGATGCCGCGGTAGAATGGGTGTTTCCCGGGTCCGGAGGTGGACGCGGCGGTAGGCGGAAGACGTGGCTGAGGCGGCGGCGGCGAATCGGTGTCTTTACACGTAGGATCTTGGGAAGAGGGGGGCGTTTCGAGGTGCGGCACATGAGCTACTGGGGCCGTTGGCCGTTGGTGCACGTGCGAAGGTGGGCCTGGTTGGTCTCCCTTGGCCATATGTGTGATATTGTGAATTTGTGATACGCGGATCGATAGACAGGGAAGGAAAGAAAGGAATGGAAAATGGGGAATGAAAACGGGGCATTAGGCGCGTTTGGGGATTTAAAGAGGGGAAAGCGTGGGGATTTTTCGCGTATGGGATGATATGACGACGCAGCCAACGCAGGAACGCACACGGTTTGGCGGATGGAAAACGGGGGCATGCATGCATAAAAGCTTGCATAGCTGGTGCCAACGCACGTATTAATAGAATACGCCGATTTGTGCTCGTAATAGGCTAATTTACGCTCCATCTGTCCTGGCGGACCCGACAAAGCTCTTTTTCCCTACTAGTGCTAATGCAATCGACGTGCACCAACGTTCTTGCAACCTTAATTCTGAAAAGCAGTGTCCTCTCTCCAACGTTTATTAATCATAATTTTCATTTTAAAGTTACTATAAGAAAAATTAAATTTATTAAATATATAATCTTCTGTACCATGAAATTTAAAGTGTTAAATGCGCATATACTATTTTTATAGTATTAATTACTTATTTTTAAATCAAATTTATATATTACATTCAACACAATAAAATAAATTTATTTCAAAGAATAAGGATGATACAATATTCGTGGAACTAATATAAATTTAAAAGTAAATAATTTAATACATATTTTTAAAAACTCAACTAAATGATCAAATTTTATAATGTATTATTAAATTTTAACTAGAAAATGCAATAAATAATTTAAATATTATAGATAAACTGTATATAATATATATTTTTCAATTGCTTCTTGCTATCGTTCCTGGACTTCACTGTCTTCTTGGTACTCTTGCCTCCTTCCCATGTCGGATCAGTCGTTATTAGAAATCAATGTTGGGGACGCATTTTTTTATTTTAGAAAAAATTAAAGAAAAGTTTTGACGGGCTTATTCAACCTCTTTCTTTCAGGGTTCAATGGATAATAAATGATTCTTATGCACCTTTGCAAATTCTGAATAGAAAATACCCAAAAGGATTTGATTTTCGGCGACCAAAATTTAGTTGCTAAAGAAAATTTTGATTTCCAATAGCGTGTACGTCTGGGAGAAAATTCCGGTTCCAATAATTCATCTATTTTATGCTTAGGTAACTAAATTTTGATTTAGATGCAAATTGAATGTTTATCATAAGCAAAATGCCATGTTCCCTTGTAAATAATGCAGTTATTTGTCGCCACTAATCCTTACGGGCAAAGGAACATTGGGTTGTATATAGTTAAGGTATAGCTTTACTTGCTAATAACGATTTTTTGTCTGATGATAACAAAATTTTCTTGTTACTAAGACAATAAATTCGTGGTTTACTTAGCCTACTCAAATAAACTTATTTTTTAATTTTTTTTACTTTTTTCAAAAATTTGTTAATCTAGATATATTTAATGTAAAAAATAAAATTTATCATTTGTAAATATATGTATATATTTCTTTAGATTTTAAAACGTAATAGAGGTATTTTAGCCATTTTTAATGATTCAAAATTACTAAAATAATCTTGTATTTAATAATCTAAAAAAAACACACATATTCAAAATAGTGGAACTTAGTTTGTATATTAAATACACTTATATGTATAAGTTTATGAAAAAACTAATAACATAACGCCTCTGTATATATATAGTTATGGGTCATCATCATTTATGTGAAGAAATTGCGTTCGACCGTGAAATGTAGCCAGCCATAAAACATGTTTTTATTTTTAAAACTTTTTTATTTATATGCAAGCACAATTACTGTGCTCGCTTCTATGTAGTTGGGTTACATAGAAGCGGTTCCATGAAACTCCTCAAATTTTAAAATTTTAATACTTTATAGAAAATACAATCCATTCATTATATTTAATATCATTTGTTTAGTTATGAAACCAAGTTTCATTCAAATTTAATATATGTATAGGCTACATTTGCTTAAAAATAGGTGCATTTATGTGTAAATTAGAGAAAATGCTTAAATCCATTAATATATGTATTGAAATATAGTAATACTTTATAAAATTATTTATCCATATAATAATGATATTTTAGAAGGTTTAGATATTGAAATACTACTTAAAATTGATATTTAGTATTAAAATAAAAATTGATATTTAGTATTAAAATATTTTACTACGTTGATTATATATGTTTGTAGATGGGTTCATATACACTGATATTAGATAAATGAAAGGATTTCCATAATAATACAAGTAATGTTAAACACAATAGATGAAGTGAATTTTTCATCAACCATCTAGATATTGAAATTGGATGGATTACATAGAAAAATGGTTTCATAAAAACATCCTCGCACACATGTTAATTTTTTAATCGAAAATAAAATATAAAATAGATTCCAAAACTTTTTAAATTCCACGGAAGAAAGATATAAATGGGGCCCGCAATGAGATAAAAATTCTTTAAAATAAAAAAGTTGCATTTTACATCTGACCTCATGATACATAGTTATTCTTGAGTTAATTATATATGTGAGCAACACTAAGTATAACAATTAAGATTTAAGGTAACTAAAACATGGAAAGAATAAATGAAGAGTTAACTAATGATTAAGAATTAAGGTAATGATTCTCCAAAACTACCCCATTTTTTAATTATTTCTTGATATTTTTCTATATAATTACTATACTTTTCAATTATTTCTACACAATTACTCATATATCTAACCTATATGTTTTAACTTTATTCTCTTTAATCTTCATTATTACTTCTATCATGTTACATCGTTTTCTCTCATTTCAAAATTTATTACTTCAAAAAAATTGTGTGTTTGACATGAGGAAAAAATGTCAACTTAAAACTTTTCAATCTATATAATTATTATATTTTTTAATCATTTTTCACATTTTCTCATATAACTACCCTACTTTTCAATCATTTCTACACAACTACCCATACAATTAACCTATCTATTTTAACTTTATTATCTTTACTCCTCATCATTACTCCTATCATATCACATCATTTGACAACTTATACTCTCCAAAATTTTTCATCAAAAGTTTTATTCATTTCCAAACACACCCTTCATAAATTTTTTTATCACTTTTCAAACACACCATTGGTGTACATATAAGATAAATATTCAAAAACATTGGGAAATAAAATAGATACCACTTAAGATTTCAATATATCATCCTATTTTTTTCCATCACTCACATTAGATGACTAGACACATAATGGAATTATACTTCAGTGGCAAGGTAATAAGATAACTATCTCTACCCAAGATTTTTCTTGGACCTTCCACTCACACCATCTACACATATCTACGTTAGCCGCTTGGGCATGGAAGTAGTGACATATCCCTCATTTCAAACATACTGTTGCTGACGAATCAAAATCTAATCCTCCTACCATTTAGAGTCATCTATTTAACTAATAAGCTTAGTATCCAAATAAAAATACATTTGAGTGTAATGCCTGGACCCTTGGCCTCTCTTGCTAAGCATGAAAGGGTTGCATACATGAACCAACACTAGGATTAATGATCAGTAATGGGTGTTTTCGTATTCACAGAAATAGAGAACATCATTTACATGGATATAGTAAGTCTTGCGTGGGTGTCTAATAGGAACCTTAAAATTTTTCCTGTCACTTGTAATTAGGGCTGCAACTCAATTCGGAATCGGCCCGAACCTGGATGTAGGCAGTGCTGTAACTCTTTGATGCTGAGACTAAGCCAGAATTTTCGGGTTGAACTTGAGCCTGAAATGAATTTGGTTCGGTTTTGAGTTGATAAGGACCCTGGCCCGACCAACCAGAACCCGAATTGTGTTTGAATAATATTAAATTATTCCCGTATAAAACCCATCTTCAAATTCACCCTAAGCCCCAACTGTTGGCAGCGGACATGGCAGCCAATCCCCCTGCATCCCACGATCGTCGCACGCCTCTTACTCGTCTTCTTCAGTGCCGACGGAAGGCTTCCTCCTCATAGACATGCTCCTTCTTCTCCAACTGCTCTGATTTCCCAGTAGTGGAGTCGCCCGTTCCGTCTTATCCAACATCAGCGGTGTCTTCGAGCTCCACAGCGTCTACAAGCTGGAAAATCATTTACAGGTATGCAATCTCCACAGCGTCATTTACAGGTCTTCAAGCTGAACAACGTCATTTACGGGTCGACATTTTCATTTGCAGCTGGTGGCGTGGGCTGTCGATCTTTGATTTGCAAGTTGTAGTGCCGAATGCCAATCTTCCCTTTTGCGCAGGCTGTTAATATTCTTTTTTTGACATAATTTTTTTTTTTAGTGCAAGCCGTAAATCTGCCTGCTGGCGGCACCATAGCAACCACCCTCCCTGCTATTAGGTTTGCCGGCAACCATTGAGTCTGAGCGTCTAAGCCACCCTCTCTACTCTTTAGTGTTGCCGACAGCCACCCTTTGTTTATTTCAGGCAAGGCAATAATCAATTAATCATCCCATTTATTCATTAGATACTTGCTTGCAATTTCAAAAACTTACGTCATTGTCTGTGTTTGTGTTGATTGTTGATATGCATTGGTTAATATTTTGAATTAGTTTGCCGTTGCTCTAAGCCTCTAATACAGGTAGAACTATTGGGATTTACATGGACAATTTCTAATTGTATTTATATATTATAAAAAATGATATTTAGGTGATCAATTCCTCCTTAAATTTAATTCATTTTCTTTTAGGGAAAAAAGATTTGGCTTGGTGGTAGTAACAAGACAAGAAGAATGAAAATTTTGGAAACTTGGAATGTTTTATTTTATTTTGTTGTAATTTAAGGATGTCAATTGAATGTTGTAATCTTGTTTTTTGAACTTGAAATGTGTTGTAGACTTGGACCAAAAATGGCTGTTGTAACTTGGACACTTGAACTTGTTGTAATCTTATTTGACTTGATTTATTGTGCTTGTTGGATGATTTTCTTTCATTGTAATTAACATCATAAGATTTCTCTTACAGTTAGATGTTAATATTTATGTACATGGTTGTGACTTGTGATATTGATGTTAAATTGCATTATAGAAAAAGGTCATACCTCTTCGTTCTTCAAAACAGGGTTACTATTATACTTATTGCAAAGAGGGGTTTAAATCAGGTCACCTTCATTCTATTCTTTAAGTGGTCTTTGAATTTTTCTTACTTTCATATAATAATTTGTTAATTTAGATTTTTTTTAAGTGATGGATTTATGATTGAATAAGTATAAGGTGAATAACAAAAACATATTTATAAAAGAAACTCGACCCAAGCCGAAATTTTAAAAATAAGGTTAGGGCTTAAGTTTACAAATAGAGTTAGGGTTAAGGTTAGGGTTGAAGTTTTATTAATAGGGTTAGGGTTAGGGTTGATAAGAACCCGAGTTTCATGAGCTCGAATTGCAGCTCTACTTGTAAGGTGGGAAGAAGTGAAATGTAGGGGTATGTATCATTTGTTTAACTGAGATATTCAATCAATACATATTGATCCTAAATTTGATTCAAATCTAATGTAGCACCTTTAGGTGATATAAGAAATATATTAAATTATTTCTTTTTAATGAATAGACCTTATCACAACTTCGAAACAGAATTTGAACAAATCAAATTAGAAATGATAAAATATATGATCAACTAGAATTCGGAAAAAATATTATGGAAAAGAAATGAGAATTAGGATAATAGTGGAACGTTTTGTTGTTAATTCAATGCATACACGAATACGCTGTGATCTAACATTTATTCATTAAACAAATATATTAAATTGTGATAATTCGATTATTTGAGATGGTGAATATATGAGACAAATCATGTAAAACATGGCCTTTGATGCTATACAATAGTAAATTTTGAAAATGAATGTTGAATAGATAAAAATTAGACGAATTAGAGCAATATGAAAATCCGAGTTAGAAAAGGTTTAAGTGGCAATTTTGGTTGAAGAGCTTTGCAAAAGCATAAGATTGAATTATATATATATATATTTTTAAGTGACTTGAGATATATGAGAGTCATTGGTCTAGCTAGTATTTATAATGTAAGTCACATAAGTGAATAAAAATTGAAAGAGAGGTGTATTTTGGAAATCAACTTGGCTGAGGCTTTGTAAGCGTAGGTGAGATGCCTAACTAGTTTGGAAAGTATTTGAATATCATTCAAGAAGATTCAAAACTATAAATTTGGTGGTTTGAAGCATTGGAGGTAATTTGTGAAGATTTAAAATAGATAAAATTTATAAATAGCAAGAGACTTGGTGAACTTTTGTATAGATGAGATGCCAATTACATAAGAGATCAAGGAATATACCATTTACTAAAAAATCTGAACTCAAATCTATTTATAAATCGGTTGGACGGGTGAATTAACAGGTTGAATATGATCATTAACACTCCTAGTTTGTATAGGTCCTTTGCTTATCTATATCTAGAAACCAATCCTCTACTTCTTGAGCCAATTTTGTTAAATCCTCCCTCACCTTCTCCTCCATTAGAAAACACACAATAATATCTACCAAGTTCATACATTTCTTCTATCGTACAAATGATTCTCATACATTTTATCTTATTTTGCATTTAATATCTATCAATGTGTACACCAAAATATCTGTCATGCCCTGGCCCTTTTGTCGCAGGTATTGTCCGCTTTGGGTCTCTGCCCGCATGATTTTATCCTCTCGGGTGCCTCGCCCCAAAAGGCACCTCGACAGTTCAACCAGCGGCCTCCACTTATAGCCCAGGCTCCCCCCTCGTCCTATCCAATGTGGGATTTCGTCCGATCCATCCACCCCCTCTGGGGCTCCAGCGTCCTCACTGACACACCGATCGGAGGTCAGGAGTCGGCTTTGATACCATTATGTCACGCCCTGGCCCTTCTGTCGCAGGTATTGTCCGCTTTGGGTCTCCGCTCGCACGGTTTTATCCTCTCGGGTGCCTCGCCCCAAAAAGCACCTCGATAGATCAACCAGCAGCCTCTACTTATAGCCCAAGCTCCCCCCTTGTCCTATCCAATGTGGGATTTCATCCGATCCATCCACCCCCTCTGGGCTCCAGCGTCCTCGCTGACACACCGACCAGAGGTCGGGAGTCGGCTTTGATACCATTATGTCACGCCCTGGCCCTTCTGTCGCAGGTATTGTCCGCTTTGGGTCTCTGCCCGCACAGTTTTATCCTCTCGAGTGCCTCGCCCCAAAAGGCGCCTCGACAGTTCAACCAGCGGCCTCCACTTATAGCCCAGGCTCCCCCCCTCGTCCTATCCGATGTGGGATTTCGTCTGATCCATATTTAACTTCTCCTAGACTATAACTTGAACCCACAACCTCACATTCACAAGCAAAGGTTTTAACCATCTTACCACATCAAGTTGGATGTTGTTAAAGTGGGAGGGACCGAACCTTTGAAAAGTGAGATTCAATCTTCAAATCTCCTTAGTTCAAGTTTTCATCTATGGATCGGACGAAATCCCACATCGGATAGGATGAGGGGGGAGCCTAGGCTATAAGTGGAGACCGCTGGTTAAACTGTCGAGGCGCCTTTTGGGGCGAGGCACCTGAGAGGAAAAAACCGTGCGGGCAGAGACCCAAAGCGGACAATACCTACGACAGAAGGGTCAGGGCGTGACATAATGGTATCAGAGCCGACTCTCGACCTCCAGTCGGTGTGTCCAGCGAGGACGCTGGAGCCCTAGAGGGGGTGGATGGATCAAACGAAATCCCACATTGGATAGGACAAGGGGGGAGCCTAGGCTATAAGTGGAGGCCGCTGGTTGAACTGTCGAGGTACCTTTTGGGGCGAGGCACCCGAGAGGATAAAACCGTGCGGGCAGAGACCCAAAGCGGACAATACCTGCGACAGAAGAGCCAGGGCGTGACATAATGGTATCAGAGCCGACTCTCGATCTCCGGTCGGTGTGTCCAGCGAGGATGCTGGAGCCCCAGAGGGGGTGGATGGATCGGACGAAGTCCCACATCGGATAAGACGAGGGGGGAGCCTGGGCTATAAGTGGAGGTCGCTGTTTGAACTGTCGAGGTGCCTTTTGGGCGAGGCACCGGAGAGGATAAAACCATGCGGGCAGAGACTCAAAGCGAACAATACCTGCGACAGAAGGGCCGGGGCATAACATAATGGTATCAGAGCCGACTCCCGACCTCCGGTCGGTGTATCCAGCGAGGACGCTAGAGCCCCAGAGGGGGTGGATGGATCAGATGAAATCCCACATCGGATAGGACGAGGGGGGAGCCTGGGCTATAAGTGGAGGCTGCTGGTTGAACTGTCGAGCGCCTTTTGGGGCGAGGCACCCGAGAGGATAAAACCGTGAGGGCAGAGACCCAAAGCGGGCAATACCTACAACAGAAGGGCCAGGGCGTGACAATATCCAAACTACTATATTTCTTGCCTCACTCTTTTTGCCACTACAAGAAGTTGGTCCCAAATAGATGACTTTGCCCTAGAGGAGGGATAAATTGGGTATATAAATAATTTCTATAGAGAATATTTACTCCTATTTATATCAAATCCCCTCGAATGAATATATAGAGAACAATAGTAATGAAAATGAAATGCATAAGAGGCGACCGAGAATTTTTATAATAGTTCGGACAACTTTCCTGCTTTATTCTTCCAAGCACACACTTCTTGCATATTGAGTTCCATTAATTACTTTTCAAATACAATTTAGAGCCTCTACTCTCTTCTAGATTTTAACTTTAAAGGGATTTTTATAGAAGAACGCAAACAGTTAGTAAGTACTACTCCAACCAAACTTTTGCTTGTATGCAAAACTTGATCTTGGCCTTTAATACTAAGCCAAGTATTAGTTTATACAATAAATGATTAAATAAAAAGAACTATACTATACAATATACATAGATCGTCCCAGTATTGCAAGCTCTTTGAGTAGAGAAAGAAGTGAGTTGAACTTTGAGGCTTTTGTAGTGAACTTGAAAGCTTGTCTTTTGGTTTTCTTTAACAGAGATTTGACTGCTAGTAGATGAGTAGTTAAGAGCACAATAAATGTTCTAGCTAACCTCATTTACTTCACTTGATGGATTATTTATAATCTTGAGAAGTTTTTGAATGTTTGTGGGCATGACATACATTTAATGCGCCAACATTCAAAATTTTTATGACTATTATGATCAAAGTGGCGTATGTGGTTAACTTGGATATCAACTTCATCTTGAAATTTTTCATAGCAAATTTGATCTTCAAATTGTTGTCTTTCAAGCTGCACATGGTCAAATTTGGATACAACTTCACTTAAGTCACATATGAGGTTAACTTCAAGCGAGACTTCAAGTTGGTTTTTCTTATAGTAGCTTCATTATTCCTTTGCTTCTTCAAAGTCATGGAATGAGGTTGACTTCGGGCGAGACTTCAAATAGTTGAGCTTGTATAAAAGTATTATCTTGAACATTCTGCATTGATTTGATCGTATTAGCATGACATCAATCCTTTTTGTCCTTCTTACCACATTGATTAGTAATGTAAACTTACGTTGCATAAATTAATTTATACATACTCTTGTGGAAGGAGAATTACATGACATCTCAAAGTCTTCACGCTAATTGGGAATGTAATTATGAAGGAATCCAAATTCTTCCCATAACTTAAGTACCTTAAAACATAAAAGGAATAACTTATAGAAAAATCTCATATAACTTACGGGTAGGACAGGATATTTATAAAGAGGATGGGATGATGGTTATTAAAACCACCACTTTATTGGTTGCATAAATCCCGTAATTAGTGTACAACGGAAGTTACGTTAACATCTTACAATCGCACATAATGGGATTCATATCCTCTCACTCAAGTGAAGTCTCATCATTTCCGTTTACTTGTTCATATAGTTAAATAGATCATGTCACTAGAAAACAAACCTGTAAGATTGGAGCTCAAGACTATGCACCTGTTATGGATGACATAGTAGTTATAACACAAAAAATAATATCTATTTATCATTATGTCCTAGATTTATTTTATTATACTAGTTCAAGTATATCTAATTCCTTATGTGGCTATACTTAATCATCTATTTTATTGCGTTGTAATTACAATTATGTCCACTTACTCGAACAGATCACATAAACCAACATAATTGATCAACTAGTGAATACAAGTAAGTGATTTAAACAAAATAGTCTTCCTTTTCTATATATATTTTTCAATTATAGACTAACTACTTTCTTAGATATGTCTCACCAAGTCGTATCATTCATGATGTATCGGCAATGTGTTAAAGTAGCAAACATTAAACTATCATATCAAAACACAGTCTAAAGTCATATAGGGCATAAAATGAAACTATTTTCACTTCGACGGCTCTCATTGGCTATTAAGTACTGCATTTATAGGTTGTTAGCACATGTGGTATGAAACACATACTACGGAAGAATATCTCCTAACACGAAAAGAGTATATGGTAATAATTTTTAATACCATATAAATTTTAATTCAATCGCTATCAAGCATCTGACCCTAGTGCTCAAAGTTTTAGCCTTATATAGGCACCAACCGAGATCTTATGTTTAACTTTAACAAAGTTCAATGGGATGTGAGGTTCTCAGTATAGTTATTACATAATTTAGTAAGACCTCATCTTGATACTTTTAGAAGGTGATAAAAATTCTTAAATTATTATTCACATAGAATATCTATTAAGTTATATATTCACACAAAACATCTATAATACTTAAGTTGTCTCATCTCTGCATATTTGTAGAACATTAGAGGCAATTGCTCATAAGAGAAGTACAATCTATGACTTTGTTTTATATATATATATTTACAACCATCTCAATTTCTATTACATTGGAGTTTTGAGATATTCTTACAAATATTTTTAGGAGATACATGACTCTCATCTATTTTTTAGGAGACACACTGTTCTCATTCTATTTAGGGAAACACATTGCTCCCAAATATGTTAGGTCCAAGCTCACTTTATGAGAGTCAAACTGAGGACCGCTGACTGTTGTGCCAGCAACCCCCACTAGTGGGGTAGTGCCCACTTGCCAATCTATGAGTTTGTTGACATGCTTTTCATTCCTTCTTTTATGCTAGTATTTCATGAATAAAAAATATTCTTAGTGTTTCAAAATAAGTATTCCAATGTATATCATAATCTATGTAAACTTAGAAATTTAATGAGTGATAAAAATATATCTTTGTAAATTATTTTTGTTAATGGATTGGCAACCATTTTATGTGTAGATACGTATTTTGGAATCACTTCTTTTTGTGACTTAACATCTCTAACATAATGATATTTGATGTCAATGTGCTTAGATATTTGGGATCTTTAGCATACGCAATAGCCGCTGACAATTACAATTTATTGATATTAGTTCAGATGTATCTTCTATTATTTCCAAATATTGCAAGAATTTGCTAAGCCAAATTACTTTTTGCATTTCTTGGAAAGAAAGCTACACAAGTTTGCTTCTTACCACTCCATGATATGACGCCATTATTTAGTAAGAATGCATAATCTGATATTTTTTTTACCTTCATTCAAGTCTCCTCTCTAGTTAGCATCTAACGACTCACTAGCTGCAAATTATGTCCTTGATAACATATTGAATAATTCATAGTGCCTTTGAGATATCTCAAAACAGCTTTCCAATATGCTTGTCCCGGATTCGACTAATATTGGTTTACTAAACCAACAGTATAACAAACACAGGGGCAAGTATATATTATAACATACATCAAACTCCCAACATCACTAACATAAGGGATATTTTTCATCTTTTCTTTTTCTACTGGAGCCTTAAATATATCTTAAGGTTTAAACTTTTACTTTTTTTATAGGATCGTCAATATGTTTGCAACTTTGCATTTTGAATTGTTCAAGAATTTTATTTATATATAGTTTTTGTGATAGACTAAGTCGTGTTTTTGAACGATCTCTGTTAATTTAACTCCAACTATGAAAGTTACTTCACCCATATCCTATATATCAAAAGTGGAAGACAACCATTCTTTAGTGGTTACTAGGAGTTCTTTATTATTTTTTGCGAATAAAATGCTATAAACATAAAAAGACAGAATTACAAAATCACTCTTGAACCTTTTTACATAAACACAGTAATTTTTTTCGATCATCATAAATCTATAAGATAATATAGCTCAATAAAATCTTAAATACCACTTGGATAATTGTTTAAGATCATAAATAAATCATTCGAGTTTGCAAATTTTGCACTTTTTGCCTTCTTTATAAAGCCTACTAGCAATTTCGTGTAAAATTTTCTATCTAATTCTCCATTGAGAAATGCAATTTTAGCATTCCTCTAGTGTAATTCTAAACTTAAATGTGCAACAATTAGAAGAATAAGGCGAACAAAGGTAAACCTTACGATTTGAGAGAAAGTTTTCTCATAATTTATACCATCATGTCGGGTATATCCTTTTGCAACTAAGTAAGCCTGTGTCTTTCAATTGATTCATCTGCTTTATATTTAATTTTGAGAATCCCTTTATTTGCAATTACTTTTTGTCAAGATGGAAGGTCAATCATATCCCAAACTTGATTAATCCTCATTGACTCTATCTCTTCTTCAATTACTTTTCTCTATTCTTTCCTAGCTAAGCTTGAGAGAGCTTCACTAATTGACTTAGATTCCTCATCGTGTTAAGGCATACGTGTAAAAACTTCCTCCTAAGTTTTGGTATAATCGTAAAAGCTTCCCCCTCAATCTCAAATCAACAATATAGGATACTTTTACAACTATTTCTACGAGGAGGACGAGGATACTTTTTAGGTGTATTACTCCCAATTAGCTCAAGAAGTTGAGGCGTTTCAATATTGTCCTCAATCGATTGATTTTTGGAGTCACTATCTTTACATTTGTCCATCTCATAAAGAGAAGCACCCTTTTCAACTTCAACCTAAATAGAAAAATTATTCTTAAAGAATACTTTTAATTTTACTCACACTTCTATCTTCATGTTCATCAATGGACATATACTTTGTGTAGTGTTCTAATATCTAGTAAAGATACATTTCTTTCATGTTAGTCCTAATTTTTCGTATTTGTGAGATGGCTTATCAATAAAAG
The DNA here is from genome assembly GCA_030490835.1 of Annona cherimola. NCBI lineage: Eukaryota > Viridiplantae > Streptophyta > Magnoliopsida > Magnoliales > Annonaceae > Annona > Annona cherimola. The sequence goes on from CM059974.1 coordinate 31,852,882, forward strand.
CTAACACGCATAGTCGCAAATTATTTGGATCGAGCTTTCGGCCTATTCGCAATTCATAAGGAGTGGAAGAGCTTATTTTAAAGGGCACATGATTAAGTGTATAAGTAGCAGCTAATAAAGTATCTCTTCAATATGATATTAGAATATTTGTTTATGCCATCATACAGCTAACCATGTCTAAAAATGGCTCTATTTCTTCTCTCTCCAATGCCATTTTGTTGCAAAGTACTAGAAAAAGTTAATTGTCTAGCTAAACCTTTTTCATCACAAAGATTTTTAAAATAATCCGATAAATACTTGCGCCCATGGTCAATTCTTAAAGCTTTGATTTTTTAATCTAATTGATTATTAATCATACTTGTATAATGTCTGAAGCAATCTAATGCTTTTGACTTACTGAAGATTAGAAAAATATGACCGAATTACGTATAATCATCTACAAATATAATAAAATATGAAGCTTCGTGCCTTGTCTTCTCATTCATTGAACATATAGATGTGTAAATGCATTAATTACAAAAGAAACTCCATTACTCTGGCTTTGCTAAATAGTTTCCTTCTTATTTTTCCAACTAGACAATCTTCACAAATGGGTAACTCAATTTTAGCAAGTGAACCCAATAGGCCTTCTGGAGCAAATCTATTTATTCATTCTTGTCTAATATAATATGACCTAATCTAGCATATCATATATTTGCATCTACACTATCAACATTAGAATAAGCAAAATGAGAAAAACAACTATCATAAATGTAAAATTATCATAATTAATGTCAAGTACCATAAAATCATCTTACATAGCTAAATTTATAAAAAGTTATCTCAAAAAGTAAAATCGCATAATTATGACAAAAATTCAATGAAAATCTAGGTTGAGAGTTAAAATAAATACTAACTTTCGTCAAATGTCTGTTGTGTTTAACACGTCATGTAGGAACAGGGTTCATCCACTACGGTACTCCATTTTGCATATACCAATCTCTTTCACTTCTTTTAGAGTTATTTTGTACATAAATCCTGTTGGATCTGACAAGAATTCGATGATATTCTACGAAAACTCCTTTATCTTTAGTTACATGATTTATTGCTCCTGAGTCTATAATACACTAAGAATGAAATTCAGTAAGCATTACCAAGCTACATATATAAGTAAAGTAGAAGCAAGAGTAAGTTAAGTATACATTCTTTGGCTTGGCGTATTTATGAGCAATGTGACCCAACCTACTACAGTTATCGCATTTGACCTTAGCCTTATCTTTCTTATATTCATGCTGACCTTGTTTGTGCTTGACATTCTGAGCTTTGTCAGAGCCCTTCTTGAAAATTTTCTTCTTCATGTAGCAATTTTACTTCTTTTTTTGCTTCTAGCCAAAATCACCATGAGAGCTAAAGCCAGCTACGTAAGCTTACTCTAAAATTTTGGCAGGAAGAGATTGAATCACTGTTTGTATTTACTGCTCATTAGTAAGAACATATACTGCCAACTTAAGTTCTATAATCATATCAGATCTCTCTAAAATGTTTTCTCGTGATAATGTTTTGGCACTTCTTGTAGGTGTCAAACTTAACAGCGAATCTCCTGACCTTAGTAATAGAGGTACCACCTTTTAGAGCTATACATATGGTCTAAGCAGTAGTATATACTTCAAACTCATACATGAGATCATCTTGTATGGTGCTAAACAATATAATGTGAGCAATGCTATTTTTCTTTCTAGGCCATATAAGTCTATGTTGAATAACATTACCTCTCTCAGATTTTATTATGATATTAATAAGAGTTTGTAATACTTCTTAGTCTTCCAAGATATATTGAACTTTTCAATGTCAGATCATAATTATCATCATTCAGTTTTTCATCCTTTTTAAGGTCAACAACTATAGTTTTTCAAGTCATGGTTAATGACTAAGAACTACATGAGATTTTTACACAAAATTAATACTATAATCTTATTATAAATTTTATATTTTTCGCAAAGGACTAACTAAATTAATGATAATTTAACATAAAAAAAATAAATTCAAAAGTTTATTGTGCTCCCAGTCATCATTCATATCATAAATATTTAATTATCATTAACTTAGTTCCATTGTAAAAAATAAATTTAGTTTTAAGTTAGAATTTCATTAAATCTTATCAATTTAAGAACTCTCACTCAATAAATCAACAAATGATTTCTAAATAAGATAATACATGCATAGTTTTATCTAATCATATAATATCAAATAAAACTAACATTTAGTTTAGAGTTCATATTGCATTTATCCATTACATGTAGTACGTCAAAATTAATTAAAAAAACTTATTCTTCCTTCTCTAAATATTTTCACAAATGGTCATTGCAGCAGTCAAATGTTTCACCGCATCATCTTTTTTAGACTTATAACTATGAGCTTCACACATAATCATGGTTTTTTCTTTAACTAAAGCTCTCAAAATGACTCTCTAACTAGAATTCATTTTCTTGGCATTATCTTTCAGAGATCTTGCTCGGCGAAAATTAAGGCATGTGTATAACACAGTAGATCGTCTAATCCCATAAATAATTCTAGGTTTCTCCATCAATTTAAGCTCATAAAATGCATCATACAAATAAGTAATATTTTTATTTTCTTTAAGGGTGAGTTTTTCTGTTTCCATGATTTTGGTAGAAAATTAATAATTTCACACAATTTTTGCCCGAGAGATTAATCTAATACCCCTATTGTGAAGATGAATAAAAAAAACTTGCACAGTCTATAATTTTTTAAAGAAAATATTTCGAATCTATCTTAAAATTCTTATAATTCAAAATAGTACGTATGCTAATTTCTTCAATTCCTCTTCCAATTCATTTAATATTGACGTATTGTTTGGTTAAATTGACATTATAGATATCAACAATAATCAGTAACCTTGAAAATAACTTTTATCAAACATTTACTTCAAAAAAAAACTTTGATCATACATAATGAATAGCAATTATAAACAAGTATTAACAAATTATTAACTTCATAGTTAACCATTAAGCATATTGGGAATGTATTAACTTATTTTTCATACACTCTTTTTGGTGCATTATTTGATGAAAATTTGGTCAAATAAAGTGGTTTAATTCAATTATTTCTTGATTTAATTTGGTTTTATAAGAACATTCACTATTTGTTTTTATTTGTGAAAAGCAGGGAATAATGTGCAATTTCAGTGTCACTTATGACTAAATTGGCAAATATTGATGAAGCAAGGTTAAATGCGAATTCAAGTCTCACTTGAAGGAAATTAATGTCCAAGGTCATCCTAAACGTATAGGAGGAAGCAAGTAAGTTGAAGAGAAACAAGCAGGAAGCAAGTAGGCTGAACCGCGCAACAAATTGCGTAGCCCAGAGACCTACACAGTTTGAACCATTTGGACCCCTAAATGCGCAATTCAGGTGCACAACGGACTCTGTGCCCAAGATAGCTCCCGAAACACTATATAAACACAACATGGGAACGTCCCAGATCATCCTAGAATGTGGCTAAAGCTTGAAGTGAGGTTTGGGAACTAGAGAAGGCGAGGAACATGAGAAGAGAGGCGAGGCAACGATTGCTTGAAGCTGCCGAGACACCATCAAAGCTTCCTGATTAATAAGCTTTTTTCTTTCTTTCTTTTGGTTTTAATAGCTTGTTTGAGATGGATTCTTTATGCAATATTATTTTGGATTTTATTTTGGCTAAACCCTTAATCTAGGGTGAAGGATTTAGCATTTGTATAATGTAGCAAGAATTGTGGTTATGGTTTACTTATGACGAATATTGATTATTAATTTAATATCTTGTATTCTTAGTGCTTGCTTGGTGTATGGGTCTCTACTTTAGCATGATTCCATATAGTAGGTGATGGAACCAAAATGTGAAAATCTAATATACGATAATCAAGATGTTAAACCTGAAAATCCAAGATCATAAAAATAGGCATGATGACCTTGAGGAATCTCATGAACTTTTACAGAATTTAATAGATTCTAATTGACCTAATCCTATGAAAATAGGTGGTTAAGAAGATTATGATACGTCTTGTAGGTTTCGAAAGAAGGTGCAATAAAATAGGGATAGTTCTCCTTTAATAATTAATATCCAAATTAAATAATCATATCACAAATCTGTCACAGATGTTACATGTGAAACTCTGAAACCCTAGATGCTCTTTCTCTTGAATTTAACCTTTTACTTTACACTCTCTTTCTTATTTGCTATTTTTCCTTTTAATCTATCCAACTACCATCTGGTTATTAAAGTGTCTTAAAAACAACATTCTAAATCCTAAATTCCCTGTGGGAAAGATATTTATATACTGCAATTTATAACCTGTGCATAGGGGTGGGAATTGGGGCAAGTCGATGTCCCAACCCGAAGAGTCCGACTCGCCCTACATATATTAATTTATTAAAAATTATAAGCCTATGTTTAAATATTATTATTATTTTCTTTCAAAATTCTAACTTTTTTATAAACAGCTCTATCAACAATAGAAGAATTAATTTATTCAGAAAATAATAAGAATCAATAAAAAGAATTTTTACATATATAACCCTTATATTTAATTGTATATTAACCTATTTTAATAAATTTATACTATATTTTCAAATATTTTATTTTCTTAATTATGTGTTTTTTAATAATTAGTGAAATATTGAAGTATATAATATTTAAATTTAGTACAGATATATACTTATGTTTGATAAATATATAAATTCTTAAAATTATCTTATTTGACCTGTATTTTTGACCTGACCCACTATCCTGAAACCGGTCCGATATCAACCCGAAGTTTGTCCTGAAACCTATTAAAAAAAAATGAAGGTCAAACCAACATTATCCTGACCCGATATAAAAAAAGAAGTCAAACTCAATTTTTAAAAAGTAGAATAAGGGTTGGGTAAACCTTGACCCGGTATAGCCCACTCCGATTACCGCCCCTACATGCCCACTTATAGTGAGAATGCCTAAATGCACTCGAGGAGGGTGCACAAAAAATAATAAATTTTTACCAATTTATGATGAAGACAACAAGCTCCTTCCTAAACTTTTTTATTATTATTATTATTGGTGGCTCCTTTCTAAACTCGAAGGAGATAAGTAGCTCTCATCTTTATTATGGAAGAATTTCTTCCGCTCACACGTGCCTCTATTCAAACCTCCCGGCGAGTTGTGACTTGTGATAAACAACGCCCCAAGGCCCCAGCTAACCTTGGAAACTTTGGGTGGCTCTTACTTTTTGAATTCCGGTCGGTCTCAGGCAGAAATTTTGTATTTTGTTGAGCATTAAGAAGAATTTCAGGTAGACAACATTAACTAATGACTTCGCGAAAGAGAACTTTATAATCAATTTGTTCGATTATTAATTTTTTAAAATTTAGCTGCCAATAATGTTGAAACAAGCTGCAAAATTGATGCACTTTATTATTATATGCAACCAAATTTATTCTGGGGGGCTGGATCCAATGCTCAAGCGAGCATAGCCTTTTTTATTTTTTGAATTATTTTACATATGCATGTGGGCCTAAGAAAGGTATTTTTTAAAATAAAATTCTACATTTTTTTTGAATTTAAAAATAAAAACTTGTTTATTAAAAATTAGCAACGATTCCTTATCCATTGTACGAATTAAGGTCTGCAATCGGGCTACGAGAACATGTGTAAATGGATTGTGCTGTTCAACCCAACTCAACGCCTTGCAACCATAACTATTTGGAAAAGGCTCTGCCAAAACTTATATATTATAAAAAAAAGGCTCCGTTAGGTCGATTCAATCCTAACTTTGATTTTCTAAAAGAAGCATTACAAATATAGGTCAAAAGTAAAAATTTCGATAACTTATATAATTTTTGGTAAACAAAGATTTGAATCATTTTATAACTTATAAGGTCAATTTCAAATATACTTTTATAGTTTGATCATACTTGCAATATACTTATTTAATTTCTAAAAATTGCATATCATCCTATGTAATTTGCATATATTTGCAAATATACACCGCCTTCATGGAGCAACGACGAAGATATATTTGTAAATATATGCAAACTATGCAAAGATAATATGCAATTCTAAAATTTTGGATTCGATAAGGTGAGTGGGGAATGAAGCAGAAATTTTTTTAAATAATGTAAGAGTAACATGATGTAATAAGAATAAAGTATAAACAAAAATGATAATTGTAATTGTTGAAATATACAGGTAAAAAATAAAAAATTAGGATATTTAGGTAGTTAAAAATGTCGAATCATTTTTTGCAAAAGTGTGGAGAAGTGGTCCTTTACTTATCTTTGTTAACAAATAGATCCTGAATGGATATATTCGTAATACAATTAAATTTAAGGGTATATTTATTCAAAAAAAATTACGAGAGTATATTTGTAAATCATTCTTTTTATAATTTTGTTATATATTTTTGAATTTAAAATTTTTTATTTAATATATAAATCAAATTTTTCATCAAAAATATATAAATCAAATTTTAACATTATATAGATATGTATATATTTTTTGAAATTTAACCATATGGGTGTTTTAGCTATTTAATGGTTAAAAATTATTAAAATAACATTGCATTTAAAAATCTTAAAAAACATAAACATATCTCCAAAAATAATAAAACTTAGTGTGTATATTAAATAACATAGATTAACAAGTTTATAAAAAAGCAAAAGATAATTTTTTTAAAATAGATTTATTGGTGTAAGCTTAGTAAGTCATTACTTAACATGGGCTAATAAGATCTTACCTCAGTTTGTATATATTTATGAATGTACTCATGGCGTAGCTTATTATGTATAAAAATTACTCACTTGCATTGGGTCAAACTTCACTTCTATGTAACTAGATTAAATAAAAGTGATTTCATGTAACCTCATTCATTTTTAAGATGTTGATTATTAATGCAAAATACAACTCATTCATTGCATTTAACATCATTTATTTAGCTAAAATACTAAGTTTCATCCAAATCAAATATGTGCATAGACCACATTTTCTGAAAAATATATACACTTATTTAATTTAGGAAAAATGCTTAAATCCATCGACATATATTAGAATGTAATAATAATTTATAGAATCATTTATCTACATAATAGTGCTATTTTGAAAATTTTAAATTTTGAAAATACTACCTAAAAATTTATATTTAATATTAAATAATTTCGATATATAGATTTTACACATTTCTAAATGTGGCTCATGTACAATAATAATAAACAAGCAAAATAGTTTTCATGATAATATAAATTATGCTAGATATAATAAATGGAGTAGATTTTCTATCAACCATCAGTATAATAAATATGAAATAGCCTATTTATATTCGAATAAGTCGTATATTGGCTTATATACAATATTTATTTTTTATTCATTGTTTTTTTCATTTTTTTCATGAATATGTTCTAAAAAAATGTATTTAACCCAAATACCAAGTTTTACAATTTCACAATAATTTTATTTTTTTATTTTTTATTTTTAAAAATTATCAATTGCTGGGGCATTTTAGTCAATTTAACCAATTAAACATTTTAGTTTTTAAAATTAAAAATAAATATGTAAAAATATTATAAAATAATATAACTTGATATGTTTATTAAATACGTTATAAAAAACATGTTTATAAAGGAAAAAATAAAAAATAAAAATTGTACAGATAGCTTATATATAATTGGAGTATGATTATATACACCATGATGTATTTTAGGCTAAAATACAACATTTATTTATTTAATTTAATTTTTACTTTTGTGTATTTTTCTTCATAAATATGTTTTTCTAATTGTATTTTAATCTATATATCAAGTTTTTTCTATTTTGTAATACTTTTATATATTTATTTTTTCTTTTCAAAAATCAAGTTTTTTAAGGTGTGGAAAATGTCTTAAATGCTCATGAAATTGATGATTTTAAAAAAATTAAAAATAAATATGTAAAAGTATTGTAAAATGGAAAAACTTGATACATACATTACATACAATTAGAAAAACATATTTATGAAGAAAAAATCAGATAAAAGTAAAAAATAAATAAAAAAAAATTATATTATATTTTAACTCGTGCTCAATGACGGTTCAAAATGAAGAGGGTTACGTACAATAGGGAGTTTGACGAAGTGTAACCCCATCGTGTCTATCGAATAAATGTGATAGGCCACTCAACAGCCCCAAAGCCTGTAGAAATTCTGAGGAGATGTCGACCATGGAAATATCCTTTTCGGCGATGGTGCTTGATGATCAGACGTTGACAGCCGCAGTGCATATAACATGTGTGGTCCTTTGATAAGGATGATACGTAACCGGTGCATTGTTGGTTTGCTGCATTGAATAAGACCAATGTACGGCGTGTCTCCAACACAGTAAACAAAGGACCATAAAAATTAAATCTATTTAATTTGTGGACCAGATTTCTTCATCAAGATGCATACATTTTTTTTATTGTAATTTGTAAGATTATATATTAGTTACAGTTAATTCAGGACGTTTTCCACGTATAAGTATATTTTGTCCAAATTTAAATTAAACCCCAAAGCGTGACTCAGTTGTGTCAGAATATCTGGACAGTTTTACTCTAATTTCATTTGTCAGAAGAAGATTGAAAGACTCTAAGCAACATTAGTAATCATGTGGTGTTTAATTTTATGGAGAGTCATCATAGTTATGTTAGAGCGCACTAAAAGATCTATTTTTTTATTTTTATAAAAATATTATTCTAATTATATTTAATTTGTATATCAAATTTTATAATTTTATACATGTATATAATTTATTTTCAAAAAGCTACATTTTTAAGGGGTATTTAGGTCATTTCATATCCGAATAATGTTGATTTTTGAAAATAAAAAATATATACGCATATCAATTATCAGCACGTAAATTAAATGCACATGGAAAATATTTTCACGAAAATAAATAAATAAATATAAATATATAAATTAGCCCAAGCTAACACAAGCTTATATTAACCCGACTAACAATATCATTACCCTTGAAATTTTTGTCATATCTTAGTACAGAGAAATTTAATATTTGGTGGACAGTTAAAATTTATTGCATCAAGTAAGTTGATTGCAAATCATTGGTATAAGATGTGCTTAAGAACCAAAAATGATAATTTTTTAATTTCTTAAGTCACAATTCAGATCATCCTAATTAAGTGCATAATTTTTTTCAATCCATGCTCAACGGATGTATGTCAAACAATATATCAAATCCACTTCTAACAATGTATCTTATCGAGATATTGCTCCTCAAAAATAGAAGAAAATCTCCCCACACCGAGATCCAACCCGAAGCCCTGGCAATGACGCTGGGAGGTCACTAGCAAAAGCGATATTTTTGGTTACTAGTTATGGTTGCTAAAATTGCAATAAAAATTATTTGGAGTGATTTTACTGTGGCCATGTGTATCCTTACTAATGCTTGCGTTCTTGTTCCTAGAGTGCATAACATTTTTTTTTAAGGAGTATTACTTCCCTGCAATCGAGGTAACATACAAGCGTTTTCGCATAACCTTATCCATTTTTCTCAATTTAATAATTTATGAAAAATCAACTCCATCTATTATTGTATATAGTATCATTGTTTAGCTAGAAGACTTAGTTTCATCCAAATAAAAAATGTGTATTTCCCATATTTGCTTAAATATATATATGTGCGTGTGTGTGTGAAAATTATAATAAACGCTTATATTCATTCACATATGCACTAGAATATAAAAATACTTTGTAGATATAGTAATGATATTTTAAACAGTTTAGATGTTTAAAATACAACTTTAAAACTGGTATTTAGCATTAAATGATATTATTATGTTGATTTTACATATTTATGTAGAATGATATTAGAAAAATAATAGGATTTTATAAATAAATAATATTAAATAGAATAGATAAAATGAATTTATCATGAACTATCAAATGCGTAAAAATGAACGAGATTTCAACCGAGTGTCGACCACCAACATCATCATCATCAACCATAGCGCCAACCAACCAGGTAATCATGAGTCTGATTCCTTCTAAAAACGTCTGAGTGGGAATTTTGGAAGTTCGAAATACATACCTTTTAAGAGTTATGCCTAGATTAATTGCGTCCTGGGTATTAGGGGTGCAACTCGGGTCGGGTTATACCGGGTTGGAGCGAACCCAAACCCTAAGCCAACCGAGTTGGAGTAAACCCAAACCCAAACCTTAGGAATTTAATCCGGGTTCGGACCGGGTTCGGGTCGGGTTCGCATTGGTTTTGGTTTGGTTTCGGGTTAGAATTCGGGTTACCAATAAACTATTTTTTTTTCCAAATTTAGTTGTAATCTAAAAGAAAATTATTGGAATATACATACCTGTGTTTACGAAGTCAAGTCTCACGCTGAATTCTGCAACATCCTTTCAAAGAATTCTGCAATATTCTTTGAATGAACTCTGCAAGTAATTTTTCAACACCCTATAGACACAAATAAATGACAAATTAGTTAGTTTTATAACTAGTTGGTCATTTCTATTTAATTGCTAATGAAAATGACTTAAGTATGCCAAATAGAAAATGAACATATCATACTAACTTTGTAGTTGAAACTAAGCATTATCATACAAACTGCTGAAATTGAATTCAAACTGAATATTTATCATACAAATTGCTAAAGTAAAAATTGACCACTTGTCATACTAATAAACTTAAAATATGAATCAAATTTATATTACAATCTGAAATTCAAACTAACAGATTTCTCATACTAACAGAAAGTATAATATGAAATAGATTTATCATGCCAACTCAAATTCAAACATAATCCACATAACAATTATTGAAAGTAACTAAATTTAAATACATTAAGCATAATGATTCAACATTCCAATCTAATTTAAGTGCAATCCAAATTTAAAATAATAATATAAACAAATCTCAAGTTTAAATAAGTTTACATATACTTTTAAACAATTTCAAATTTCAAATGAGTTTATGTCTCCAAAGTTTCCAAAAAAATTAAAAAATTATTCGAAGACTTCCAAGTAATTTCTCCCTTGATTTTCATCTACATTTCTAATGTCAAGTTCTTCCTCATCGATTTACATATTTGAAAATAATATGCATCAACCTAGACGAAAAAAATACATGCAACTATTAACAATAAGAAGATAATAATCATAAAAAATCATCATAGAAATTAAGTTACCTCAAGCATGCTTTGGTAATGAAGAAAGAGGTGATTGGTCTAAACTAGAGTTAGTAATGTCTAAAACATGTATATATATATATATTAGTATTACAAAAAACATGTATAATTGATGAAAAAGCTATATAAATTACATCGGGTTCGGACCGGGTCGGGTTTTGGTACCGGGTTGGTGTGAACCCGGTTTTGGTTTCGGGTTTCTACGGGTCGGGTTGAAACCGGGTCTATTTTGAAAAAATTCTTAAAAATAAAATCCATTTTTGGTTTTGATACCGGGTCGGGTCGGGTCGGGTTCGGACCGACCCGGTACCAAGTTGCACCCCTACTGGGTATAGGTTGAGGGACCATCATTTTCATATTTAAGTAGTTGTGTCTTATATGTGCCCTCCTATTACAACCTTTGGAGGATATGATGCAGGACAAGTGGTCCAATGGCATATTGATGTTGGGAACTGACTTCAATCTACAGCTATAAATTTATTTATTTTTATTTCAATGAACAGGAATAAATTGATGTTGCTTGGAGAAGTGGTTTTCTGGAGTTGGGTCCAGTAATTTAAATCATGGGAACAGACAACCCCACTCAGTCTCACTTTATAATTTCTACCTACTTTTTATACAACTGTCTTTGTGATGCTACCTCCATTTAATCATTTTTCATGAGAGTGATCCTATTTACCTAGGCTAGGCTAATTTATATTTTTTATTAAAATGTTATCCAAAATATATTTAATTCATATACTAAATTTGATAATTTTTAGACATATTTTTTTAATTTAAAAAATTAACAGTTTTTTAGTTTTTGAGTCATTTTCACCCCAAAAGGAAAGCGTACACGAGGAACTAAGGTCAAAATTCAAGGGCATCTTTGAAAATTTTCCTTAAAATTGTGTCAAAATAATATTTCCAACTAAGTATATTGACAATCGACATTAGAGAATTATATAAGTTCCAAATGTCAATCCTAGTTATAAAATGAAAAAAAAGAATTTTTTGTGGTAAAAAAGTGTGTTTGTATATGAAGATGATCAGTCCCAATAGGTGTGATTCTACATATTTATAAACCAGGTCCACAATTTTTTAAAAATAAATACGCATATATATAGATTAGTAAAACACATACGTAGATTTATAAATAGTTTATTAACGTGTAAAAATTTCAAAATCAAACAATATTTGATATCTAGACAATCTATTTCACTTATTAAATTCTTAACAGTAAGTTCCCAGCAAGTCAACAACAATTATTTACAACATGGCTAGAGCATAGAAATTTTATACAAGAACACGACATTTTTATTCTCATGCCTCTAATTATATAAATAGAAATTTTATACAAGAACACAACATTTTTATTCTCATGTCTCTAATTATATGAATAGATACAATAAACGTTCGTATAATCCAAAAGGGACAAATAAAGCAGAGAAGATTTCTAGAAACATCTCTATAACCTCCTGCCAATCCCTCGCGAGGCTCATACCCTAAGGGCGTTGGGTACCAAAACTTGAAACAACTACTAAGGTGAGCCCTTTTTTTTCGATATTGTATTCTAAAATATGACATTGAATATTACAAACTAAGCTCAGTTATAAATGAGACGAAAGCTCCTATTGATCCTTAGGAGACACCTAAAACTCTCATCTATTTTTGAGAAAACTACCATACTCTCAATTATTTTCTAAGAGACCAACTATTCCCAATTAAATTTGGGTCGAAAATCTGGAGGTAGGATTCGAACATCACTCACTGCTCCCAATGAAAATCTCTCTCGGGCACGGTGACCAACCGAGCACTAAGGTGAGCCTCTTGACAAATGTTTGGAGAGTGCATTGCTTTTGGTGTTGTTTGGTGATTTATGTGGGAAATATGGCATTGAAACAGCATGGGAGCACTAATTTTAAAGTTCATTAATTCATCAATCAATAATTATATTTTTACTCATTTGCCCCTACGTTGCAATCATTTCTTTTTCCTACTACACTCCAACTATCCTAGTTATTCCATCTTTACTCCTATTATTTCATATCAATTATGGAATCTTTAAAATATTTTATTTCTTACTTCCCACCCCATCCCACTTTTTTCACAACTTTTACATTAGCAAACAAGCCCTTACTTCTTAGCTATGTACTAGCTTGAAGTGTGTCTAACTCTAACATACTCCAATCCTGTAGCCTGGGTAGACTATCATGCAACTCTTTGGAAATAATTGCGCCCTGGACCACTCCCAATGAGTGGACGACAAAACTACCAAATAATACTACCAATCTACTGACAAAATCACTTTTACATCTATACCAAACCTATTCCTATAATGGGATCTACCTCGCTCATGACACCTCCATCGCATGAATTGAAAGCTGAATAAAAAGATGAATGATCATGTTAGCTTGGGCTAAGCAAACATCCCGTTTAGCCCATTTCAAAAAATCTATTTAAAAATATTTCTTTATTTTTTCTTTATACACTTATTTATCTAAGTATATTTAACATATAAATCAATTTTTACCATTTTTGGATATGTATTTATATATATATTAAGTTTTTTAAACATATAGGTATTTTAAACACTTACATACACAAATATTTTAAAATCTCAAAAGAATATATACGCATATCCAAAAATGATAAAACTCAGTTTATATGTTAATTACATTTAGATAAACAAGCATGTGGAAAAAAAAAGCAAAAAAAAAGTGTTTTTAAATGAGTTTTTTAATGTAGGCTAAGCGGGACATTTGCTTCGTCCGAACTAATAGGATCACTTCTCATATAAAAAACAGAAAGAAGGGCTCCATTGGATAGTTTTTCAAGAATGTATTTTATTTTGTAGTACTATCTGCTTCTTAGAAAAATGGTAATCTCTATTCAAGGATGACTATTGTAACTACTTCTTATAGACAGTAAAACTTCCATTTTTTTTTGGAAGCGGTCGACTTATCTAAGATTTCTTTTTCTACATAAATCCTTGTTTTTTCCTTACCTTCTTGTCTCTACTCTATTGCACCAACTTCACATGACTGTTGACCCTTGATGTTTTCAACCCTCATTACTCAGAAATTATATCATAAAAATTACATTAACAATTTTGAGGTAGAATCAACTAAATCAAGCATTCTTCTAGGATTTACATCAACTCTTCCAATTGTTCATTGATTGATATAAAATTATAGACGTAAAAAAATTTACTAAGTCAAATGTGAATGGTTATTGAGTTGCCATAGATCCTTATGGTTGATCAAATATAGAAGTGGGGACAAAACTGTACAATTATATGGATGGCTAATGACAACTAAATTTAGAGTTTTACTTTAGTGAAGAATAGTATTGTTAAGACATGGTCCAACTGCTACACTTTGGTGCCCAACTCTAGGACTTCTACTAGAAGGCTTTCCTAGATTAGCTTCTTTCGAGCTAACTCCAAGTGTAGGCACCCTGTAACTAGGGATATAAATCAGGTCAGGTAAACTCGGGTTAGGGTAAATACAACCCTAACTCCCATTATAAAATTTCAATTCAACTTTACTTTCAACCCTATTTTTCGCATCTTAACCAACTCTATTTTAACCCTATGGAAATCAGTTCGGTTCGGGTTAGAAATTGTGTCAGTAAATGCATAATATTTAAAAATATTTTGCTTAATTAAGTCTATTTTAAAACATAAATTTATATAAAAGAATAAAAATTAATCCTTTTATAGGAATACTTTCCAATTTATGACTTATAGATATAGTTGCTAAATAATCTTATTTCAAAGCAATAATGTCTAGTTAATTCATATATATTATGTGCTAATGTAAGACTATTTATTAATAATTTATCATATTGTACATAATATATAAGAACCAATCGGATTAGATTGACAACCATTCAATCCAAACTAACTCACTTTTGAAATTGGGTGGGCCCAAATCGAGTTATATAATTTATTTTTGTCAAAATTCCTAACTTAACCATTAAGTTGAGTTAGTAAGGTTGGTTCAAATCAAGTTATATAATTTATTTTTGTCAAAATGTCTTACTCAACCCTATTATAAATCGAGTTAGGGTTGAAACTAACTCTATTTACACCCCTACCTATAACTCCTTAAAAGTATTGTTCGAAGACTTAATCTAAGTTTGAAATCATTTCTTTCTTTTACTACATTGACAAATGTCAATTGGTGAAAGAGAAAAACTAAAATCCCAACAAAAGTCAAGGTCTGGGTTTCAAAATATGCCATTGCAATGAAAGAAGAAATGATTTTGACCTTGGATTAGGCCTTGAAACGCTAACTTTAAAGGAATATGGTCCCCCCCCCCCCCCCCTAAAATTGGATTTGGCTCAGAAAAGGCCAACCTAGAAGGGTAGACCTGGAAGGGTCCTTTGATAGAAGGCCCAAAATGGAGCAATAGAGTGGGGCATCTAGGCGAATCCTAACAATGTAGCTCAGTTAGTAAAATGAGTGGTCTAAAAGACTAATAAAAGCTAAGATTTGGAGTTCAAAATTATATCAATTTAGTAGAAGAAAAAAGAATTTCGGACCTAGGCTAAGCCTCAGAATAATACCTTTATGTGATTATGGGGCCCTTGTACTTAGAATTAGTTTGTAAGGGGTCGACGAGAGATCGACCTAGGAAGATTCTCTAGTGGAAAGCCCAGAGTGAGGCATCTAGATGAGTCCTAACAAGAATGTTTTTTTATTAGGAGTCACTAGGAAGAAGGGAAAGCAACGTGGCCAAAAAGGGTAGCAACAAACGCAAGATAGAGCAGTAGGCCATCAGAACAAGGATGGACGAGGTAGTGATACCTATAATGGAGGAGACAGGGAGAAGAGGAGGGAATCGAGGACAAAAATATTCAGAAGGCCAAAGAGGGAGAAGGAGATAGAAATCTTAAAGGCAACAGCAAAGAAACAGTGGCGATGACGAGATAGCGAACAGGAAGGGAAGGGGAACACCAGATATAAGAACAAAGGAGAGAGGCGACATAGCTACAAGAGTGGGGAAGAGGAGAGACAACGGTAACAAGCCAATGATGGGAGAGACGAGAGGCAGCGATGCTGCTGATGGGAAAAGATAGGTTTGCTATAGAAAGAGAGTGAAAGATATTAATTAGGGAAAAAGGATTTGGTTATTCTGTATGAATAAAAATTAATGTATTAATATAATCAGTCGAGTTAATTTGACTGATCCCCTGACCACACTAACCTGCTTTTGAAATTTATTAGTCAGGTTCAACCCGATTGTTGTAGCCTGGGTTCTTTGAAAAATCCGACCCAGTAATAAAAACCAAATCAGGATCAACCTGAGCTTTGCGATCTGATTTATGTAAAAATCTAACCATAAATGTAAAAATAAATATAAATATACATAAATATGACAAACATATATGCAAACGTAAATGCCGGCTGATCTTCACCGACCAATCTGAATCAGGTGATTTCGGGATCGGTCAAAATTTTATTTTTTGTTTTTTTTAATTTGTGAACATATTAATCTAGTTATTTAAAATGACTTAAATACTCCTATTTTTAAAAATCCATTTTTAATATAAGGGTGTCTTTTGACGTTTGATAAAACTTTTGAAAGAAAAGTTTTTAGGGTGCGTTTAACAATAAGAAAAAGCTTCCAACCGATCTGAAATCCAGTAATTTTAGACTGGCCCAAATATATATTTTTTGTTATTTAAAAAATATATTAATTTAGTTATATTTAATTTATAAACCAAGTTTTACATTTTTGAATATGTGTGCATATTTATTTTGGATTTTTAAATACAAGGATATTTATTTTAGATTTTTAAATATCTTTATATTTAAAAATTCAAAATAAATATAAACACATATCCAAAAATGGTAAAACTTGATTTATAAATTAAATATAAATAGATTAATATATTTAAAAAAAATTTCAGAAAAACAAAAAATATATATGTGGACCGGTAACTAGTTATAAAAGATTATCCCTTTGAGAAAAAAGTCAAGTTAAAACTTTTCAATATAAAACCTTTCACTTTATAATTCTATAATTGTTCTATTTTTAATCTTTTTTCATATCTTCCTGGAAAACTACCCTATTTTTTTATTCATTTTTACACAATTACCCATACAACTAACCAATCTGTTTTAGCTTTATCATCTTTACGACTTATCATTACCCCTACTATATCACACCATTTTTCTTCGAATTTAAAAAATTTTATACTAAAAACTTTTCATCTAAAAATTTTATCACTTTCTAAGCACACACTTAGTATAAAACTTTTTGAAATAAAAGAAGTGATGTGATATAAAGATCATGATAAAAGAATAAAAATAATAAAGTTAAAATAAATTGGGTATTTGTACAAGTAATTGTGAAGAAATGAATGAAAAGTAAGGTGACTTTATGGAAAGATATAAATAAATAATTAAAACTGGGTAGTTGTAGAAAATGAAAATTTTAAAAAGTTTTATGATTGCCAAACAAATTCTAGGTAATATAAAGAATAATAATCTTTACTAATACAAAAAGAGTAATGATTTTATAAAAAACATAATGATCTTTTTAGACCACTCTACAATTAAGTGATTTCAGATCGGTCCAAATATATATTGTTTTTGTTTTTTTAAAAAAAATTTATACACATGTTAATCTAGTTATATTTAATTTATAGATGAATTATTCTGTTAGCTCAGGCAAAGCAAATGTCTCGCATAGTCCATCTCAAAATACTCATTTATAATAATTTTTTTTAGTTTTTTCTTCGTATACTTATTTATCTAAGTGTATTTAAAATATAAATACATATATACATATAGATATTTAAAAATCTAAAATAAATATATGCACATATAAAAAATGGTAAAACTTAGTTTATATATTAAATATACTTAGATAAACACAGACATGAAGAAAAAATAAAAAAAATTATTGTAAATGGACTTTTCGAGGTGAGCTAAGCGTAACATTTGCTTAACCCTGGCTAATAAGATCACTCCTCTAATTTATAAATTAAGTTTTACCATTTTAGGATATGCATATATATATATATTTATTTTGAATTTTTAAATACACGGGTATTTAAATTATTTTAAATCTAAATACAATTAGATTAACATGTTTATAAAAAAAATTCAAAAAATAAACATATATATATTTGGACCAGTTTTATCCGTCGGAAATGATCAACCCACTAATATAAAATACATAAATATGAAAATTATTATTTAAATTGTATACAAAATGAATTTCATATTAGGTTGAACTTTAACTCTATTTGCAAATCAGTTTACTTATGTTCGGACTTTTCAAAGCCAAGTCCAAACATTATTTTTTCTCGAATTAGGTTGACGTAGCTTGGCCCCCAACCCAATCCAAGTTATATGAACAAATTAGGCTGCACTATGTATTCGAGACAAATTTCCATGCGAAATATACAATTTTTGGCTAGGTACAATAATATAACCAATTGCAAACAAAATTTGCAACGGAATAAGTTTTCATTGCAGATAAGAAACGATTTACAAAATTGTTCTAATGGCATGTATTAAAACGTTGCAATTGTTCAGTTTCAGTTACCCTGATTTGTTATAGAACGCCTACAGCTGTCTGTGTGAACTATAAATAAATAGCTTGTTTTATTTTGAAAACCTCAAAATGCTTATTATCTAAAATATAATTTTAACCGTTCAAAGTGAAAAATCATATATTAATGTAATCTTAAATAAGTAAAAAATAAAAAATTATATATTTAACATATAAAAAATAATGCTTAATATTTTTAGCAACATAAATAACTTTTTTAGACCCAAATAGATAAAATACACTCAAATTATGTAAATCTTACGGTAAACATTGTTTATAATTTAAAAAATATACATTAATATTCTTCTATCATTGTTTAATAATTAACACCATTTAATTTATATATTTCTTCACTATAAATTATCTAAATTACATTTAAACAACATATAACATAAGATTTTAAATTAGAACTAAAAACTAATTTTTTTGGAATATTTACCATGGACAGCTATAGGCAAGGCATACCCATAAGAATGTGAAAGTAAATGTGGGAAAGCGTGAATGGGAAAATTTTTTCAAAACTATAAAATCATATAATATAATTAAAAGAAAAGAGAATAAAGTTTAAATAGGAAGGTGATTTTATAAAAAAAAAAAAATTGAAAAGATTGATTAAAATGTATAACTAATAATTAAAAATAGTATGGTTAGATGTTTTTTCCTACGTAAGTATGATTAGTAGTCAAATACATGTTTAGTAAAATGTCAAAGCATATGAAAAAGTGTCCAGGAAAGAGTTGTATGTTTTTTTAACTTTTAGACGTCATCAGTAGGACGTTAAATGTGCCCCAGTGGTACACGCCGTGGACATAATATCGCATAACACAATTCCGAAACCTGCTTGATGTAAATATTTATAAACAACCAACCGAGGCTAGCTCGGTTGGTCGCCAGCTGCGGCGCAGACAGCCGTAGCTGCGGCTGGCGGGGGATCGAATCCCCGGATAGGCGTGGGAGCGTGGTCTCCCGGGTGGAGAGTGTGGGAGCAAGGTGGTCTCCCGGGTGGAAAGTGTGGGAGCAGGTGGTCTCCCAGGTGGCTGTTGGAAGCTGTGTCTTCCAGATTTCTTTGGGACGTTATGTGTTCCCAGATTTGTAAGAATGTCTCAGATCTTCAAGTATAATATGTGTTGAGATACATGTAATTATATACCCATCAAAAAAAAAAAAAAAAAAAAATATTTATAAACAAAGTTTTAATTTTTTTTTAAAAAAAAATATTTTTTAGACCACGTGTAAATTACCCCCTATAGAAAAGTGGGATTCGTAGATAGGGAATTTCAAGAGAATCCATTTGCAAGTCGACCCAAAATCATGCTAAATAGTCCATTTTTTATATTTTCATCATGAAAATGATTGAAAATATAAAGACAGGGGAAAAGGAATTTTTTATGGTAATAAAAGGCTTCGCATCTGTATGAAAATGTGTTCAAAGAAAGGAAGTGCTTTGGTATTATTCCAGTCTAATCCAAAACCGACCATATACCTATTGGAAAAGCAAATTAAAATGCACCACAATCACGTAATGCGCTCAAAAAAAGATTTATGTACCATATTTTTGTACATATATGGGCCTACCTAGTTCTTGTTCCTTGTCAATTTTTTAAATTTATTTAGTATTTTTATTTCAACAAAAAGTGCATGTATCTTTTTATTGATTTTAAAAAATAAAAATGCTAAATAAATTTTAAAATATAAATTTGCACGTGAGACAAAATCTAATTAGTGAAATTTACACTTGTATTTAAAAAAATAAAATAAAAAATATTTTTGGATTGTCCATAGATCATCAGCGGTCACATGGGATGCAAGGCAAGCCCGAAATAATTGAAATAGCATACCGTGTCGAACAGTTTCGAAACTATTTTTTTCTGACACGAGAAGAACAGGACCAGAAATTTCCATTTCTAGTAAAAAAAAAAGAGTTCGTTTCTCATACAGTTGATAAATTGGGCAATCTAGGAGTGACCCTTCCATGGGAATTTGCAACTATAACCATGAATTTTTGTCAAAATTTTTTATATGCTAATGAATTTTTAAAAATTATGCATTTAACAGTAAATTTTTACCAAAAGTGTGCTTCGAGAAAATAATGGTGAAACTTTTAAATAAAAAATTTTTGTATAAAAAATTTTAAAATGAGAGAAAATTACGCAATATACATAGGTAATAATGAGCAGTAATGAGAATAAAATTAAAATAGATAAGTGAATTATGTACGCAATGGCATAAAAATAATTCAAATTAGTATAGTTACATAGAAAGATGAAAAATAATTAAATTATTGTAGTTATATAGAATGATATAAAGAATAATTAAAAAATAATAATTATTGAAGGTAAAAAATTTTAAATTGAGAAATTTTTAATCTAATACAAACACGCTTCAAATCCCTCTCATACCGTACTGTTAACATCTCCCACCCACCTTTAATTTTGAGAAAATTCCTCACATACTCACAATATTTTGCTATTATTCTCTTTGTACTCATAACATTTTGAAATTTCTTACACATCCTGTAACATTTCACTTCTAATTTTTTTTATGCACATGTAGTAATTTTCTATCAAAACGCATGCCCTTTTTTCCTGAATTCCATTATTACCCAAAACTTTCGTTTTCTCTACCCACCCATACAGGGGTGCAACTTGGTATCCGCCTGACTCGACCCGATTTCAAAACCAAGTTTGGATTTTTATTTTTAAATTTTTTCAAATTAGACCTGATTTTAAAACAACCCGAGAAAATCCAAAACCAAAACCGGATTTACATCAACCCAGTTTGAACCCGATATTCTTCCTAATTTATTAAAATAATTATATTTGTTTATATATTAAGTATTTTAATTATAATTGTAATAAAAGTTATTCCATATAATCATAACATAATTAATCTCTAAAACATTTATTCTAAAACTTATTCTATATACATTTGTCCATAAAAGTTGAAGATATTATATCTATATTAATTGTATTTGTAAATAATTATAAATGTACTAACTCTTTATATTTATATTATATATACTAATTAATTACGATATATATGTCTCACTTTTATTAAACTTTAGATAGTGATTTCATATAATCTCATTTATTTTTGTGAACTTAATTTTTTTTCATAATGTTACTTTGATCGTTATGTGTAAATTCATTATGTTCATTACACTTAGATTATCCTTTAATTAAAATACGAACTTTCATCAAAATCAAAGATATCATAAATCATATAAACAGATTCACATGCAAATTATTCATGTACTAATGCAATAATATTTTAAAAAATTATTATATGTATAGATAGTTTTAACTTCTACTAGTTTGAGAATAACTTTAATTTTAATCTGAAATCAATGTCAACTCGGTTCAAACTCAACCTGAACTCGAATTCTACTGTTAGGGTTTGGGCCAGAGTTTACGTAAATCCGGAAGACTTAAGGTTACTCAAACCCGTTATAATCCGACGAATTGCACCCGTACACCCACGTGACTCGGATGGGTCACAGCACTTACACGTCCATTACCGCCGTGGGGCACGCCATCCCGGCCTCCATGCTTGGGTACGCAAGTTGAGAATGATGCCACCACCGGTGCTAGCTGGACTCCAAGCCTAGTCCCACAGAAGATGATCGTCACCGTCAACGATGATTTGGAGCAACCAAGAAAGGTTCCAACTAAAAAGACGAAATGATTTTCATATATCTCGATTGAAGTAATGAGCACCGCCGCCGCCCAACACCCACACACCCCCCGGCCTTCTGTCTCTGCGTACACCCCTGGAATTCTCCTATCTATTCGGCGTCTTCTTTGAGGATGGGATTGAAGCGGGCCCTGGATGGTGAGACCAATAGCTCGTTGTTGTCGTAAGCTCTGCTGCTACCAAAAAACAGCTAGGCCTGGTTTGATTGCAGAGCTTCCAAGGGAGAGACAATGACGAAAGCGAGCAACAATGGCTTGGTTCTAACAAGTGGGGCATTCTAAAATTCCGTCTTCACACCCCTCGATTTTACATGATCGAAAATTCAATTTTTAAAAAATTTCTATTCGAAAATCCTTATCATCGGCTCCTCTCATCTAAAAAAACTCATCATGGCATGTTTTCTCGGAAGATTCTCCAGATTTCAATCCGAAAATCAAAATGGCTTGCCGATATCCCCTGACAAGTCGGGAATTCTCCAGAGAGCCTTGTCCTAATTTGGGAACAATAGAGCAAAGTAAGAGAACCAGAATGGAGATTACAAACAATTCTTTTGGGCAGTATTACAAAACCGCTCTGGAAAACGAGCAACGAGACGATTGCATGCCATAGAACAGTCGTGCTCCCCCAGCTTCTGCTCAATGCTTCGATCATCATTGCATTATGGATCCCCTTCATCGTTGTTGCCGGAACTGAGAGCCACATCTTTTTCCGTGAGTGCTGCTAATCTCCACACTGACAGAAAAGAGTATGTTTAGAATTAACTAGAAAAAATAGAAGCAGGCAGGCAGCCATCATATTGCCAAAATGCAGTGAAATTGTGGAAGAAGTGGAAAACATACACATCCATTCGTGTAGAAGAGAGCTGCAAATTTTTCGATACATAGGCGCATACCCATCCCTACCACACAAAGACCCCAAATAACATTTTGGTATCAAAATCATTTTACACCCATGGTGGCAACCAATTCGAAGCTCAACAATCCAGCTATTTAGTGGACGATTCACTTTCCATGGGCGCCACCGTCAGCTCGCTCGGGCCGCTGTTTCTAGCCAACATCGAGACAAAGACCTCCGCTTCAGGAACTGCGAACTGCCCCAATAACAATGGCGCCATGTGGGTGCCATGCCCGTTCGGAGTCGCGGGCAGAGAAGATGAGCAGAGATGTAGGTTTAGGCATTTTTGGAATTCAAAAAAAAAAAAAAAAATGCATTTTGACGGAATCGTTACATTCATGGGCGTCATAGGAATTAAGGAATTAGCAGTGAAATGTTACGAGTATGTGAGGATTTTTTGAAATATCATGGTATAAGGGGAATAATGGTCAAATGCTCTTGGTGTGAAAATTTTGCCTTTGAGTTTCGGTTGCTCCATCTTCATGATTAAAAGCTCCACATCGGCGGGCAGATTCAAATTCGCATCGGTTCTCCACCGTCAGTCTCTTTTGTTCCTCAATTGCTGTTTCTACTACCAAAATCTGCCGGAGAGGAGGTTATGGAAATCAAGGTAGGTGGTGTGAGAAAGAACAAGTGGGTGCCTTAGTCGAAGTTGATGAAGAGGGTGGTGGGACAAAGACACCACAAGTACTTGTTGCCAATAGAAAAAATATATATATAGATCCCTTTCTTCTTCTTTTCTGAAAACGCCACTCTCAACCCTTCTTTATTCCCCGACCATTCCCTCCATGATAGTCAAGCGCTGGCGGCATCGAGCATTGTAGACGACTGTGAGATATTGACAGCGATTGATGATAGGGTCAGCCAGTAGCCACATGTGCGGAGGTTCAGATGCAGCCATGTGGCAGATGGTGTTGAGCTGGAAGGTCGGTGGCTCTGTCTATAGATAGCCAACCGTGTTAACGGAAAGAGGGGTTGTCGATTCCAGATTTCATTTTCTGTCAGCTTTGGTTTTCTCTCTGCTGTCTCCTTTCTCAGCTCTTCTTTAGCTCATCTTTAACAAGATCATCTCTGTTCTTCTTCTTCTTTCATTCTGCTCTTTCAACTCTTTTCTGTTCTCATTTCTCAGTTCTTCTTGTAAAAAAATCAATGGAGTTTATAAAGAAGCAGCACCGCCTAGTGCCGGAGTTCTCTAGAAAGTTCTAGAGAAGAATAGAGAAATCATGAAGGTGTCGGAGTTCTCTAGAAAGTTCTAGAGAAGAAGAGTGTGTAGAATTCTAGAACATTCCAGACTTCTCTTGAATCCTCTAAGAGCTCTAAGAAGATCAAGACACTTCGGGAGAGTTCTAGGTAATTCCAAAGAGGAGGTGGGAAGATTCTAGAAAGCGATCCTAACCGTCCACTCAATGACATGTGGCGAAATCCAGAGAGCTCCAAGGGGAGGGGAGAGCCTATAAAAGGGGACAACCCTTTCCCATGGAAAAGTAGTTTTGGATGTGAGTGTGATGAGTGCTTGTTGTGTGCATGTGAGTTGGAGTGGGAGCTTATAAAGTGAGAGTGTTTAAATTATCTTGTGTGTAATATTTTTGTTATAAATAATATTTTATCTTAGAGCATCCATTCTTCAACAGTTTACTCCTATAATCAATAAAATTCCTCGAGATTCTTCAAATTGTTCGGACACTAACAAAGGTATCAAAGCATGGTTCTGATCACTTTGAATCTACTCGATGGCTTTGGTTAAGCAACTAGAGGAGACTACAAAGGTTTCTGTGATTGAGTTGACTACAGCTTCTCTTAATTTTCAGGCGAAGGAGACCATGAAGTTGTTGGCGTTTAAATTGGGAATCTATGCAGAGATTTGAGATGCAGGAAAGGCGATTGAAAGAACAACCACAGCGGTTTGATGTTTCGGAAAGCTTGATCAATAGAATCGAAAACGGAGGGCTGCGAGTCCTCTTCTTAATCTCATTTATGCTGAATACATTGCCCATTCTCATTCTCTATGTTGGGTGATGAGGAACGCTAGCCGATTCTGGATCACTGGCTTTTGTCGGAAAAAAAAAAAAACTTTATTGATTCAAATTATAATTATCCTCAGGTCTTTCGTGTTAAATCGCCAAGAAAAGTAAACTATAAACGAAAGCATACATGGAATTCTTATGAGCAGTTATTCTTGAATCTCGAAGTTATTAATCTTCTACTTTAGCACCTTAAGGTTTTCTGTAGAAGACAACTTCTCTTTTTTAATAATGGGATGTTAGAAAATGCTAAAAAATGCATAACCCGGAAATCACATCTGTTTATATAAAGTACATTTCTTATTTTTAATTTAATCCATCATAAAAATAAAAATTAAGAAATTAAACAATAGAATTTCTATACACAAGAGACTCATACTTTATTAACTAGTTTAAGCTCATAAAACCTTATAAGATCATTTTAAAAAATTGAATCAAACATTACGTTAGCATACATATAATTATTATTTATATGAGCCCAAAATTCAACATGGATTTAATTGCAGACGGCGCGTATTGGGACTGATGGAAGTCTACTGTGCGGAAACTATGAACGATCGTTGATTCCGCTTCATCACTGTAATGAACGTTGATTCGGCTGATCAGTATGGCAGCAGCCGAATTTGGAGGCGGGAACTGTGAACGATGCGGTAGAATTGTGGTTGCTGCGTTTTAGGCTTGACAGAGAACTCTGTTTGGGGTTTCCATGTTGTCATGGTTCGTGTTTTGCCGGCCGAATTTTCTGTTTGCAGCCTTAGGACTAGCTGGACTTTTATGACGAAGAAAAAGTGTTGAAACAAGGGTGAAAGGTGTGGTTATGATTGGCTTGGTACGCGGCGTCGATTGAGCGGAGGGATTCGATGGATTGAAATGTTCAGATCAGCTAGTTTTGCAGGACTCAAGGATCGCACATGCTAGCCGGAACAGGTGTGGCGATCATTCTCTGGATTTGAGGATTCCTGCAGGTGATGAAGCACTCATCTCTTGCTGTTCCTATCTAGATCACGGATTGATGGATGCTGCACTCTGGTCGGTGCTCTCTTCTCCCCCCGGTCTCTCCGGCGTCTAGCAGCAAACCGCGTGCCTTCTATCCCTGAAAGAGAAGATAGCAGCCTCCGTTGCAGCCGTGAGTCTAATTCGAAAGGCTATAGTAGTCATTTCACCCGACTGCTGACGGCCGTTGTTGCAACTGATGACGGCATAGGTGTTCTGAGAATTTTGGGGAAAATTTTGTGCGTAAGAAGAATTATTGAAATTTCGTAGGTAAGATATGTCGGCCCTACTAATTTTTCACCCGTGAAATCTGACAATTTTTATTTTTATTTTGGATTTTTATTTTTTGAAAATTTATAAGTGAAAATTCTCAGTTGGGTCTACACATGTATTGAAAAAAACCAAAAAAATAAGAAAACATAACGGCCTCTAACATATTGACAGGGCGACCGTATGCGATCGCTTACCGATAGGGGAAAGGAAAAAAAGGAAAATCCTCCTAAGTACAGTGTCTCTCCAGAGCGACAAAATCTCCATTCTGCAAAATGCATTATTACGCTATTAGGAATGGGCTAGAATTCAAAAGATTGAAGAGCACAATAACTAATTTTTCAAGTCCCAAGTACCGACCGTATCGCAGGCTCTGTACATAGGATTTCTCGCACTCAGACAAAAATGATTTCCGTTTCTGATAGTAACATTGATCACAGCTGCACAGGATTGGTGGTGTACAGATCACAGCAACTCCTCTGCGCCCTTCAGTAGTTTCCAGAGTTTGAAGTTTAGGCGACGTTCGGCATTCGAGAATAGTAGTATCACAAATTTCGAAAACAGTCATCTATCAAATAATAATTATATTTTTTTACTTTTATCTCTGTATTTTAATTATTTTTCTTACCAACTACACTCCCTCGTTCCTATTTATTCCAACTTTACCTTTATCATTTCTTATCAATTACACAACTTTCAAAATATTTTTTTTTCCACGTCCCACAATTTTTTCCTATTTCACATTCCAAGACAAGACCTTAGGCATCATCTCATTTGCACTACTGAGACGCTTCCATATTCCAAATTTTCAGCAACCGGTCCATGGTTTTCTTGGTTACCCACGTTGCCAGAAGAAGGCTCACGAGCAGTTGATGACCACTGGTAGGATTGATCAGTCACAATCTCAGGAGTGTTCATCGATTGAGGAGCTGTGTTTGACACAGGAGGTATTGTGTATTTGGCTTCAAAGGAATCTTGCAGAGACAAACGGCAAACAGGACATGTTAATTTCTTTTGAAGCCACGCATCTATGCATGAAAGATGAAAGATGTGACCGCAAGTTGGCATGATTCGCAATCTCTCTCTTTCTTCGTACTCACCTAAGCATATCGAACACCTGTTGAAGGGTAAAGGAAAGCTTCAGACATCCAAGGAATATGAAAGAAATTTTTTTCGGAAAAATACCCAGGCATAGCGATTGACCTGTTATCGTTGAGACGATCCAAATAATCAAATTAACAAATTATCTTTGCAGTATTAGAGTTTCGAGACTCACCCTCTCTCCCTCAATAGGAAGCTCAATTCCCTCACTGTAGACACTCATGGACGTCCCCACAACACACACCATCAACCACTCCTCCACACCCCCCCCCCCCCCCCCCCCCCCCCCCCCCCAAAGCAAAACCCACCCAAACCACACAAGATTTCAGAATTTAAGTAAGCAGGAGAATCTGTGCAATTTATGACACATATTACATTAATTTCAAAAAGCTGAACACCAACTAGGTCCCAATGCAATCACATGTAGCAAGGGTGAGAGATAGTAGCATTGAAGGAAAATGAAAGGAAAGGAAAGAAAGCAGAGAAACATAGTAATCCGGAAGTTGGAAACTACTTACTGGGTGTCTTCTCTCGTATGGAAAGCCTCTTTGTCAAACTTTATACTGGGTAATGCAGCAATAACAACTGGTTCAAGGCCAATTACTATATGCTCTGGCTGCCAACCACAAAACAAAACAAAATGTAATGATCAAACAAACTCCTCTTGAGTTGGTTTATCTTTGTTTTCTATTCTCGGATAGGTAAACTTGGATTACAGAAGCAGAACTAGGCATTCCAGCACTCAATAATAAACACATATAGAAAATATTTTCAACCAAAAGGCAGGGAAATGAAAATTGACAACTGAGGCTAGAGAATAAGATAAAGCGACTTTGCCAACACCCCAAATTCAATAATAGTAGCTGAAAGTTTAATCACCTGACAAAATAAATAGGTGGAAATGAAGCAAGAAGAAAATCATGCAGTGTTGAAGAAACACAGAAAATCTTTATCGATGAAAAAAATAAGAAAATGATTAAATTTTAAGTAAATACAAAAAAGTAAATTTGTTAAAAGTAAGCAGATACAAGTGAGTCATGTTTGGTCCAACTCGTATTTTGTACTTACGGATCATTTTCTTAAAACAAGCTCTTTCAAATTATAAACCTTGTTTGTTGCAGCTCGTAAAAATTACTGGTAAGTAAAATTTCCAACATAAGCCATAAAAAAGTTGAAGAGGTTTTTATCGGTTTCTAAAATTTCTTCAGCCAATATATCCCTAAGGATTTGCGGAAATCAATATGAATGTACCTATACAATTCCTTACACCTGTACAATCCTTCCCCTTCCCAAAACTGAAAAAACCCACACCCCTTATCCAACATCTTCCAGTAAACTTGCCCACTTGTTACCTTTCCATCTTGAAGCTATAACTACCATAAACACAACCTGACAGCTTGAAATTATTTATTCAGTTGCATCAAGCATTCTACTTTATTTAGTTTCAGCTGTTTATTAGCTTGAACAGTTCATAAGTCACTCTAGAAAGAGAAATGAAGGAATAAAGATGGAATAACCAGTCCTCCGCTTACGCTCAAAAAACAAGGCCATGAACATTCACGCGGCAACTTGCATTGACAATTTGTCAGTCAATTGGTGAGCTTGTTTGAAGGAATTGCAACAGAGCAATTTTGGATTCCATAGATCCGGAAGGCAATTTTCCTACTCTACAGTATACAGCCAATTCAATGTACTGAATGCGATTCCACAAACGATACAGCATACATTTGTAGATTCTATCAAAAGCATGCGCAGTCGCCTCCATGCCAAAAATTATATCTTATCAAAATTCGCTTGTTCTTTTGAATTCTCTCTCGCGGTGAAAGAATCCAACCATCTGAAACGGTATCTTCACCAGAAGAACAACAGATTCCACTCCAACTGATCCCCAAATCATCAAGCAAATGCATTACTTGTAGTTGAACTAGCAGAAATTTGTGCCACTGACCTCGGAGGGCAGATCAATCTGGAAGGTGGCGGTAGCATTACGGGAATCGACGGCGCGAATCCTCCCGCAAATGAGGCGGGCGAAGATGAAGACGATGAAGGTGACGCTCATGCCGAAGCCGATGACAGTGGTGATAAGATTCATGCCGGTGGCCAACATGGCCTGCCAGCCTCTTGCTTTCCAGCCGCAGCGCTTGCGTGCGCGGCGAGTGACGGAATCCGAATTCCGAATTCCGTTTTGGGTACGAATCCCGAAGTTGATGGATGGACGAGAGGGTGTGAAAGCGACGACGCTAGTCTTGTAGGTCCGAAACCATCAATAACGGATAGCCTCTGTCTCCCCATCAGCTGGGCTGGACTGCTCGCGGGCCGGACCCTTCTCCCTTCCTTTTTCAGATCACTTGATTGGATGATTCTTTGTTTTCCAAAAAATAAACTTTTCACTTTCTTAATAAGGTCTCTTACCATTCAAACGTGAATACGTGAAATTGCTTTTGTGAAATTGTCATCACTTGGATGACAAGTGACTGAATGAGTGTGTATAAGATATTAGAGCTGAGAACTATAGGGTTCCAAGTTTAGTAGGAGCAGTGGTCTTGTTACTACTCTAAAGTACACCATCCCTAATCATAAAAAAATTTCATCTAAATTAAAGATATACATGGTCAAAGAAATGTATTCCAACGTAATTTATGAAAAATGCTTAAATCTATTTACATATAATTAGAATTTAACTGTACCTTATAAATCACTTATCTACATAACCATAATATTTTAGGCAACTTAGATATTAAAAATATAGCTTTAAAATTGGATTTAGCATCAAACTATTTTATTACATTAATTTCATATATTTTCATAGAGTACCGTGCACAATAATATTAGAAATAATGAAATTTTTATGACAATATAAACAATGTTAAATACGAAAAATGAATTAGATTTTATATCAACCACCAAAATGTGAAAAATGAAAAAAGAATTATAAAAATGAGGCTTCGTATATAGAAGCCAAACTCATATAAATCAGTCCCTACTTTTTCAATTTGGCACTTTTATATAACTATTCAAGACTTACGTAAATATAAAAGCCCTCTTTATCTTTCCTTTATGTTTAAAATTTTAATTATATTTTCAAAACCTAAATCATTTATCATATTTAATACATCTTATTTCATTATGCTACCAAAAATAAATTTCATTGAAAACTAATATCTTATAAAAAAATAATATCTTCCAAGAATGAATATATACCAACAAAATCTTTGAAAAAAGTATAGTAGACATATTTAAAAGTTTGGAATATGTGTAATTTTGGAATCATAAATAAATACACATTTATAAAGATGATAAATAATTTAGATTGTTAAAAAATATTTTAAGAGGTTGTTTGGTAAGCCATAAAACTTTTCATTTTCAACGACTATCTTTTTTTATTTGCTCTGGTTAAACAAATATCTTGCTTAGTTCACCTCAAAAAACTCATTTAAGATACTTTTTCTAATTTTTTCATACATTTGTTTATCTAAATATATTTAACATATAAATCAAGTTTTATCATTTATATATTCCTATATAACTATCTTACATTTCAATCATTTATATTCAATTACTAATATATTTAACTTATCTATTTTAACTTTATTTTCTACACTCGTTATCGTTGCCCTCTATCATATCATATCATCTTTTTATATTTCAAAAATTTTTACACTAATTTTTTATATTTTGAACCCTCTAAGTTTGCATATTTGTTTTTTTTAAACACCAAAGTTTACATATTTGCTTTTTAAACCTTCTGAGTTTCATTCTTTTACTTTTTCAACTTTGCCATTTAATTAAGCACATAAAGTAACGAGATCTATCTTACAGCCTCCCAAATACAATAACAGGGACAACGCAGCATTCACAATTAAATAAGAGGGTATAACCTACGGGGTTCGAATCCAAAACTACACTTAATGAGACAAAGCTCACAGCCACCTGCGCAACTAGCGTGCTAGTGCATAGTTTAAAATCACTAGAATACCCTTAGCTTGAGCATTTAAGCTTTTAAGATATGGCATTTCCGCAGGATGCATAGCGTGCTAGTGCATATTTTTGCTATTGTCTCTGAAGACCCCATGAGATATATCAGTTTTTCATTAATTATTTTATTGTTGTTGCATAATGCGGCTGAGAATAATATGAAATGGGTGCTATCCCCCCATTTTTTAAGTTATGTTCAGAATAATTATTTTCTTTTTATTTTTTGATTTATCTGGACTACCGCAAGCGCATTTTAAAAAAAAAATCTGGGCACCATTTTTCTTTTCTATAAATTTTAAAATAATTATATAGAGTACATTTTCAAAATAAATTTTAAAATAATTATATGGAGAACATTGAAACAATAAATTGTAAAAATTAAATTTTAAAATGATTATATGGAGAATATTTTTACAAAAAATTTTAAAATAATTATATGGAGAACATTTTTATAATAAATTTAAAAATGAAAATTTTAAATTAATTATATAGAGAACTCGTATATTTGTGAAAATTCATTCCCGGAAAATTATATCTTGCATTTAAAGTAGATACTGCAAGTTAAATATAATGCCCCAAAGCCAGGCCCAAGGAATAATGACTAGGGGTGGAAATCGGGGTGGGCTATACCGAGTCCAAGTTTGCCTAGCTCAGACCCTACTTTTTAAAAATTGAGTTTTATCCTCTTTCAATACCAGGTCGGGACAAGGTCAGTTTGACCATCGCTTTTTTTAATATGTTACGGGACAAACTTCGGATTAGTATCGAACCCGTTTTCGAATAACGGATCGGGTCAAAAATACGATTTAAATAAGATAATTTTAAAAATTTATATACTTATCAAACATAAGTATACATCTATACTAAATTTAAATATTATATGCTTCAGTATTTCACCAATTATTAAAAATACATAATTAAGAAAACAAAATATTTAAAAATATAGTATAAATTTATTAAAATAGGTTAATATACAATTACACATAAAGGTTATATATGTATAAATTCTTTTTATTGATTCTTATATTCTTTCTTAATAAATTGATTCTTCTATCGTTGATAGAGTTGATTATAAAAAGTGAAAATTTTAAAAGAAAATAATAATAATATTTAAATATAGGCTTATAATTTTTAATACATTAATATATGCGGGGCAGGTTGGACTTTTCAGGTTGGGACGTGGTCGACCTACCTCGACCTTATTTTTGAATTTAGGTCAAAATTTTTAACTCATCCCTATCCTTATACCGGGTTAAAAATATATTAGTTTTATCGGGCCAAAAAATGGGTCGGGTCAAAGCCGGGTTATGGGTCGACCCGCCCCAATTCCCACCACTAATAATGACTGAAACCACGGAACCAGTTCAACCAATAGTATTTTAATATTTTCTAATACTTGAGATGAACATTGTATGATTTTAGTTCTTAGGGGATGGGTTAGTGGAAGGACAGTTTAGTATTTTCCAGTGCTTGAGACGGTCGTTACATAGGCAATCTAACATTGGAATTCAAATTTAAAAGATTTAAAAAACAAATACGTAAACTTTAACGTCTAAAAAGCATATAAAGTGCAAAAACTTCACTTTTACACCAAAAACTTTTCATCCAAAATTTTATCACTTTCTAAATATACCCAATAAAAAACTAAGTACATAATTATTGAATCATTACTCATTACTATTTCAATTCTCAATATAATTTCTTATTTCTAAATCAGCAATAATCCCTTAGTATTTTATCTTCCCATCCAATCTTTCGTCGGCCCTCAATTGCTGCCCCTTGCTTCTCTCCCGTTGCTGGGATTATTAGCTTTGGAATCTCGAGAGCGCAGAGCTTGCTAGAGAAGCCGGTGAAAGCACTGGACAAAGGGAAAGGAAAGGATATCCCGTTCTGAATAACCTGCACACGTGGCAGTGATCAGGACCGTCTGATGATATGCATGGTCCGGATTTGAGCGCGACGATCAATCAAATAGATAGAAATCAGTGAGTCTGTTGAGCCTACGGCAGTGTGCATGCGCACGAAGTGTTTGGGTAGCCAGAGTATGAAATTGCCTTCCTCGATCGTGGAAAGATTCTGGGCACTGGCAGTCTATCCATATTTTATTTGGTTATCAGTCATCACAGGTGCACAAATCGCAGCCGTCCAAGCCACGATTTTAACCTGTAGCAGAAGCATACCCTTTATAATTCGTCTCTGTTTTTTTAATATTTTTATCTTATAATTCAAATCACCCTAAATACATTTTTTTCATTCTTGATCAACGGATGTAAAGATGACAATGTAAATAATAGTATATCTAAGTTGCTCTTGAAAATAAAAGATAAAACTCTTCACGAGTAGAATTAAACCAAGACGCACCAGCACAATATCTGGTTTTTAAGACACCCTGTGTTTCACTAGCGGCTATTGTGGTCAAAGAAATGTACCTCTGTTGAGAGGTCTTCCGTTCGAGATTCGAATGGAATTTTGTTTCCCCACTAATATTTAAGAGTTGTAGTTTTTTCTATTGATATTTGGGAACTTTTAATTTTTTTTGTAATTTGTAAGAATTATCTT
Organism: Annona cherimola; assembly: GCA_030490835.1. Taxonomy (NCBI): domain Eukaryota; kingdom Viridiplantae; phylum Streptophyta; class Magnoliopsida; order Magnoliales; family Annonaceae; genus Annona; species Annona cherimola. The sequence goes on from CM059974.1 coordinate 31,887,106, forward strand.
AGAACTTAATTGTAATGTCAGTTAAAATGTAATATAAAAAGGCGAGTAATTATTTGTGGCTGGACGCATGGCACAAAACATATTTTTTAATTTTCTATTTTTTTATGGACATATAAAGCTAGGTGTATCAGAAATTTACAAAAATATTACTGTGTTTAAAAATTCGAAAAAAATACTTAAAATCATCCAAAAATAGTAAAACTTAGTTTATAGGTTAAATATACCTAGCTTTATATATTTATAAAAAAAAATTAAAAATTTAAAATATTTTTTTTTGGCCGGGTTAACTAGCCCAACCGAACAAATTCAGATCTCATATAAAAATACACCAATAAAAAAAAACCATGTATTTCGGCCAAAATATAAGAATCGAGGGAGATTGTCACAGCGCATGTGTTGTTTGCTATATTTACCGTTTCGGAGAATGTAGGCAGCTGAAACTGTCCGAAAATATCAACGTGTTGGGAGCTCACGGTCGCAGAGAGAGAAACAGAAGGAAAAGCTCCAGACTTGCGACAAAGGCAGAAAGCTGGATAAGACTGGGTTCGGGGAGGATGATACACGATATCCAAGACATGGAGAGATGCGACTCCTTGTTTCACATCGAGGACAGGATAGGATGATAATTCGACTGGGATAAAATGAAGTCTTCAATTTTTTATTTTCTGAAAACTCTTTTTATTTTCCAAAGTTAACAATTTAATTTTTCACTTTCAATACACATGTCCTCAATTTCAATATAATTTTTTTCATCTTTAATACACAACAATACTTTTTCCGCTACATTTTTATCTAATCCTCATCCCATCTAAGCTATTAATTTATTTATTAAGTCCCCCTTCTATGTAATCTAAAGCGGTTCCATGAAATCTCATACATTTAGCTCATCTTTATGATTAATGGGAAATTCATTTCCATCCATTATATTTGGCATTATTTATTTAGTTGAATAACTAAGTTTTATCTAAACTAAAAATGTGTTGGATAACATTTGCTTAAAGGTACATATTTTTATGAGTAAATTAAAAAGGGAAAATTACAAATATATTCACTAATTTTACCCTAATTTCAAATATATCTATGATGTTTCAAAATTTCAAGCATATCTCCATATTTTATCTAAAATTTCATTCATTCTTACACGTTAAGAGGCCGTTACTTAACTCCTTTGAAATGACAAATATATCTACATCCTAATATAACTTCAGTTAGTTTGCTTAAAGCTCAAAATTCACATTCAAATAATTTATTATTTTATAATTGCAAAAATAATAAAATTCATTTCAATGTAAATTTTTAACTATAAAAGTATAATTAGGGCTTTGGCATATTCATTAATTCACTGAAAGTAACAGCCCATTAAGACATCCATAACAGCATGTGTGGATGGTATTTCAGGGAAAATTGTGGATATATTTAGAAATTTTAAAATACTGTTAGTATACACATGTTAAAAATCCAAAAAAATATCTAAAAATCTCCAAATTGGTAAAAATTAATACACATGTTAAATACACATTAACATTTGTATAAAAAAAAAATTTAAATGGGTGCATGCACGTGTAACTGCCCCCCTTAAAACTCAGCATCATTGTATGCATGGCAATTGTAGAAAATGTTCGAAAAATGCCGGAGCCTCATACGGCAGAAGTAGAAAATGTTCCCAAAAGTTCAGCAGGGCAGTGGAAGAAAATGCACCAGTATCATAGCAGTATAGCACGGCAAGGCGAGAGGCTCAACCGCAATTTCGGTGGGTAATATGAGCCAATATTAAGGAAATTATCTCCCTGTCTTGTGCCAGGATAGCCCTTAGGGGCATAAATAGGATTAGTTTCAACTAAGCCAACCTGATTTATAATAAAATTGAGTTAGACATTTTAAAAAATAAATAAATTATATACCTAATTTGAACTAACCATATTTCAAAAGTGGTTTGAATGATTGTCAACCCGACCCTATTTCATATATTAGTGTATAATATAATAAATTATTAACAAATAATCTTACATTAGCATATAATACATAAAAATTAACTAAACATTATTGCTTTAAAATAAGGTTATTTAACAATTATATCATTATATAAATCCTAAGTAAAAAGTATTCCTATAAAAAAGATTAATTTTTATTCTTTCCAATAAATTTATATTTTAAAATAAATTTAATTAACCAATATATTTTTAAATATTATATTTATCAAACTGAATTGATTTCTATATGGTTAAAATAATATTAAGGTATAAAAAATAAAGTTCCAAATAGGGTTGAGTCAAGATTTTATAATGTTAGCTAACATTGTATTTACCCTAACTCAAGTCAACCAGACCCAAATTACACCCCTAGCCCACAGCGACAACAGGCGTACCTTGCAATTTGCACCACTGGTGCCAAAAGTCTGGGCCTGGTAGACTTCCATAATCAAAGCCTTTCCAACGCCCAATTGCTGAGCATGGATGATAAAAAGTTGAAGCTTTTCGAACACTGATACTCAGGTCGCTTTTTCTTGAGTTCGGGACCTCTATAAATCCCCTAAGAATTGGGAAAGTTTACTGGCAAGTCCAGATTCAATAGCCAATGGGAATTCCGAATCCATAGGCATGAAATGAACTGTAGCACTTTTTTTCTTACAACATGGGGATGCTTAATTGTAGGAAACACATACATTGGTTACTCTCCTGTGGCATCTGTTGGCAATAGAATCCTCAGGGCTCCTTCATACTGTCTTTGAAATAATGACCTAACCTAGTTACTGAACTGTCTGTTCATCCTTAAATTTTTAAAAAAAAAAAAAAAAAAGGGCTGAAGCTATGGAGAGAAGGAATAGAAAATAAGTTAAAGATTTCCATTTTCATGACAATAAGGTAAATTTGTCTTCACGGCTTCCATATTTTCATCGTGCAATCTTCCCCATGCGTCACAACCAAATTCCGGTGAGGATGATGCGTGATGCCAATTGCAGTCTTCTCATGGACCTGTATCAACAGAAAGCAAAGATACAAAAGCCGAGATTAGGACTTTCGGTCACCATGGAAAAGAAGAAGCTAAAATGTAAGTGGATGGGAAACAGAAGACATTTGAGGGATGATGAGTCTTTCAAACACGCAATTCAAGTAAGAGCAAAAGCCAGACTTGTAACCTGAATATTAAGACTAAGGAAGTGATTCCATGGTAACATTACGGTGGAAGACATTTGAGGGATGATGAGTATTTCAAGCACGCAATTCAAGTAAGAGCAAAAGCCAGACTTGTAACCTGAATATTAAGATTAAGAAAGTGATTCCATGGTAACATTACGGTCGAAATTTCCAAAGAAATGTTCATATGGGCCCATAATTATGTACATGCTAAATTCCATTCATCCATTGTGTCTGACACTACTTTAATTGAAGTTCAAGAGATTGTCTCAATGAGAAAAACGGACCGTAAGAAGAGAAATTTGAGGGGTCCATGTGGGTCCATGTGGGTCCATGTTCAATCTCAAATAAGATGTGGATATTGCAGTGAACTAAAGTCTCCAAATCAGATGAAGTTTTAAGACATAATTTAAACAACAAAAGCTTATCATGACACATTAAACTAAACATAAATACCATCGTGCACCCGAATGAACCATTTGGATAGAAATTTCCATAATAATGTGTCACAATGGAATCCTTTCCTTTACATTATCTAATAGGAAGGGGGAACTGAATTCACTAAAATTAGTAAGGGTGGGTACATTTTTGTCAACTGCCTAATCTTTCCACCTTTGATAAGATCTAATGGAGGATTGAAAGATTAAGTGGCGTCAAGTAGGTAGAGTTTGCCAAACAAAATTGTAAACAATGTGAGGCTCTTAGAAAACGATGAGGATTCTTTCTCATCTCCATGGCAGTTAATGGTAGGCATTAGCAGCAAACAAATTCAGGACCCCTTTTTAACAGCTAGAAACACAAATGACTATTGGTGGCCGGAGGATGGGTTGGCTAGTTTGTCTTGGTGGTCCAAGCAAAGAATCTCAACGGAGCAAACAGTCAGGACTACTGGACTAGGCCTTTGATCGATCAAGGAAGCAAATATCAGACTATTGACAAAGAGCAGGCCAAGAGATGAAAATAGGTAGGACAGGGCCTTGTTACATATGCAAATTCCAGACCATTGACAAAGAGCAGGGCAAATGATGATAATGGATATGACAGGGCCTTAATACAGGCCAAATGATGATAATAGATAGGACAGTGCCAGACTAAGGCCGTATCTGTCTATCTGAACTTGAACCTATGTAAGATGCCTTACATAGCCGGCACAACCTTTAAAAGAAGGATCAAACTCCCTCAAGAACAGCACAAATATGGTCAGACCTAATCACCTCCAAGTCCATGTAATCATGTAACAAAATTTCTATGCACCATTAGCTAACGAATAAGCCTTACCTTCAATAGGTGTTCCAGTTTACCAGATTGGTTGCTGTAGCAATGCATATAACTGCAAGCATTAAACAAATTTTTATCAATACTTGACATGCAAGAGGAAGGAAAAAAGAGAAAAAAAAAAAAAAAAATCATTGCTATAATCCAATACTTGTCTTCAGCAACACAGTAAATCCAATCTCCTTTTGGAGAAACACAAGCTGCAACATAATCACCACCTTCTATCCTACCAGTACCAAAACTTTTTACAACCTACAACAGACAATTAAGAAAATATTATCATCATAAAACATACAAGAACCTTCAAAAACCAGGATAATATCTGTAGAAAAATCCAATAATTTCTCTGTAATGTAACTGATAGCAGCATAGCAATTTCACAAATGGACATCCAGATATCAGTTCTCTGACACATCCTCACACAATCGAGTTCAAATCTCTATTATTGTTTCTGATTTAAGTCTTAGAATTTTTCTGTTTAAAACATGAATATAAAATGTGAGGATTCATGTAGAATGCAAGGTCAAAACCATCGGTATGCAGGAATAGCCGAATATGATTCATGCAGCTAACTCTGACTCAGGTGGAAAATTGCATGTACTGACAACAATGAAGCATCAACAGCACCCAAATGGTAATAATTTTTCTTGCATTCGTATTATAATCCACATTCAGTAATTCAAGCAACATACGTTATCGAATCTAACACTGATGACAAACGACAATGTGTGGCATTGTCTCCATACAGACTCAATACACAAAATCATCATGCTTCCACATGACGAGAAGTTTAAGTTCGTCTTCATAAGGTCTTCTGAGAACACTATATTCATATGTAATGTGAACGCTCAACAAGTTTCACCTGTCCTTGGAGTGTCATAAGGTTTATTGCTGAAGACTTGGTACAAACTATAATGTGATCCATATTCTTTGGGAACAAATGGACAGAGTTCACAGATGCATCAGCTCCCTGATTTGCCAAAGGAAAAAAAAAAAAAAGCCTTAATTAGATACAAGCAATATGATTTCAACCAAAGGAAGATAGAATAATTGATGTATAGGAAAGAAGCAACTAAATAGGAGAAACATTTTTGAAGCCTAAGATATACCCTTAAATTAGGTGGTGGCTTGAATGTGTGTAAACATTCAGCAGTCTTCGCATCCCAGACCTGCACCAAGAAACAACTTAGTACAAAAGCCACTCTTTGATGCAATATTATGGTATCACAATTAAGAAGGGTTAAGAAAGTTACAATATGCACCAACATTTTCTGTCCAATCATATGATGCAATACTATAGTATTAAACTTACGAAGGGGTAAAATAATGTTAAAACATACACCACCTTTACAGTGCAATCACTGGATGCAGTAATCACACGTGCTCCATCATTTGTAAAGATTGCATCATTCACGTATGATGTGTGCCCACGGAATTCTTTCAACATCTTCCCAGACTTCAGGCCATGGATTCTGCCATCAAAGGACAAAGATCAACTAACACTTTAATATATATATATATATATATATATATATAAATAAATAAATAAATAAAAACATTACTAAAGTAAACTGTTGTTTCATTGTTGCATGTTAGAATTGGAGCACAAAACAACACTATTATATCCGATCCCAACATATCAATGACTTTAGTCAGCAACAATAAAACTTTATCTGATAAATAATTGAAATGTACCAACTCAAAAATGAACAGTAAAAAATCATAACAATTTTCACCACTTTGAAGCAACATTTATGTGAAGGTATATGAAACCATTGCTTAGGAATTCAAAGATTTGCCAGCATTTGGTAATTAAGAAACATTGGACTTTATGTCCACAACCACGCAGTTTCCTCCAAATGGAAATACTGGACAAAAATCAGCTCGTAGAAATCATCCATAGATATGACATGGTAGGAATCCTAGCAGCTTAGGTGCTCGGGTTCAAAGATGCGCCTGCGTTTGGTGATTGAGAAACATTGGACTTTATGTGCACAACTGCCTGATTCCTCCAAACGAAAATACTGAACAAAAACTAGCTCACAGATCATAAATAAAGCTTTCCTTCAACAAAAAACTGTACACTACCAATTGATAAACTTAGCAAATTATTTGTGAACCATAATCCTCGTAGGCCCCATAGTTATCATCCGAAGAGGGAAAAAGGAGGAAGAAGAGGAATGAACAAAATCTCTCTATACCCTATGTGAATTCTGCAATTTGTTGAAGCATAAAAACCATCAGGTGGAAAAGGCTAATGAACTATTCACATTTTAATATAAATGATTTAGAACAAAGTGAATTTTTGAATCATGAATAAATCTATATGGATGAATATTATAAATGGATTGGATTTAATAAAAATAATATTTAGAATAGATAACCGTTTGCATATACTCATTACCCAGTGGAAACAATGACAATATTGTATACTTGCCCAGATTTGGTAGTCAACCACTAGCCCCCATATATTGATTGACAGAAGCATATTTCTATTCTTCTCAAGAAACCTCATCCTACATATTGTAATCACATATTAACCTAACTTTTTTTTTTCCCTTCTCTTTTCTCTCTTCCTCTCTATCTTTCTATCTTTTTACTCTTCTTCTTTTGGCATTCTTTTGGGATTGTCATGAATCTCATTCAGGGAAGTGACAAGAAATAGCATTAACAATATTGACAAGACAGAAATCTCTCAACAGAATCTGAGAAACAAACTAATTGCAAATTATTAATATTGAAAATATCCATGATCTGAAGAAAACCTTGCAGTAGTATCGAAGGATGTACTTAGAATATGGCTTCCATCTCTAGAGAAACTAATACTGGTAACACCCCGTGAATGTGCACGCTCAAGACGCCGCAAGCACTGTCCTGTCCTTAAACGCCAAACCTGAAAAGTTAAATAAGTAGCAATCAAAAAAGAATTCATCAAATTCAAAGTCATGCAGCTCAGTATCTCCAAGATCGATTGAAAGAAGATGTACCATGACAAGCCATGAAATAGAATATCAGACTAGACTAGGCTAATCCAATGGCCTGGTAGAAGATCTGATAAATCCAACAATAGCAACCAGAGAGAGCAAAATATGTCGTCCATGACAGCATCAATGATGCCATGTGCACATGCACAAGCTCAATTTAACTTTTAGACTCAAATTGATAATAATCTGGAAATGAAGGTAAATTTGATGGGATATAGAACCAACCATTTGGTAAGGTTATATCACTTTGATTAATTATATTAGGGCTAATTTGAGAGGGAACATTTGCTAGGACAACCTGACTGGATAAATCATTAAGAGATGCTTGTTAACATGAATTTGAGGAAAGAAGACAGTATGGCTCGGGCAATTTTTTTAGACTGATTATTTAAGAAATAATGAAACATTGATAATAATAATAATAGTTATTATTATTATTATTATATTTTTATACTTCATTTGCTAGTATTTTTTCTCTGTTTATCATTTCATTGAATTTGGTACTGAGTTTTATGCGTTCAATTATTTTTAAATGGAAAGATTGCTCTTATACCCAAAATATTTGCTCAAAATTCCTATTATACCCACAACATTTCAAAAAAAAATTTTATACCCGTAATATTTCAACCTAAATTCCTATCATACTCACGCAACCAAAATAACTATTAACTACCCTATTGGAAAGATTTGCCCCTCCATAATTTCTTAATTAAAACGATTCAACCCTAATATAACTTAATTAATGTTGGTACTTGGTAACCCATTAATTTGTTACATCAAGTTGTTCAATAAAACTTCTCTCTCTCTACAACTACCCTATTTTTTAATCATTTCTTCACATCTTCCTATGCAATTAACCTCATTTTAATCATTTCTCCATAACTTCTCATACAACTAACCTATCTATTTTAAATTTATTCTCTTTACTCCTTACGCCTATCATATCACATCACTTCTCCCATTTCAAGAACTTTTCCACCAAAAAATTTTCATTCAAAAATTTTATCAAATACTAAGCACACCAAAAATATCAACTTTTTGCTACTATTTTCAAGCCAATGATGTCATCAAAAGGGAACGATAAGGGCAAGACAAAGCCACTTGAGGTCATGAGAGATCAATCTCTAAGAATCCTTAATAAACAAATAAAATTACTATGGCTAAGAAACGAAGTCAAGGAATGAGCCAAAGTTCAAGGAACACCTTTGCATTGATATCTAGCACTTATTTTATTCATTAGGATATATGCCTCATTATGTATTCATATAGTCATTCAATATTGATAATTGTAGTTTTTTCATTATTTATTAACATTTACCTCAAGTTATTATTATCAAGCTTCATGTACATCCTTAACTTTTCTCTTTTTTTATTTTATCAATAAAGTTTCAAATCAAAAAGATAGTCTTCAATAAAAATGATAATATGATTCTCCAAGGCTGCCAATATCCCCAATTACTAATAAAGCAAGCCCTGCGTGGGATCTATGATCTGGACCAATTGATCTAACATAGATCAAGAGAAGCAACCATCTAACATAGATCAAGAGAAGCGATCATTGGATTGATCACAAACAAAAAATAAAATTTTATGTTCTTACCTACAAATCCCAAAAACCCATTACATTCTTCCAATGGAATGGATCAAAATTTTAAAATTGGACCAACTAGCGATCTGTGATCTCATCCAGTTTGATGAAGAAAGGGTATTGAAATACTGACTGAACCAGTCAAGTCAGCTGATCAGACTAGCAAATTGACCAACTACTAAAGCATATTAATGGTTTTTCTTCTGAAATTTAAATTGTGGTTTCTAAGACTAGCTGGTATGGATAACATAGCAGTCAGCCCCTCCATTCCATTGGTTTGAATCATCTGTGACTATTTCTCTGTCTTTAACTTTGTTTTCAATACAATATATAATCCAATCCAGTTTGCATTGGCAATTGAACTGGTCAGGCAACCAGCTCAATGAAATTGTTCGGCTCAAACAGCATTGAATGAATGATTAGTTGCATAAGAATTCCTAGTCAATCAGTGAGTGCAGAGCATGTTACATTGTTACTTGACAAGTTCTCACTTCTCAGGGAAAAAAAAAACACCAAAAAAGACCTCCGTGAAGACCTGTTGACTCTAAGCAAGCACAACATTCTGAACATTATTTGAGTTGCAACCAAGTCATAAAAATCATGCATAATGTCAGAGTAAAGAAAAATTGGCAAGAATTCATTGACAGTACCTTTTAAATATATTCACTATTTTGGAACAGAAAAGGGCAAAACTGAGTCCCAGATGCAGAGATACAGTTATGCACCAATTAGCCTAACATAAGTATCATCCACTTTATGCTCACTAAATTCCATTGGCAGACAGCATCCTCATGCTTTTTCCCGGCCCTATAATCCTACTTCAAAAGGCGTCTCACATTGCTCTGTTGAGGTTTACACTCAAACTTGCAACCTGGCATGTCATTGATTTTGAAACCAAACCTCACACCAAGTCAACAGCTAGCCTGGTTTGTGTAAGGTCTGATTTCAAAATTAATAAATGTGAGGTTGTGACTTTGAGTATGAACCTCAACGAAGAAATGTGAGATGCCTTTTAGCCTAGAAAGCTGGCCCAAAAAATATGCATGAAGGCTCCGTATGGCAATGGAATATGGTGATCCTAAGGGGAAAAATACTTGAAAATTGTGTTTGGGGTTACTGTTGCGACCCTGTGGTCAGCAATGCTAACACAACTTGGACACCCAGGACATTTGACAGAATCCAGCATTAAAAGTAGGGGTGCAAGGGGGTCGGGTTTTCATTAACCCAACCCAAACCAACCTATTTTGTAAACCTCCTCAATCCAACTCAAATCCACTCCACGCTAACCCAACCCAACCCAACCCAACCTAACCCAATTACTAAAAATTGAACTGACAAAACAACCCAAGTTTCACTGAAAAAGTTGCCTTTGGGGAGGACAACACAACATCCTTGCATGAGCTAATTAAATTAATTTCATTTCTAAGAGATTTCTTTTCAAGCACTCCATCAACGTCATTCAATCCATCAATTTCAGAGGTTTGTTTTGATCTGCACCAGCGTCAACATCATTCAATCTGTTCCTTTCTCTTTGGGACCTAGCTCTACGGCCCATTCATGATTTCCACATTTCATCGATCTATAACCATGCAAAATAAAGGCTGAGAATAAAGCAAAGTGGTGACTGCGTGAATAATTAAATAATTAATTTTCATAAGTTATGACCTATGAAGAAAGAGAACGACTACGGAAGGATTTTCAAAGTGGGTTCAAAATGGGTTGGCAGCAACACAACTCTTCAACCCAAGACCAACCCAAGACCAACCCAAGTTCAAAGTTGAGTTGAACCCAACCCATGTTTTCAACCCAATCTGATTTAAAATGAGTGGGTTAAATGGTTAAGGGTTGAACACAACCCACTTGCACCCTAATTAAAAGTGTAATGGGAGAGAAACCAGGCTCAGTGTTTGTCTAACTGTGCCAATTGGGCTGGAAGATTGGGCCAGAGGGGGAAACCAAGTGAACCTTGCATGTTAGGGGGATCTAAAGTGTCCATAGCGGACTTCGCATTTGGTTAGGTTTGGTAAGGGACAAATAGCACTTTGGTTGAAGTTGATGGTTCACATGTGAACTTCAATATGGTGATGTGAGGATTAGGTTAAGAGGACAAAATCATGCAGGCTTTACATGCCAACAAGACCTAGTGGGCACAAAGCAGACAATGTTTCACACTGGACTGAAGTTGGGTGTAACAAATAGACTACAGTGCTGCATCTTTATTTACAAACTTGTCATTGCAGGCCCAACGGCAAAGATACAAAACAATATTGCATCTTTATTCACTGACGTATCACCTCAGTACCATGCATCTTCAATATGAATTCAAATGTTGAACATCAAAAATGCACATCAACAAGAAGAAATATAAGGTTCCAACAGCCAAATATTTCACCACAACTCATGGAAGATCATCATCATGACCAAAATTCCTCCCCTTTCACCCTGCAGCTAATGTTTGTATTTAAATGTTTTAGTGGACAACCGCACAAACCATGATCCTTACTTTCACCTGCATCCCAAAACCAGTCTTCTTGCAACTAGCACATTCAGACATACAAAACAAAACAACAGACATCCAACTGCGGCAATAGTTGCTGTAAACAATATCGGTTAGTACCACGTCCATGACTGGAGATAAAAGCAAGCTAAATCAATGGTGCATTCCTCATGGGGCATTTAGCACAAAAGCCAAAAATGACAAGAAAACATAGTTCCAAATGCCATTCAGATGTCATCTTTTGCATTTGTTTGAAAATAATAATTAAATGTTTTTTAGTTAGGATGAAACTACAAAGTATTTGTTCTCCTGTATGTATATCAATTTATGTTGGTGAGTTTTCAGAAGTCCAGGTCTGTTTTACACATGAAATGATGGAAACTGTTTCAAGAATAGTATGGAAACAATCAGCTGAATAATTGTCACACACTCAAAAAAAATTAGGATAACAATATGGCAAAAGAATTTTTTTTTAAAAAAAAAAGGAGAAACATGGAACAATGGCACCAAAAGTTTCGAAATGAACTCAAATGGATCAAGAACAAATCCATTGTAAACCATTTAAATAAATAAACCCCTTATACAGTTGCAGTCTTACTTTAATCTTTCCGTCTTGTGAACCTGATGCAAGCATCTCCGAATCTCTACTAAAATCAACACAAAGGACAGCCTCATCATGCATCATAAAAGCATCCTGCAAAGTTCCTAGTGCATTAGCCCACTGGACACATTTGAATCCCACAAATAAATGTGACAAGAAGCATGAAAAGATAGCTGTTCTCGAATGGAAAAACAAAGTAAAAACAGTAGTATCATATTCAAAGAGCAAAAGATGCATAACTGTAAAAAGATTTTAAAAGGCTGGAAAGATATTATCAATAGCCAATGGAGGAATCTCATGCATTCCAGCTAGATGTAATGGCAAGGATTATTGGGCAAGGCATAGAGATGATTTTTACAACTAATCTTTCCAAGCAGCTTCTAGCCAGAAACTTCAGTACTAGAGCTCCTAAGAACATTAAACATTTTACTGAGAGAATTTCAGGCTCGGGACATTCGCATGACCATGGCTTTAAAGCACAAGCTTTTTTAAGAAATGTTGAGCCAGCTCCTGAGATCGTTGGCTTGTTTATAGTCTTACAAACAACTCATTCATATGACAGTATTTATAGAAAGAACTTTTAAAAATCAGTGACAATTTGAATCAGAGCCAACAGTCCTCCATAACAATACATGAACCATTACTGAATAAATCCCACTTGCAGCTATCCGGGCGCTCTAGCACAGAGTACAAACAACTTGTTTCCTACTTCCAATTCCCATTCAGTGATGTTTTGTTATCCTTGAAGATAACTCTGGATCTTCCATGTCACCTCACTTGCCAATTGCCAAACTGGATGAAACCTTCCAGTAGTATTTTCTAGTTTTTATCACCCAATCAGTAAGGTCCTATGCAGTTTCTTGACTGGAAAGCCTCAAAATGATTCATTTCTCTATAAGAGGGAAAAACCAAGATGAAAAGGGCAGCTGTTTCTCTGGAATCTGGAAGTCGTAAATTACTGAATGTTGCACAGAAAGACAAGGGCACTAATGACCAACCAATGTCTTCCAAACAAACAATAAATAAATTGTCTTACAAGGGAAACCTAAATAACAAGGCATTTGACCAATACCAAATCCCCTTCTTGAATGGATAGCATCTACACATTTCATAGTTAAGCATCTAAACATTCCAGGACTTGCTTCAACAGAAATATGATCAATTACGAAATATTCTGCAATTGTACTGCACTTAACAGTGTAGACAGTAGACGAAAGAAGTTCAAGTAGTTTTCTTCAGAAAAATCTTAGCACTTAAGCAGTGTAGTGTTTGTGAGTCATAGCTTCATAAAGATAGAGCAGTGAATAATAAATGGGAAGCCACATACAAATAATTCATGAAAATAAAATGATGTAAAACCAATTAAAAGAAGTTTAAAAAACTTACATCGGCCTGGTACTGAAGATCTTTCTTTAGCTTCCCACTAATGTAGTCCCATACCTAGGAATGCTCCAAAGAAAGATTCCATCAATCCTACCAAATTCCTAATGTGACATACAAATATCTTCCAAATATTATACCTCAATAAATCCATCAACCGAACATGAAACAAGGTACTGGCCATCTGGAGAGAAGTGAGCACATTCAGGATGACTCTTCTTTCCAAACTGCAAAATGCCTCATCAAACAAATTATATCAGCATAGGTAAATTTCAGAATTTTTGAAGTATGCTTAAGCATGTCCACACATATGAGAAAAATGTATTATAGTTGTTTACAGAAGATCATTTCATCTGTGCTAACATTTTTGGTACAGTTCTGTTGGAATGCTAGCTAGGACTACAGCTATTACCCAGTTGGGACAACAAGAAAGAGTTCGATACACAAGTGGCCGTGTACATGGTGGTGAGGGATAGATTGTGGTCCACCTGCAAGCATAGATTTCACTCTGCAAACCTTAAGATCAACCATCAAAGTAGAACCGTCATAATCAAAAACCTCCTCCCAATAATGTCTGCACAACATTAAAATGGGCAATAGCAATGCAGATGCTGTAGTACCATCAGCCCACCAGACATTCAGGGCCCGATGAGCAGAACTTATTTTTCCATGATATTATTTTTACAGGCCTTACCAGCTTCTATGCTCACCTTCATTAAATTAGAAAGATGAGAGAAAATGCCCAAGGGTGGTAGACGAATAACCTCGACAGCTTTAAATTTTGCATAAAAAGCACAGAAAACAGACATGAAATACTTCTTAACCATTCATCAAAAACCTCTTGCCCGATAGTTTATTCCATTGTAACTCATTTTTGTGAGTAGTTATACCATGAGGCATTCAAATGGGCCCTTTTGCTCATGCAGTTCATCTAGGCTCCAGAGTTGGCCAATATTTTGAAGAAATGTAAGCATCATGAATGTGCACTTCTTCCAATCTTCTTAATGAATTCTGGTTGTTGCACCATCTTCGTTTTTGGTCAGTCATGTGGTGTAGGATGGAAAAAACAACTTTGCAAAAAGAAGTAGGCACTCTCAATAGGGAGAAAAGGAAGAAAGGATTAAGGAAAGTAGATTAATTTAATGGAAAAATAGAAGACATAATACCCGGAAAAAATCACAAACTTTCAATTCATTGACCAAGTTGGTGAACCATAATACTAACCTATTTATCAAATATCTCTATGCAAAAATAAAACCCTAACTTAAGGGCATATAAGTAGAAACTATAAATTAAAAAATGAAATAATACTCTCGCCCATTCATCAAGTTGATCTATATTTTCATTATGTGATAAATATGTTAAACCCCCAAAGAAAATAATTGAAAGCCCAAATTTTCAAATAAAATATGCCAAAAATAAACAAAATCTTGTTGCATTTTTTGCCATCATGTTCTTACACCTGTGCATTACCTTGATTGTGTGTGCAAGAGTAGTTGGGTACATCTCATCTTCATCTTGTTTCATTGCAGCTGTTCCTCTAAAGAGGTCAAACTGGGTGCCTGGGGGGAGCAATCCTGAAGAAACCATAATCAAGATGCATCAGAAAGATGGGTCAACTATGTTTACAAGTAATTTGAAATAAGAATGCCAAAAGCAATCTACATATTGTGACCTTGGTGCTGCTGCCATTTCAAAGCCTGACCAATCAGAGCCATTAATCGTGATGGTGGCACCACAGAAACTTCTGCTGCTAATGCTGGAATATTGAAAGGAAAATTTAGTCACGAAAATGTCAGAGCAATGTAGAATTCAGATGAGGGAATCAATTTCACCAACGAACATGATCTCAATGATTTAATCTAGCAAGCATAACAAAACACGTCAACCCAGGGTGCCTTGAAAAACTACAAGCATACTTGAGAACCATTGGGATGAGAAAAGGGGAACAAGACAAAACTGTCCTGCTTAATTGCCAGAAATGAAGATAAAAACAAATGGGTGGATTATACAAAAATTTTGAATTCCAGCTTTTTCTGATGGTGGTCTATTCTGACATTAAGAAAACAGCTACAGCTGATACATCTCTCCCCTTACCCACACTCCCCCTACCTCTTCTAAAACAACAAGCAATTTGTATATAAAACAGAGATCTACCACTCAAATAACTTTTTTGAACATTAACTACTTGATTTCAGTAAATTTGTCAACTGAATTCATGTCAACAAATCTTCAAAATAATCATAGAATAATATACTACACAATCATCATCATTTCTAGATGATTAGGTAATGCGGGACGTGAAGATATTTTCATAAATTTGGGTTTAGATTGTTTTAGGATGTTTATTTCTATTTTGGAAGATCTTCTAGATATATTTGGAAGATCTCCTAGAATATTTTAGAATCTATTTAAAATAAGCATGTATATATTTTAAGTTTACTTCCTTAAGAAGTTTACTTAAAATATACAATTTCCTTTTCTAGAAAGATTTTCTTAGGATATTTTAGAATCTGTTTAAAATAAGCATGTATTTATTTTAAGTTTACTTCCTTAAGAAGTTTACTTAAAATATACAATTTCTTTTTCTAGAAGGATTTTATTTGCTAAGATTAGGTGGTATGTTCACCTATAAATACAACCCTTGTAAGCTCTAAAGGGGCATCAGTTTTGAGAATTATAAAGAAGTGTCTCTTGGTTTTTTCCCTTCTACTCCTCTTTTCTTTATCTTTCCCCTTATTCTTCTACTCCTTCTACCTTCCTTCTTCTATTCTCATCTCTTTAGAGGTTCCTTCCTCTTTCTTCTATTTTCTTCTCTATCTATCCTACATCAATTGGTATCAGAGTCAAACCTGGTACTACTTTCACCCAATTTCTATTGTCATTTTGCTATCCACGAACTGCTGCCGTCCACAAATCACTGCTGCCCATTCTATTGTTGTTTGTTGTCCACGAACTAGTGCTATCATTGTTGTCCACGAACTGGTGCTATCATTGTTGTCCATTCTGTAGCTGTTTGATGCTGCCTACTGCTGCCATTACAACAACCTGTTGGTCATCGCAAAGATACTGCTAAGAAGTTGCTGAAATCACTTTCAAGTTGTCTCTTGCTAAACTTGGCAACATTGGACCTCAACAGACAAATTCTAGAGCTTGGTGGAAATTTCAGCTTGTTTCCAGAGCTGCCTCAAGGACAAGTTGTCATCTAACTTTTGGAGATTTTCAAACCAGCCCTTTCACTTCCTAGCTTTTGCTAAGACATCATTCATTCAGAAATTTTCAAAAAGCACAAACCAAATATTTCTAGAAGCCCCTTTGCTAGCTAACATTGGAAAATCTGTTCACAATTTCTGAAATTTTGCAAAACTGCCCCTTAGTTTCCAAAAAAATTTGCAGAACTGTCCTAGACTTTTCAGCAATTACAACAGGCCTCTGACTTTTTTGAAATTACAGGTCTCCCTCAATTTTTAGAAATTTCAAAAAGGTCTATTTTCAGAAAAATACAAAGGTTACAATAATTTCAAAAAATTTCAGAAAGCTCATTAGAACAGAAGTTGCAACTTCGGTGATAAAGCCTTAGTCGACTAACAAGATGTCATTCCAAAGTGTTGAATTACATTGTTACTTTTCATCAAAGTTGAAGAAAGTTCATTGCAAAACTTGAGGACGAGTTTTTTCCAAGTCAGAGAGAATAATGTGGGATGCGAAGATATTTTCATAAATTTGGGTGTAAATTGTTTTAGGATGTTTATTTCTATTTTGGAAGATCTTCTAGATATATTTTGGAAGATCTTCTCGATATATTTTGGAAGATCTTCTAGATATATTTAGAAGATCTCCTAGAATATTTTAGAATCTGTTTAAAATAAGCATGTATATATTTTAAGTTTACTTCCTTAAAAGTTTACTTAAAATATACAATTTCCTTTTCTAGAAAGATTTTCTTAAGATATTTTAGAATCTGTTTAAAATAAGCATGTATCTATTTTAAGTTTACTTCCTTAAGAAGTTTACTTAAAATATACAATTTCCTTTTCTAGAAAGATTTTCTTAAGATATTTTAGAATCTGTTTAAAATAAGTATGTATCTATTTTAAGTTTACTTCCTTAAGAAGTTTACTTAAAATATACAATTTCTTTTTCTAGAAGGATTTCATTTGCTAAGATTAGGTGGTATGTTCACCTATAAATACAACCCTTGTAAGCTCTAAAGGGGCATCAGTTTTGAGAATTATAAAGAAGCGTCTCTTGGTTTTTTCCCTTCTACTCCTCTTTTCTTTATCTTTCCCGTTATTCTTCTACTCCTTCTACCTTCCTTCTTCTATTCTCATCTCTTTAGAGGTTCCTTCCTCTTTCTTCTATTTTCTTCTCTACCCATCCTACATCATTAGAAAGCGGGCCTAAGCTGCCAAATGATGCTGGTAGGAGTTTCAGGTTGTCATTGCTGATCCACAGCCCAAATGGGAGGGTAGCATCTTGCTGACACGTTGTGTCCACATCATAGAACTTCATACTGAATTCTGCCATTAGTACATCCTCAACCTTGAATCCATCATCTTAACATGCTGTTTTGGTATATATATATATATATCATGCATGATGAAGCACATGCCAGATCATGATTGTGTAGTTGACCAAATTCATGGGTAGATCATTACTAGAATAAGTGACTGATGGGTCTGTTTGGACAGGTGTAATAGAATCCAATGGGGTGTATGTTGAAAAAGAATTTAAAGCAGAGAATTTAAAATAAAATGAGTATGTAAAGTAGAAGAATGTAATAGTTTCAATGGAAAAAGTTGAGCAACAAATTGCAAAGATAGCAAAACAATGAAAGAGAAGAGGATCTAGATGCAATAATTGTCATAATTGTTTGAGAATGTAGTGTTTACAGGTTATAAAACAAGATACAGAAGAAAGTACAAGGACCACAGTCCCTTGTATGCCCATCCAAACAGACCTTGAACACATGAGCTTATCCATGCTGCAGCCCTGGCCTTAATGTGTCCAAAATCAAGATTGATACCAAGTATAAGCATGGATAGGTTTCGGATTTAGGTAGAGTCATCATAATCAGCCATCAAGTGCTTACCACACATCATGAAGTGGAATTGCTAATATACATGATACAAGCCAATAGAATATTGCAATAAGAATCACTTTTTGCCAATATTCTGAATAAAGACCAGAGTCTCCACATACAAGAAAAAGACTAAGCTCGAAAGAATATGAAACAAAACAAAGATGAAATGCCAAACAAAAAATTCATGGGATGATGGCAGCTGAACGTAAAATCAAACATGCCTTAGAAAAATATAAATACTAACCTTGAGCAATTTGAGCACGTCTCTTTTCCTTGGTTTGATCTTGATATGCCTTCCATGAGAGTAGTAAGTGTCAACAAAACATTATCATCAAAACTTATTCACAGATGTGAGAGATCTGCACTGATTATCATCAATAGCTAACATTGATTACATCAATAACTGCATCATAACACCAAGTAGACCACAGTACAGAGATAATCAAGTACTCCATCAAAAGCCTAAGCTTTGGGCTACTTTTAAATTTCCTAACACAGAGCCCATTCAATTTTTAATGTGGTAGGATGGAGGCCAAAGCCTGTGTTACAGCTCTTTCTCAAAGAAAAACTCTGCATAGCAACTTTGATGGCTCCAGACCCAAGCCCAGACCACTGCAGCCCTAGACTTGAGCGAATGTTAATTTCCTTGACATTCATCTTGATGCCAAAAGTTAGAGCAGAAAATGCTTCATTATGAAGGCGTTTATCATTTAACCTTAGATGTAGGCATGAGACAATTTCGGTGCCCTCCTAGCCAGTATTTCTAATGAAAGAGTATTGATTGGACAATTGGACTGCACCGGGGAAACCAACAAAAAAATGCACCAGAGTTCCAAAAAATATTTCAGGGGCTTTTTTGTACCACATCTCAGTCTCATCAAATTAAATTGCCCACGTGCATTATATTTCTGCCCAAAAGACCCAAAAGCAAACACTTAATTAAAAAAGCACTTAGTATGAGAACAGAATTGGAAAACACTAACAGATAAACTGCAGAAAACTCAATTGGTGGCAGATGAATATCCAATTGAAACCAACAGCAAGAACAAACTAAAAGCCAACACGCAAACCTCATGTGGGTCAAAGTATGTTCGGACAAGAAGATGTTCAAGGCGCAAATATCTTTCAGGTTGCTCCTGCTTCATGACGCCCATTGCCTGAGTTTGTCTTAAAATAGCACGTGCAGTATCCAATTCTCGAAGTTCGATCATTTCTAAAACAATCTGCAAAGCAAAAACGATAAAAACAAAACATACTTACGAGCAAATACTACTTTCAATAGTCAAGATGAAAGTATTTTTTTTATAAATGAATAGCCTAGAAGTACATTCCAGGTATGAAAGGGAACAATAAAACAAAGATGTGGATACTAAAAAGTAAAATCATGAGTTCCAGGTACCTGTTCATACATGTCCTCCAGCTTCTTCCTCGGAAGCTTAAGCTGTGCTACTTGAGGCAATACCGTATCCCAACGCCCACTATTAATGTCGGCAACAAATGTTTCCAGACTATCCACAGTATTTAAGGATACCTGGCACTCACTTTGCAAAACCTGGAATGTCTGGTTTAGCGAATTTTCTTTACAGAATTGGAGAACGATCTTAATGACACTGCAAAAGAAGGGGAAGACGATGTTAAGAAAACAAATTTTCTTATACATTGAAGTTTAAACGTAGTAGGGAAGAAGATGCCTTCAGCTCAGTCAGAATTGGAGGAAGCAAACAAGAATAATTAAGAGCACACTGAAACAAGCACAATTCTCTACAGTTTCAAAAGATCCATTTATTATGGGTGTGCTTGGATACACTTAAAAGTTTTCAAACAAAAATTCTTCAACCTAAAATTTTTCACTCTCCACAACTACCTTATTTTTTAATTATTTCTTCACATGTTCATATACAACTATCTTACTAGAACTTTTCAATCATTTCTACACAAATACGTATACAACTAAACTATCTATTTTAACTTTATTCTTTTTACTACTCAGCATTACCCCTATCGTGTCACATCATTTTCTTTTATTTCAAAAACTTTTACATCAAAACCTTAAAAAGGTTTTTAAAAAGAAGAACAAGAAACTCAAACTCGCATTGACTGGAGATATACTATGCAACTGAAATTGTACAAGATGATGATGAATATCTAAACTCTGGCTGAACAACCAATAAATGAGTGCAGGCAGGAATAAGATGCATTCCAAAATTCATATAACAGCTGAATAAGAGAAACTATCATTGTTCCAATCCAAAAAAAATTACACAGCCATTCTGGGTTTTGCTTCACTTTTCTGCAAACAATCAATAGCCTCAAGCCCTCAAGATATTCACACCTCAAAAACCATAAATCATCCAGAAGTTTCATTATGTTAAATCGAAATAAATTTTTATGGATGATAAGTTCTAATTTTGACTACTGAAGAGAACATTGCTCATCAAATTTAGAAAGGAAAATTATAGCCCAATGTCCGATCCCCACAGAATGATTAATTTATGAGAGAAAAAAAAGAGAATAGCTGCTATGTACAAATTGGTTACAGGCAGAATAAGAAAGTACATTTGGGGTTTCAGCCTTTCAGGTGAAAATTTCCCTAACTTTACAATGATAAAAGATCCACTTTACAATTCTTAGCCTTCCCTCCTTTGTAAACTATACCTCACAGTTGTCCATTAATTAAGGGTTGGTTATACTAAGTGATAATGTGGGATGACGTGGACAATAAGTTCTCAAGATGCATGACAACATGGCCAAACAATCTAACAACAGAGGCCGTGCACCAACTCTTTACCCTCTATCCCAGCCCAATTGTAACATATGCCTGCATCAAAGATAACTTTTGTGAAACATAACATTTTTGTGAAAACCAGCCAAGCAATTAGACAAATCCTGCATTGCGCTTAAGAGCTTAAGAAGAAAATTTGTCAAAATAGAGCAATACTTTTCTAATCAAAATGACCATTTTGAAGAAGACAGACAAAGTGCATGTAAGCTCAATTGGGCTCAGGGACATCTAAGTTAAGAACTTGCACGGCTCCTGCCTCTTGGATGCCTAGCATAGAAATTTCATGGCACTCCAATAATTAAGTTTGAAGAAACATCGCCCCATAACTTTCCATCTAAAAGGCCTATTTATTATATTTATTCAATTTGTGACTGACCCAATCCCTATGTTGCCAGCATGACCAAGCTTTCATTTACTTATTACATTCTTCATCTTTTAACACACAGCAGACATAGTGAGACTGAAGTCAGGATGCATGGCTTTCATGATGAAGTAGGAGATGATAGTACATGTGCACCATAAATGTTTTTGGACCCCTGGTATATCTTAGAATTAACATGGTGAAATACTGCCCTTGCGTTCACAAAAACAAAATGGCATTAATTTGAGAGCTTTAGATGGGACTGTATAAAAGCATCAAAGCAGCCATTAAGTCAATCCTAAGAAATTGCAACTCTCATGTTGATCACTAGTCACACCAATTCCCTCCTTCCCAATTTGTAACACTCAGAGAGTGAAAAAAGAAGACATTGGCCTACCGTTACAATAGCTGGATGGCATTAGAAAACTTGAGAACATAACAACCATGATGAATCCACATAAAATCAAAAACCCCATTTAGACGGTCACCCAATTTGATCCTCAATTCACATGATATAACCCCACAACCTGTTTCAGTGGCGTTCTTGATTTGATCATCACATTTTCCAGCACCTGTTTGCACTTCCAGACACTACCCGGGCATCGAAGCAGCCGCACAGTTTGTTTTATGCAAGCGAAAAAAAAAATACTTCTGCCAGAGACATTGCTGCTCCGATCTCCAGCATTCAAATGGCAACCGAGCGATCCCAACCCTCGCAAATGAAATAATGGATTTGCATGCACTGAGTAGACCACGAAAAAAGTTTTCGAAAATAAATAAATATATGTATATATATATCGTGGAAATTACGCCCATTGTGTATTCGCCAAAATGCCGACTCTCGGAATGCCCAGAAACTGTTGTAGATGACAGAAACAAACAAAAGGGGACGTAGGGAGATGAAAAGAAGGAGAGATTTCAGTAGAGGCTTACTCTCGCGCTTCGATTTCCAGTGTAGACATCTCCTCCTTCCTCTTTGCTACTTAGCTCGAAGAGCCAAATTCGCAACGGCAGTGCCCCTAGATGTGTCTTCTTTACAACAATACGACTTGCTTTCTTCCAAGTAAAGAAAGGCGGAGAATTAGGATGACAGGATTGAGCAGAGGAAGGCTGGCCTGCTGGGAGCGTTCGTTTGCTCTACTTCGTGAGGACAGGAGTTTGGTGCAGCCGGGGAGGGCATGGGCATGGCTGATTCTGAAGCTTTCCAATGCGGCGTTACCGGGGGATTTGCAGGTTAGTCTCTTACGTTTACTTAATCGGGATTTTTCAAAATGCACTCGGGTACAGTACACCCAGCTACAAATATTTATTGTTTATCTTTTTTAAAAAAAATTATATAACTATTAATTTAAGTATATTTAACATATTTTAAAATTACTAAAAATACTAATGTTTTAAAAAATTCAAAAATTATATTTAAAAATCTCCAAAATTGATAAAAATTAATATACATCTTAAAGGAAATTAATTTCTTGCACTTGGGTGCACTAGAGTGGATTTAACCTATTTTTCATAATTTTTGAAAAAAAATTTACAAAATTATTAATCTAAGTGTATTTAACATGTGTATTACTAAAACATCATTGATTTAAAAAATCAAAAAAAATATCTAAAAATCTCCAAAAATAGTAAAAATTGATACACATGTTAAATATACTTAGATTAACAATCGTGTAAAAAAAATTCAAAAAATATTAAAAATATGTATACTCACCCGGTTACATGAAATCAACATTCTATGTTAAATACACTTAGATTAACAATTGTGTAAAAAAAATTCAAAAAAAATATAATATACGAAAGTTTTAGTCTCGAAGTTTTGAAAACGGTGTAATTTTCCTCCTCCTAAATAAGGTTGTAGTTTGGTTCGGGTACTCGCGAGTCAACCCGATGAGTACCTTACATTGGGTAGGGTCAATTCTAACATATTTGCTTATGGTGTCAATTCGGTTATGGGTATAAAATACCCTCTAGAATTCGGGTAGAGTCAGCTCCATAGGTCGGAGGCTCGAAACCAACCTTAATGACATATATTATATATAAGATTTCACTTTTGTATAATATAACCAAGTTACATAAAAGCAAAGTCATATAACTCCTTCAAATTTTAAGATTTTAATTATTGATGAAAAATTCAATTCTTTTATTCTATTTAACATCATTGTTTGGTTAATAAACCATGTTTCATCCAAATCAAGTATATGTATGGGCTAAAAAAAACGCTTAGATCCATTTATACATACATTAGAATACAATAATACTTTATAAAATCATTTATCCACATAAAAATAATATTTTAGACAGTTTAGATATTGAAAATACTACTTTAAAATTGATATTTTAGCATTAGAGTATTTTAATATGTTGATTTTACACATTTACGGATGGAACCCATATGCTACTGGACAAATAAGAGAGCTTTTATGATAACGTAAATGGTGTTAAATACGATGAATGGAGTAGATTTTTCATCAACCATTAAAATTTTAAATATGAAAGATGTTACATGAAAAAAAGTTTCATAGAAGCGAGTACAATATATATAATATACAATATGCTAATTAACTACTTACTTACACTCGACTTGACACAACCCCTCCCCCGTCCTCCACCACCACCTAAAAAACCCTAACAGACTCAACACCCCTCTCTATCTGTCGCCAAGCTCTAGTGCTTCCATAAGCCACAACCTTTTACTCCTCTTTAGACCTTCAGCTCTCTCAAGCTCCCACGACCTTAGCATACACAGTCGAAGTATCAATTAGTGTTGCCCATCTCTCTCAGCCTATCTCTCTCCTCTCCAACAGCCTGCAACTAGTAGCTCTTCAAATGGCATTGGCTCGCCTCAACGTTGTCTCTTCTTCAAATCTGCTACGATAAGGGCCTCAAAATTCCATCTCTTCTTTAGATTCTCACGCTGATTGAAGTTGCAACTCTGGCCACAGTTTCTATCAATCTCCTCTTCACTTCTCTTAATGCCAAAATATCTATAAAACAACCAGAAGAAAACCGAAGGTATCCCCTTTTCTTCTCACTCGTTTCATTATTTTCGTAACGAGTTGTCATACCGCTGCCACCATGGTTTTATTTTTTGAAAAAAAATTTGGTGGATGTTTGTTGATTTTGGCAAATATTCCTCACTTAAGCATCCATATCAATCTCATTATCGTTAAAATTCTTAAGTTAACAAATAGCATAATCGCCAAGTCAAAGGAGGTTCGTGATTTTGTGGAGTCAGTTCCTTTGGACAATGTACATTTCTTCTTCCTTTCTTCTTTCTTTTCCATCCATTTTTGATTTGCTTGCCTAAGTGCCAGTGAGCAATCCTTTTTGAATGTGTTGTTGTTCGGGAATTCGAAAATGGCAATGGTCTTGAATTCAATTTCCATGATATATACGTGTTTATGTATTGTGTGGCAGAAATTTGTGTGTTAAACAGTTTTTTATACACTACCATCATAGTTGGCTTTATTTCTGCAAACAGACAACTTTGTATTAAATAGTTACTAGTTATCTATTTTTGACAGATTCGTAAGACAGAGTTTTTGCATATGAATATATAGTACAATTTTTTTTGAACCGAAATTAAAACCGACCCACTCTTGAATACATCTATAATAGACCTAACCTAAAATAGGATGGGATAGAAGTTTTTAAAAAATTAGAATAAGGTACATCTATAATAGACCTTACCTAAAATAGGATGGGATAGAAGCTTTTGAAAAATAGAGTATGAGTATAGTCCACTGCTAACTACTACTACTACTCCCTAGTCCTAATGAAGTTTCCGTTAATTATATCGTTCAACATTAAAAAGTGAGGATTATTTTTAACAGAAAATGACAAATTTGCCCTTACATGTGGCATAAGCCTTGCTACAAGAAAGCTCTAATTTAATAAAAAGGGTGATTCAAGGTAAATATATATTTACTTTAGAACTCTTTTTATCATGTAGCAGAAAATACGTGTAAATATTATTATGTGATTATCTACACTGTGAAGAAAAAGTATAACTAGAAATTCGATTTTAAAATTCGTTGTCCTTAAATTAAAATTTTTTATTTACCCGCGAATATTTTGTTACAATTTTTTATTTACTTGAGAATATTTTATCATTTAATACAAAATAAATATAATTTTTTATTGTCTTTAGAACTTTCTTTATTATTTAATAAAGAATAAATATTAAAATTATTATAAATCACTTAAATAAATAACTACACTTGTAATAACAAATACAACTAAAATTTTAATATTTTAGCGGGGACGTTTTCGTCCGCTTGAATTATTTACTAATGGCGTCTGAGGCTCCGAGCACCGGTTGGACGGAGTACTAAAATTTACATTATTGAAACTTAAAGAATATGTTGCAAATAGTAAACTTTGGGGCCAAAAAATGTCAATTACGCAAATTTGAGGGACTAATCTGTAAATCTCCCGCCAATTTTATTACATGGTCTGAAAGCCTAGAACATTATTATGCATGTTTATAGTTTTTTTTTTTTTTTTTTTTTGATGGGGGGACGTTTATAGGGTTTATTTTGCAACAACACTGAAACGTTACATCCGTAGGCGAGAAATGAGAACGCAGCATGTGCGTGAGCGGCATGATTTCATGGGGTCAACGCAACCCGGCTGAGTTGACTATTGAATTTTTTTTATTTTTAAAAATTTAATGCTAAAATTTTAATTAATAAATATGTATTTAGGGAGTGTTTTTAAATAATACAAGATTCTTGAATTGATTAGTGTTTGGAATGAGAATGTAATAATGTATATGAGAAATTAGTAAAGTTGTATTGGGAATGAGTTAAGTTATATCGCGACATTGAAAAAATTATTTTGAAAATTAAGAAATTATCTTGAAAAGAGTGAATCTGTATAGTTTAAAACATGCTCTTATGATTTCAAAAAGTACTTTGAATGGAAATTTTATATATTTCAAAGTTCTAACAATTTTTAGAGTAATTACATGAACATTAAAATAAACAAATAGATTTTTAGTGTCATCAACAAATAAATATGAATGCTCTAAATGATTTAACACTCAAAGAATTTAATTAAAAGAAGTACATTGGCGCATCAGCATATATGGGCTGCGTTAGTTCTTAACCAATTTTCATTTTTCACCTACAACTCCCATTTTGAGGATGTATCCTCTAATGTTGTCAGAACCGAACCGGTGATTGAACCGGTAAAGGAACTGATCTGGTTCGACCGGTTAAGCGAACCGGTTCAAACCGATGACGTCAGCATGACATGTTTATGATGTCATAAATATTAAATTATTTTTAAATTTTAAGTAAATATATTGATAAGTTAATCTTAATTTAACACTTGTAATATGATTCTGAGCCCTTTATATAAGGTCATTTATACCTTAATTACAGAATTTGAAATCCAGATAATAGGATCTAACGAAATATACCTTATATAACAGCGTCTAACAGCATCTAACGACATCTAACGGCATCTAACCAGATCTAACAACATCTAACTTTTGATATTAATAAGTTAATCCTAATTTAACACATGTAACATGATCCTCAACTTCTTATAAGGTCATTTATACCTTAATTATAGAACTTAAAACCCAGATAATATGATTTAATGAAAACCACCTTAATCTAAGTATCTAACAGCGTCTAACAGTATCTAACGACATTTAATAGCAACGAACGACATTTAATGAGCACTCAAATTTTATGAAATAAATAAAATATTAAAATAAATTTTTAGATTACACAGAAATAATTATCGCAGCAGGGCCGGGGCAGAGACAAGATGGCAAGCTGCGAGCAACGACCGGTGACGGAGAGACGAAGAGACGGCGACCGGCACGCACAACGAAGACGGCGCGGATGGCGAAGACGGCACTCGCGGCGAGGACGGCGCGGGGACTCGGCGAGGACGGCGCAACGGGTGATGCGGTGGCGGCGAGGAAGAAGAGGCTCACGGGCGGGGGCAGCAGGCGTGGCGGGCGGCGCTGCGGATGCGGATGCGGACGGCGACGAGGACGAAGACGGGGCCGGCCGGCGCGCGGGCGAGGCTACCCGCTGCTTTCATGTCGAGGCGGCGGGCGGGCGGCTAGGGTTTCCAAATCGCCAGCAGCAGGAAGAAAAAGAGGAGGGCGACTATGCGAGCGATTGCCGATTTTTTGAATTTTCTTTCATTCGTTTTTTTTAAAATATATATATATATATTATTACTTTATTAGGGCCCGCCTCAGACCGGTTCTTCCGGTTCGACAGTTCAGGCGGTTTTTCGTAATTGAACCGAACCGCTAGGATTCGAACCGAATACGGGACTGGTTCCCGATCGGACGGGCCGGTCCGGTCCGGTTTTAACAACATTGGTATCCTCTGGGATATTTATTGTACTTTTTTTAACAAGTACAACCAATTTTTTTCTAATTGTAAATGAACATGTGTCGGTTTATATACGCAGATTTTAAAATTTGTAAGATTTTTTGAAAAATGTACGTACCTTCAATGGTATCGTGAATATATCCTTTAGTTTGGAGATTACAAATTAATAATTTGATTAATTTTTTATGCATTTGAATGATGTGCTTGAGGTATGTGTCCGGATTTGTTGTTTATTACAATATAGGAATTAAGTGTAAATAAAATAAAGACTGGTGTATATTTAAAAAAATAATAATAAATAAATTTTTATATGGAAAGAAAATTAGAAGCTTAAAACCTACAAAATCGAGAATTTAAAATTTTTTCGTTTAAAATTAAGAAACAATAAAAGAAAGACATCCTTACGTGTAAACTCTCAAAAATCCAAAGGTATCTTAGTACCAAATTTAGATTTGGAGTAAATGTTGGAAAATAAATTTGGACTAGTGTGTAGTTTGCTATTAAAAGATTAATGTAGTTGACACTTCTCAAAAAAAAAAAAAGATTAATGTACTTGACAAAGGGTGAGGATAATGATTGGAAATTAAGAATCATAATAGTTAATCATGATTTGCATCCAAATCATTTCGTTGCGATTATTGGCACCATTTGCAATTGTTTGTGTGTCATTGCTATTGACTTTTTGGAACAGGGCTTTGGGATCAATCGTGCAACCAATACTTTTCGGTTGCTATTATATATTAACAACAAAAAAAAACTATAATAGCAATGATTAACTTGCATTGCTATTTGTGACTTTTGTTATAGTGATTGGGTGTAGGGTGTAGTTTACAATACTATACATATGTTTGATTAGAAACAAACAAAGAAAGAAGGCTATCAAGGTTTTTGTATTCTGAATCTCTGATCACTTCTAGTTGAAGTGTTGAATTACCAGACTTTGGAATCGTGGTAACAACTCACCTGTTCAACAACCACTCAAATGATAATAGTTAGGTGTGGGGTAGTTTATAATAATCACAATACTATATGGGTAGTAAAATCCTTTTTAAAGGCTATTGTATTGAATGCACGCGAGTGTCCTGCAGTGCCATAATTTAAACACATTACAGATATACATAGGCCGTCAAGATTTTTGTATTCTGACGTCAAGTTGAGACTACACGTCTTGATTTCGGGTTGGTGAAAATGCTCGGGTTCAACGCCCATCCAAGAGGCCAAATCCCAACTTTGAGCCTTTGGGAGTAGGCGAAAGGAGTTTGTAATGTGACGTGACGTGGAAATAATTATAATAAAAAATAAGGGTAAATTTAATTTTACAGTAATCATGGAGGCCCTTTTGATTACCCTTTGTTTTTTAATTGTACAATATTTTTTTAGATCTAAAACATTGATCATATTTAACATATCTTGTTTTCTCATTATTTTACCAAAATCATTTTCATTGAAAACTTATATCTTGTAAAAAGTTACGATACATGCAATTTTTTAAATCATAAATAAATATCAGGTACCCTTTGGGACTGTTTGGGAAACACCAAAACTTTTTGACAGGTTTTGATGTTTTAAAAACTGTCAATTTTTAAATCGTTGTAGGTACCTGAATCTGCAGCATCCGCAGGAATTGCGGCATCGCATCTACCATGGTAAGTCGGCGTGGCAACTTCCGTCCCAACTCGGTTTGAAACCCTCGGCATTTCTTTCATTTCCAACCATTCTTTCCTCTTGAAGGACACACTTTGCAACTCTTCGTACAGGGGCGGGGATGAAAGGCGTTCAGCAAGGGTGATGAGATAGGTTTTTGCCCGGACACCCCTGCGTATTGAAAAGTTTTCAGTGAGAGCAGGAGTTTTCATGTTTCCCAAATGGATAGACATGTTAAACGGTTTAAATTTTAAAAAAAAAATTAAAAATTAAAATACCAATGGAAAGTATGGAGCCACATTGCTTAAGTAATTATTGAATCATGAAGGAAGAATTGGGTGTAAAGAAAACAAGAATAAAATAAAATAGATATATAAAAAATAATTTAAGATCGTAGATAATAGTACCAAAAAATTTTATGTGTCATGGGTCCATTTTCATCTTAGGTTTTATAAAGGAGGAAAATTATAAAAAAGTTGAAAAAACGGAAAATATGATATGAGATGATAAAAATAATGATTGCGAAAAATGGATACGGAGCCATGTAACTCCTTCAAAATTTAAAATTTTAATCCTTTGTGGAAAACGTAATATATTTATTATATTTAACATCATTTGTTTATCTAGGAAATCAAGTTTCATCCCAATCAAGTATATTTATAGGTCGCATTTGTTAGAAAATATATATATTCATGTGTAAATTATAAAAAACGCTAAAATATTGATAAAGTAGTATTTTCGATATCAAAACTATCCAAAATATCATTTCTATGTGAATTAATAATTCAATAAAATATTATTATATTCTAATATATGTGTAAATAGATCTAAGTATTTTTTATAATTTACACATAAATATATATATATATATTTAAACAAATGTGACCTATAAACATATTTGGTTGGGATGAAACTTGGTCTTTTAGATAAATAAATGACGTTAAATACAATGAATGGATTGAATTTTCTATTAAGGATTAAAATCTTAGATTTTGAAAGGGTTACAGAGGTCCGCTACTATTTAACCAGGTTACATAAAAGCGGGACTGGAAAAAAATAATGAAATTATATGAAAATACGAAAATGATGGAAATGCGAATATAATAATAATAAAAAAAAAGAAAATATATAGTAGTGACATAAGTAAGATATTAATTAGGTAATTTGTAAATATGCTTACATAGTTTGACTGTAATTACAAATATATCTACATAATTTCAAAAAGTACAAATGGTCCTACATAGTTTGATCATAATCACAAATATACTCGCATCGTTATGATGTTGTTACTGTGCCAACACCATATGTGTATATTTACAAAAATTTGCAAACTACATGGGTATATTTGCAATGATTAAATATACCTATTTAATTTTTAAAAATGCTGATATAACCACATAGTTTACATATCCTTGCATATATACTCACGTCATGATTGTGCAATAACAGCGGCGTAATTTTGTGGGTCTATTTACAATTATAGTCAAACGATGCAGGATAATTTGAAGTTTTTAAAACGATATAGGTATATTTGTAAATCACTCATATTAATCGCATCAAAAGGTTATATGAGAATAAGTAAAAAAAAATTCTTTTTATCTAATAACAAAAAAAATTAAAACGAGCACAACGATTAAAGTAAATAAGATATAAAAGGCCACTAGGTTATTACCCTAGTGGTCAAGCGTGAAGGCAGTAGTTCGAAACCTGCCAAGTGCAGGTGTGTACCATGTATTCCTTTGGTAACAGGGGTCTTTATAATTATTCTTACTGAATGTAGAGGTATCTACAAGATGTCTCTTCAAGTGTGAGAGTTGTACAAGGGCCTAATTTGTAATATTAGATGTTGTATTGTATATAATAAAAATAAAATATAAAAGACCATTTGGGAACAAATATAAGTAAAAAAATTACCACTCTTTTATTCACATATTTTGATATTATTTGATGTCCTAACCATTTAATTATTTTGCTTTTCTATTATTATCTCTATGTTTCAATCTTTTTTGCACATTTTTCTTACAATTATCTTATTTAATTCTCTTTACTCCTAAGTATTATGACCTTTTCAACTAACCTTCAAAATCATATTATATCAAAAGCATGGTAAAAAAGTTGGAAATGAACCAAACAATGATCTATTGTCATTCCTTTCATATTCAAAATTGTTGTAAAAAATCAAAACCATTTATAACTTTATTTATGTTTGTCTTGGAAAATGCCAACATAATGGACAAAAATATATCTATGTCTTATGTTGTACCCATAAAGTAGTTATATGCCATGTTAACAATTCTTTAATTAGTATATTCATATCCATCTCAAATATTTATTACAATGAAGCTTTTGAGACATTTTTACAAATTTAAGAGACAATCTATTTTCGTCTAGAACTTTGGAGATACAACTCCACTTAAAAAATTTAGAGACGCAGCTTCATCAAAGAACTAGAGAAACAGCTCTCAAATAAATTAAAGGACAAAATGCCCTAACACCATTTCGAACCCTTATCTCATACTTTGGGGACAATGATACTACCAACTAGGCAAAGGTCAGTTGGAGCCATGTTAGCAATTTAATTACGCTAATATATGCATAACATAAAGAATCATATATACAAATAGCTGACACCTTGTATGTAACAGGCAAACATTGTTAGTGTACCACATAAGCTCCATGAAAATATGGCTACAATTTTTTTGTTGATTTTTTTATATTTTTTCTTTTTTTTACAATTTACGCCTAATTCACACTAGAATTTTTATCTTATACTTTTCTTAACTGATAATGATTAGTATACATCAGTAGAAGAGAAAACTAACATTCTTTTAATAGGAGACACAAAACTTCCTCAACAGATATCAAAACCTCAATTGCCTAGACATAAGACTAAGATTTTACCAACAAGACTATGCCCATATTAGTGATTTTGTCTTCAATATTATATTTGATTGCTTTTATCTTAAATATTAAGTCAACAACAATTAGGAAACTATTATTTATAATCACATAAAGATCCTTCCTAAAATACAAGCACATAAGTGTAAAATCATTCCCAATTGTTATAAGGTTATCCCATATCATTTACCTTATTTAATTTAGGGCTTTGCTTCTATTTAACCATGTTACATGGAAATAGTTTTATGTAATCCTTTTCATTTTTAATTTCTTAATATTTGATAAGAAATCTACTCTATTGATTATATTTAACATTATTTATTTAGCTACGAGACTAAGTTTAATCCAAATAAAATAAGTGTGTGGACTATATTTGCTTAGAACTATATATATATTCATGAGTAAATTATAAAAAAGGCTTAGATTCATTTACATATATTATAAAATAATAATACTTTTAGAATTATATACCCACATGGTAATGACATTTTAGATGGTTTATATGTTAATATAACTTCTAAAATGATATTTTGTGTTAAACTATTTTATTATGTTGATTTTATGCATTTCTAAATGGGTCGATGCAAGGTGATGCTCTAAAAATAAGTGTTTCCTAAATAATATAAACAATGCTAAATACAATATAAAATGAATTTTTTATTGAGCATCAAGATATTAAAAATGAAAGATATTACATAAAAAGAAATTTAATAGAACAAAGCCCTTTATTTTATACTTCTACTATTACTTGTATTGCTTTTTTAGATTTTACTTACAGTTACTTGCTAAATAAGGAATTTATATCCATCACAAAATTTCATATAATACTAAAATAGTAACTCTATTAAATTTTTAATAAGGACAAACTATACTAACTTGAACAAAGATATATACCCACATTCGCTCCAAAAAGAAATATGCAAGAAAAATTCAACTCCTTTAATTAGCAAGGAAGTAGATAAATGTAACGAAAATGAATCTTACAATAAATCTAATTACGTCTTATTTTATTTAAACAACAAGAATATCAAATTGTATGCATAAACCTTCACCTATATGAGGAGTTATAACTCAAAGATATTCAATTCCACTCAAAAGAATTCCTTTACAATCAAATGCAAAGCACACTTGAAATACTCCACTTACTAGAACTAGGGTTTTTTACACAGTCGCTAATAGCAACGGGTTGTAAATGCCTCAAATCCTCTCAACATGCACTAACCTTATACGTCTTATAAATAAATGGAGGTAGATATTTTGCTTCTCAATTATTTTGCAATTCATTTATTCTAAGGCTTGGCTAGAGATCACGTAAGTCATCCGAGACAATGTTTCTAACTCCACACTTCCTAGAGTGATCAAATTGCTGCTCAATCATCATCTAATTATTAGACTACATCCAATTGTAGGTTATCATTCAATTTGACTATTTAAATTCTGTTATTTCATCATAAGTAGCTAAATCTCTTAATTAACATGGTTTGATTGCTATCAAGCTTTGTCTTTTGATAGCTCGTCTAATCAGGAGATTAGGTTCATTCATTCATTTTCTTTCTTTATCAACATGTTGTATTTATTTTCTTTTTCATTGTAGCACCTCATTAGCTAAACATGCACGAATAACCAATCAACAGGTGTCATGTGACCTATAAAAAATTTGGCAGTCCCTTCCCAGGACCTATAGAGGATAACATAGAGTACAAGACCTATTAAGCTTACTTAGTACAATCCTCATTCACCATAGGGATAAATACTATCATAAGAATGCATACATATCTATCTAAGTAATACAAACCCTACACTACAATCCATTGCACATATACATGCACATCATATTTCTCATATAAAAGAAACTTTCACATCCTCCACATCACGCCAATAACCCTAATAAATAATCTAGTAAACCATCATACTGACATGCTAATCATATATGTGTTTAATAATATAAAAGTAACATGCCCATCTCAAAACAACCACAATGTAACCAATTACGCATTTACATCAAGGGTTTTCAAAAGGAATCATGGTATGTAAGTTATTAAAAAAAAAACTTCAAAGTCTACTAGAATAAAACTTTAGGGTTAGCCTCCCCCCTTGCCCCATCTCATGCTCCATCATCTAACCTATCATCTAAAATATAATGGCAAAATATGTGAGTTCGGATAAACTTAGTAAGCAAGCATCAATTAATGAAAAATAAAAATCATTTCAAGTCATCAATGCATATACCATGATTATGAATGAAAATGTAACCCGAATATCTAAGTCACACATGTAAGCACCCAAACCCACCTTGAGACATCCTAACCACTACATTTAGTTTAGCATTGATCCTTTGTGTGAGAAATCTACTTCTACATGAGCCAATCTACCACATATAGGGTGTGTTTGGCAATTGGCAGAAAATGTCAAGTTAAAATTTTTCAATTTAAAACTTTTCACTCTCCACAATAATCATATTTTTTAATCATTTTTCACATTTTCCTATACAAGTACCCAACTTTTCAATCATTTCTACACAACTATCCACATAACTAACCTATCTATTTTAATTTTATCCTCTTTACTACTCATCACTACTCCTGTCATATCACATCATTTGACAACTTTTACTCTTCAAAACTTCTCATCAAAAGTTTTATTCATTACCAAACACACTCATAGACTACCGCCACAATCCAGTAGTCATTGTCGATGATGACGACCTACTCAACTATTTGACATGCATCCACTAATCAATGACCCACACACCCGGCTCAAAAGGGTCTATCCACCCCAAACCAAGATTGGGATCCGATTCTCATAGCATCACAACATTACTTGAAGTGATTATCCATGCAAATAATGCAATGCATGTACATACACTACATTAATGTCCATGTCATGCTCATTTATCCATTAGTATGTCATATCCATCATGGTGTTATGCATGAACTCTTAATACCAAGCCATGGTGAGAAAGGTTATTACTTTATAATAAATTTACAAGAAAATTTATGTTACACAACTTAAGATAAAATAAAAAAACATCATTCGTAAAAAGAAATTGGTTGTCATCACAAAATCCCCAAATTTCTCCATCAAATCCCTAACCCCCTTTTCCAGGTTTTGTTAGAATATAAGAAAAATCTCATATCCAAAGTGCGGCGCCTATTTAGAAAGTCTCTATGACCCATTACGATCAAGAATATTAGGTTTAATCAAAGCAAAAATTCACCTACTTACCTTTAATCAAAGTTAAAATTAAGTAGACCTTCAAACCCTTTAATGAAGAAAACTTCCAAGCTCCAAGTCTCAAATCATTAACTCTCAAGCCATCTTGAGAAATCTATTCTCTCTTTTGTCCCTCTCCTTCCTTCTGTCATTTTCTTATTTTGTTCGTGCTTCTAATTGAAATGGTTGAGAGGGAAACATGATATACTTATGGAATGATTTTGCAAAACTTACTAAATGTCATTGAATTTCAATATGTCACCATTTTATTAATAAATTTTTTAGAAAATTTTGATTGGCATGCTAAGCTTCGAAATGAATTTATTGACAGGCAGCATGATTCATAATTTCAAGAATAAAAATTATGGTACTTTTATCAAAATTTGCTAATTTTGAATTTTCTTATAGAAATTCTAAATAAATTAAATTTTAAAATTTCCACCTTAAAATATTTTTAATTTTTTGTGAATTAAGATTATATTGTGACTATATTTACATATCGAATTTTCTCATTTTGTGATCTTTGCTAAATTTACTTTTGATCTATTTTCTATTCAAATTTTACAAAATTGAAAATAAGAACAACATTGTGTTAATAATGTATTTAAGTCACGTATTCCATCTCTCTTCAAATGTAAGCATTAGAATTTTTTGTTTACCTTGAGTTGTAGTTCAATGTCTCATATAAACATGAGACTAGTGTCATGTAGGTGATGTATTTATTTTTACATGATTTACTTTCATGTAAAATTTGAATCTCATGGTTACCTTGGATTAGTAATGCAAGTCTATGACTTTCTCATAGCTCATCTACGCGTAAGATTACACTCATATATTTTATTTCTCGCATTCTATTTGTTTTTTTAATATTACTTTGTGTATCTATTTTCTTATAACTGTCTAATCTTATAATTACTTAGGCTAGTAATTATAACTTGCGTCTTTCGAATAGTTTAACTAAGTATGATATCAAACTCATGATTTTCCTTTATGCATTTTATCCATTATAACTAGGATATCAAATTTATTTTGAGTTAATAAAATAGTAGGTTGCACATCCTCCTTATGACTCATCTAAATATGAGATTTGATGTCATGTATTTCATATTATTCTTTTATTTCTCTAATTAACTTATACGTTCAATTCAAAGATAACCATTAAAGTATGTTTGGCTACATCAAAAAATTTTAATCTAATTTTTTTTATTTTCTATAATTATCATATTTTTAATTATTTTTTATATATTTCTATACAAGTGTCCTATTTTTTAATTATTTCTGCACTACTATCTATCAACTAACCTATATATTTTAACTTTATTCTCATTACTCCTTTCTCCATCATATCGCATTATTTTTTCTCATTTTAAAATTTTTTATTCTAAAATTTTTATCATTTCTCAAATATATCTTGACGAGAAAAAAGAATTAAGTAGTATTTTTATGCTCACTAATGGTGAGTTACACTATGCATACTTGATTGAGCTTGTACACTTAATTGCAAATAGATATGTAGCATTGACTTTGGTATCACTTAGTAGCAAATTGCTATAAGCTCTATTACAAGAACTTAACTCCTAATCTAAGGCACTCGATGTACTCTAGAACTCATCTAAAGAATGAATATAAGAATTCATCATGCATGCATTTCCTTTACATGTGGATAAAGAATAATTCCTTCTTAGATCTAAGACTTGTTGCATAATTTATTTAACCAATGGATATGTATCATTTGCTTATGAATAATTCTTTTTCTTTCAAACAGAACATTTTTTTTTTTATGAGAAATAGAGCATTCTTAGTTAAATACTTACACATGCATTTCTAAGGATACAAAGGATTGTAGAATGCATAAGATCTCGAATAATCTAACCTAATCTAATACTTCGCATATGAAGTATTAGTCAAATAATCAAGATTTCATCCTATCAAATCAATTGCACATAAATATATCTATCTTGATCTATCAATTTATGCAAGGAGTCCACAGTCACCTAACTTGCTCTGATCATTGTGATGGGTTTAGGATGAGTGAGGATTTCAATCTGACGATGGTGGCTAAGCAAGCCTAGAAACTTATAACAAACACGAAATCACTGTGTTATAAGCATCTCAAAGCCGAATACTTCCCAGAACACCACTTTTAGCTGTTTAAGCTCAAACAAACTCTTCTTTCATCTGGAGATGCATCTTAAGGGGAAGAGATCTGCTGAATGTCAGATGTGGATGGTGGGTTGGAAATGGAAGACAAATTGGTTTTCTAACTGACAAATGGACGTAGAAGGAGCTCCAAAAAGCGGGACCCCTTCCAAGAAATATCATGGAGGGAACAAAAGTCCACCGGTTCATAGATTGGAGAAGCAGGACATGGATCAAGGATATTGTAGAAGCAACTGTGGGAATGGACGGATGGGAGACATTTAGGGAGATTCTAATACCAAATCATGATGCAGAAGATAACTTATTCCGGATGCCATAATAGGATGGGATTTTCAAAGTTAAATTTGCCTATCACTTGACATATGAACAAAGAAGGAAAAGAGATAGAGAGCTAGGAGAAGCAGGGCAACTAGAAGAATCAGCATTATCCAAAGAAATTTGGAAACTCCCTCCTAAGGTACGTTTTTTACGTGGAGACTGTACAACAATGCACTCCCAACACTGGATAACCTCACGAAAAGGGGAATCCAAGTTGATCCTTGATGCAAGCTTTGCAATAACTCCTTGGAGGATAATAGTCACTTATTCTGATTATGTGATGAGGTGAAAGCAATTTTGGAGGACTAGAAATGCTTGTGGCGTCGATCCTATATCCTAGAGGGATGCAAGGACATTATCAGATGGCTCCACTCTCTCAAGGACAAAACTCGGCTTGATCAATACATTATTAGATGTTGGATCATTTGGCATGAAAGAAACAAGCTCGTTATGAATGGTCGGCATCCCTATTGGGCAGAAATTATTGACGGAAGCATGAATTTCATTCATCAGTTTAAAAGTGAACATTTGTTGTCATCTTATCCCCATGTAAATGATGTTAGTGTGGTGAGATGGCAGCCCCCCAGTTTGGAACAGTCAAGCTTAATGTCAATGTTGGGTACAGGAGAATGGGGGAAATTATTGGAATTAGGGCTGTCGTTAGGGACTAGACGGGAAAAATTCTTGCTACTAGGTGTTGGACTTGGTCAGGAAGAGAACACCCACTAGTAATTAGTAATGGAAGCAAATGGGATAAGTCTCGGATTCAGATGGTTGCAAGTGCGAAACATGAACTCAGTGATTTGCAAATCTGA
Organism: Annona cherimola; assembly: GCA_030490835.1. Classification (NCBI taxonomy): domain Eukaryota; kingdom Viridiplantae; phylum Streptophyta; class Magnoliopsida; order Magnoliales; family Annonaceae; genus Annona; species Annona cherimola. The sequence goes on from CM059974.1 coordinate 31,926,207, forward strand.
TTGTTTTCTCTTAGTGAAGATGATTAATCATCAAGACAACATTAGATCTCACATTGGTTATATTATCACAAACATTGAGGAGGTTAGTATGTCTTTTGGTTTTTGTTCGTTCTCTCATGTAAACAGAATAGGGAACTCTGTAGCGCATTCCCTTGCAAATTTTGCTTTAGAGCAAGGCAATGCACCACATGAGTGGGAGAGAGCTTTTCATTCTTGGTTGATTGAAGCTGCATGTAAAGACTCTTGTGGGTGATTTTGTTTTGTGGGTTGGGCGCTTTCGGTCTCTCACTAGGCCAGAGTCCCAAGTTACCATCTCCCAATCAAAAAAAAAAGAGTGAAAAGAAAATGTTATGGGTTGATGACAAATTTTGGAAGTTTGAATTGTCAGGTCTGAGGACCCACGAAAGGTTAATGGCTCCTTCACGCTGATTTATCAAATATGAATAGGATTGCTCATTGTATATACTCCATAATCCGCATGGAACGACGACCAGACTAAAAAGAATTTTTTGCATTTTGATCCTTCTGACTATGTGTATTTTCTTTCTAGCCCACAAGTTTCGTGTACTTGCTTTTTAAATCCTATAAGTTTGTCCTATTTGCATTTTAGCCTCTACGATTAATAATGTGTCATTAAGTGTATATATGAGTCGACTCATAACCTTGTTTTTAACTATCTATATGAGGCAACTCATAAATATGAATTGACTCATGAACATGAGTTGACTCACGAGCATGAGTCAACTTATATATAGACTTAACTGTACGTCATTAACGGTAGAGACTAAAATATAAATAGAGCAAACTTACAAAGTTTAAAAAATAAATACGTGAAACTCGTGGGCTAGAAAGCAAATACTCATAGTTAAAGGGATCAAAATGCAAAAATCTTGACTAAAAATTATAGCTCCCTCTCTTATGCATAGTTGGAGATTAATACTATGATAACTCTTATCCTTTACCATATATATGTAACTAAATTATTTTGAATTTATACTCTTCAAAAAAAATATTTTGAATTTTTTGAGATTATCATCTCTTAGTCTCTCACTAATTTAGATGTTGTTTATGTAACTTCGCAGTTAGTCTCATTACGAATACGTTCATGGTATTTATATATATTTTTTAAAAAGATAAATTTTGATTTCATTGCATGTTTTGAAAAAAGAAAATATGTAGTACAATGTGCAATTTTAACAAAACTTGGGGTGCCTATGCAAATATCACTGTTTAAGAATACATTCGTGGTATTTATATATATATTTAAAAAAGATAAATTTCTATTTCATTGCATGTTTTGAAAAAAGTAAATATGTAGTACAATGTGCAATTTTAACAAAACTAGGGGCGCCTATGCAAATATCACTGTTTGACCCGTGGGAAATGTTTGAACGATGAAAATGGTGACAAAGGAATGGATTGGGCAAAATGTGAATAGGAAAAAGATATCAAAATATATGAGGTGAAAATAAAAAGATTCATATAATTAATACTTTTTTACTTTTCTATTTACACTTTTCCAACACAGTTACAGAATTGAAGAATTAAAGTTAATGACGCGGCGGGCACAAAATGCGGCTCGGAATCCCACAACTGCAATTACCCGATGCATGGGCGCAGGCGGCCAGGTGCGAATCTGGCATTTAAATTTGAGGGAATCTGCAGCCTGGAGGAGATACGAGCAGCAAGAGTGCAAGAATCCCAGAGTAGAAATACGCCTGGGTGGAATCTGCAGGAAGTCCAACTACCTCACATATGAATGGCATGGGCTGCCGCATGGCTTTAAAAAACCATCCGAAAGCAACTGCAAAACCATTTACCACTGCCCACCTAAAAGCCTTCCCCATTTCCTTTCTTCCAAAGTCTCTCCCCTCTCAATCCATCATCAAACCTTAATGGCTTCTGCTTCTTATCGCGATTTCACCGCGCTCGTTCCTTCACTTCAAAAGAAATTCATCTTCCGGCCGCCGTCTCCATCGTCCAAGAAGAAGATCGGGCGTCGACTGGTGGCTCTCACCAAGGTGAACGGCACCTCGCACCGCAAAATCGCGGAGACCCTGCGCGTCGCCTACCAAGGGGCTCCCGGTGCCTACAGCGAATTCGCCGCCAAGACGGCCTTCCCGGACTGCACAGCCGTCCCCTGCCGCGGCTATCTCGACGCGATCATGGCGGTGGAGACCGGCGAGGCGGATCGGGCCGTCCTACCCGTCGAGAGCACCATGAGCGGGAGCACCGTACGGAACTACGACCTGCTGCTGTGCCACAACCTGCGGATCGTGCAGGAGGTCAGCCTCTTCGTCCAATACTGCCTCCTGGCGATGCCCGGCGTGCGGAAGTTGGACCTGAAGCGGGTGATCAGCCACCCGATGGCGCTGGCGCACTGCGGCCGCAACCTCGCGCAGCTCGGCCTTGACCGGGAGGCCGTCGACGACACGGCCCGCGCGGTGGAGCTGCTCTCCGCAAGCCGGATGCTCGACACGGGGGCCATCGCCAGCTCACGGGCGGCGCTCTTGTACGGCTTGGATGTGCTGGCGAAAGGATTCCAGGACGAGTCCTGGAACGTGACGCGCTTCTTGATCCTGTCCAAGCACCCGCCGGTCCCGCCGGAATGGAGCCCGATCGGGCTCGGCCTCGGGCTCAAGACCAGCATGGTGGTGGCCCACCACGGCGCGACGCTGCCCGTCGTCCTCAGAATCCTCTCCGCTTTCTCTTCCCGCAACATCAACCTCACCAAGCTCGAGATCGCGTCCGCCGTCGCCGAGAACAGGCCGATCATGATCCTCGACGCGGACGGAAGAGGCACCCTCAAGACGTTTCCAGGTGTTTTGTATGTGGATTTCGAAGGCTCGATGGACGATCCCAAGGTAAAGGATGCGATTGCTGAGGTTTCTGATTTGGCTGGGTTTTTCCGGTCCTTGGGTTCTTACAGAGCAGATCCCAAAATCTACGATCTTCAAGAGCCGGTTTAATTCATCGTCCTATGATTTCGTTGTAATTCTGTATGCCATCCACTCTGGATGAAATGGTGATGAAAATTACCTATTAGGATTGCACAGATGCCGCTGTTGTAGGGGAATTTGGAGGCCTAGAAGTCCTGTCGAGATTCCCAAGAAGAAAGTTTTAAATTGCAGTTTAGTCCATGGATTTCTTCTCACCCGACATGGACAGGATTCTGCCAACTACTCGTTGATATTCTTCTCGTGCAGATTCCACTCTCTTTTTCCTTAATGTTTAATTGCAATTAATGTAAGCTTGTTTGTTGGATGTATCTATTTATGTATGCCCTCTTCATACGCGTTTATACGTCAGCATTGCCATTTCTGGGATGTTACGGAAGCTGATTGCCTTACACCCATTTCAAAGTCAATTGCTTTTTTATTTTAACTTCTTTTTAAAAAATTCACACAGAAAGTTTAAAATGTTACTTTTTCCTTTCGGCTATGTTGGATAACGATGAGAATTGTACGGTCCTAACATGTTCATACGGGTCTAAGACGATATTATCTATCAAATGAAAACATAATTTTGCCCTTTTCAAAATTTTCTGTTCCTACTTTTAATGATTAAGCCATGCTGCTTAGATTAGAAACCCCCTCCTATTGCATTTGCCAGGCAAACAACGATTGACTTTTAATTTTTTTGTGTGAATGAATTCAATCGCTTCAACTTAGAATCGAAATTTGGATTTCAATCACACATATTAATGTCATCACTTCGCTATACAAATGTTGACCTCTTGACTTGATTCTATGTTGATGGAATTCCGGCTTAAACACCGCCTTAATTAGTGGAGCTACTATTGGAATTTCGAATTTTGGATCTCGTAGAACAGGGGTAGTGATGAAAATTATTGGCAAATTCACCGGGGCCGATTTTCAAAGAGGAGGCTGCAGATGCTACGGGCTACGGACTACGGACGGCGAAAGGAAGATTGTCGTTGCTAATGGGTTTGAGAAGCCACTGCTGGATGTTGCCTTAGCTGCCATCAATCTAAAGGATATTTTGCTGTTGTAAATCGAAGAGGAGCAGGGGCTATGCTCTAATGGGATTTGGTGTTGTCGTTACTACCCTAGTTGATGCAGATCTGCCGACAAATGGGGATTTGACAAGGAGTTGAAGATGATGGAGAAAAGGTTGCTGCTTGCTAGCTGGCTGTCGATTATGCGTAGGCTTACTTATACTGAATTTTGAGCTCGCCAAATTTGCTGTCTTCATGGTTGCCATGCTCACTAAAAATGGCACCTGAAAAGATGCATAAAACAGGCGCATACGTGCAAAATTGGATCGCGCCGCATATGGTGGAGAAGAGCTGGTGGGGTGTATAGCAAACTCGGTCAATAGATCGTCTAGTTGGGAAGACAGTATCCAATTTAGTACTTCGGCGGTGCACGACCAGCAATGACATTTTAAGTATTTCACAATATCTAACGGTCAAATGTTGACAATGCGGGAACGAGAGAAATTTTGTTCAAACGCCAGGGATATGAAAAGAATTTCTGAAATACTGTTGGTGTATTAAAAATTAGGAATAAATATTTTGAGTATAAAAGAAATTTTACTAAAAACAAGAAAGACGTGCGTATCTTTATAACCACCACATGGTTGATGATTGATTTTCGGGCATTTCGTTCATCTAGCCACCGTTGGAAATGGGCCGTTGTCTATGTCTTCAGGGTTGGGAAGATTCAAGAGTACGAATGGATAAGTGAAAATATTTTTTAAGAAAATTTAGAAAGTGAGAATGATATGATAACAATAAGGATAATTTGTAAATATACCCACATAATTTTACCATAATCGCAAATATATTGAAACAGTTTCGAAAATTGCAAATTACAGCGCGTAATTTAACCATAATTGTAACTATATTTACATCGTCACAGCATGGGTGCATTTGCAAAAATAAAACTAAATATATTAACTTAATTTTTAAAATTATAAATATACTCAGATAGTTTGCATATCTTTGCAAATATACCCGCATCGTAACGGTGCAGTAATGACATCATAATGGCATGAATATATTTACAATTATAATTAAGCTAGTAGGATAATTCACGATTTCGGAATTATATGGGTACATTTGTAATTATAATCAAACTAATTAGTTATATTTGCAAATCATCCTAAGAATAATAATTACGAGTAAAGATAAAAATATCAAAAAAAGTAGATAGAAAAAGAGTTAAGTAGGAGCAAAGCCTTCGATTACTTATTTTTATATTCCAATTATTTTATATCTTTCTATATAATTTTCTTTTTATTTTAACTTTATTATATTTAATCATAACCATTAACCTCTGTCATCTCATATCATTCATACAAATTTTACCGCATCTACTTTCCCACTAAAGCTTTTTACTAATCCTAAGAAGTACCCTTAATTTTCAATCACTAGCCTGACTTTCTCTCTTTTTATCATGGACGTTTACGACCTTCGCAGTCTGTCGATGTGGACCACAACAATCGTTTTCTATTGCTCCTTTCTACAACTCTGGACCAAATGAGGAATGCAAGATTGGTAATGTTTACTTTCTTCAAATCCACTTCTTCCAAGTAAGTAGCCTGCCCTCTCCACCATCCATGTGGACCATGTCTCCGGTTTGGAAGTCAGCATTTCCGGAAAGTGCCGCAAAGCAGTTGCTTTTCCCGTAGATAAAAAAAAATGGTCACCTGTGTCTTGTCCGTGCCAAAATGGCAATTCCCTTCTGGCCTCGTGAGTGTTGCCAAGAAAATCTCGCAAATACATACATTGGTTTTCATCGACATATTTTTATATATTTTATTAAGAATATTACTTGATTCTCATCAACGTGTTCTTTTAAATATATTTTCTCCCAAATACATCTATTCAAGAAATCAAAGGGATCCAATAGCCGGATTAATTGGGATGGGTGTTTTCAATAGTGAAAAAGTTTAAATCGAAAATGTCAGCAATCTAGATGCAGTAGTATAGTCCTCGCATATTGGAAGATGGAGTGTCGTAGTCTTCTAGAAGTGTGTTTTTGGGAATACATTCCACGTTTTCAGATGAGTATCTTTTTCCGGTTACCTTGCGTTGATTGGCCGAAACCATACGTAATTTTTAGATTAAATCTGTATCTTAGATAAGAATATAATGATATATATTGGAAGAGACCTGATCTTCTACGACCGGTCGGAAATCCGGTGATTTCCGACCGGTCAAAAAATATTTTTATTTTTATTTTTTTTGAAAAATAATTTTATAAACATGTTAATCTAGTTATATTTAATCTATAAACCAAATTTTACCATTTTTGGATATGTATATATATTTATTTTGAATTTTTAAATACAGGGGTATTTAAGTCATTTTAAGAATATTTAAAATGACTTAAATACCCCTGTATTTAAAAATCCAAAATAAATATATATACATATCCAAAAATGGTAAAATTTGGTTTATAGATTAAATATAACTAGATTAACATGTTTATAAAATTATTTTTCAAAAAAAATAAAAAAAATATATATTTTTTGACCGGTCGGAAATCACCGGATTTCCGACCGGTCGTAAATGATCAGTCGGCATATTGGAAATGAGCAAAGTTGTATTAAAAATTAAAAGATTTGTCTTGAAAATTAAAAAATTATCTTGAGAATGGTGATACAAATTCAATTCAAGAATCTTATGTTCTTTGGAATACGCCCTGATAATAGCACTTAAAACCGCACCTACCACGATAACGAATGCCTCGCGTAAACATGTCTTTAGAATTTTTCATTGAAGAATTATAGATAAACCTCAAATATTCTTAAAAGAGTCATGTGACAAAAAAATATTTCTTTTTATTAAAAAAGAAAATAATTTGTCAATAAAATAAAACGAATGCTTTAGATTACAAGGGTTTTTATTCATTTTTAAAGGACTAAAATACTCTTATTTTTAAAATTAATATATATACACATCTCCAAAAATAGTAAAAACTTAGTTTATAAAATATATATCACTTAGTTAACAGTTTTACGAAAAATTTTGAAAGATATAAAAATAAGTGGATTTTGCACCAAATGTATTAAAATTTCAATACAATTAGGTGCATTGGCTCAAGACTTTTTTTGTTAAAGGTACGCAAATGCACATATTATTATAGTAGGATTTTTTCAAAACCAACCTCTAACTTTTTTTTTTGAGAGAAAGAAAGCACCCTATCCCCCGACCCTAAACATCTGGAAGGGAGGAGGGATAGGATGATCCAAAAGCTTTCATTGCCAAAAAATTGTCTATACAAATTTTTTCCTATATAGCCTGTGGAGGGGTACCCCACCAAACTTGTTGGTCAACAGAGGATACAGTAAGAGCGTCGGCTAAGGCATGAGCCACAGCATTCCCCTGCCTAAGGACATGATGAACAGTCATTTGATTAGACGAAGATAGAATAGCCTTGATTTCATTGATCACATTTCCGACAGGAGAGGGAACGGGGCCATCTGTTGAAAGCAGGTTGACCAGAAGGAGCGAATCGGTTTTGATTTGCAGTGCTGGCATATTAGATTCCAGTCCCCAAGATGCACCGAGGAGGAAAGCCCGTGCCTCCATGAGCAATGGTTCCATGAAGCCATCCCGGCGCCATCTTTTGCCGCAATAAAAGCTCCCCTAGAATCACGAATGACCGCCGCGAAACCCGTTGATGAGTTCCGATGATGCAGGCGAGCATCTACATTAAGCTTTAATACCCCATCCGGAGGTTTAGTCCATCTGGGAGTCAAGGGCCTATCAAATGCGCCATCCAAAATGAGGGGAGAGGCCCTGCGATGTTCCTCCAAATACTCCTTACACCAATTTAGAACGTTTGCAAGATCCGGTTTCAGCCCGTCAATCCTTAGTGAATTCCGCAAAAATCAGATCCTCCAACAGCAGATGATGAAAAGGCACAGGTCGTCCGTCCACTGATTTTGTACAAGAGAGGTGATTAATTCCTGAACCGTGGCCAGAAGAACGATCCTCCTTGCGATCCAGAACCAAATCCCTTTAGTTAGCTCATAGTCCAAAAATAGATGATTGGAATCCTCCACTTCAGACCTGCAAAACAAGCACCGTGGGTCAATATCAATACCTCGCCTTTGTAGATTCATAAGAGTCGGGAGCCTATTCTTGAATAGCCTCCAACCAAAAATAAGGATCTTGCTTGGAAGCTTTGTCCGCCAGATTTCCTTATAGGTGAGGGAGTGAGGAGAGCATCCATATCCCGAGCTAAGAACTCTGTAAGCCGATTTTACGGAAAAGACCCCGCGTGGTTCAAACTTCCAATAGATCGTGTCATCTTGTGAGGGAAAGGGGGGGACTCTGATTGATAATGCGCCACCCTTCATCCTCAGCTGCCGCCAGGATGCGATCTTTAATCCATGTGGATGAGGCATCGCAAATAAAATGGCTAACTTTAACGTCTTCAGGAATGGACAATGGTAGGGGGCCAGTTTTTGTGATCATGGGCTCGACCCATTCATCCTTGAAGAAACGCACACGGCTCCCATTTCCAATTCGCCATTTGTACCCAAACTTGATCATGTCCCTTGCCCCCAAAATGCTCTTCCATGTAAAGGAATCAGACTGTTTTGCGCAACAACTCCAAATATCCCCGTGCGGGAAGTATCTGGCTTTAAGCACCTGAAAGCAAAGAGAAGTCGTTACCGAAGAGAGTCGCCCGGCTTGTTTTGCAAGAAGAGCATAGTTGAAGAGATTGAGGTCCCGAAAACCTAATCCGCCAGAGAATTTAGTCTTGTACATCTCTTGTCACGCTACCCAACTCATTTTCCGTTTGCTACCCAGTTCACCCCACCAAAACCTGCTTAACATCACATTGAGGTCAGAGCAGAAGGATTTGGGTAGAAGGAAGATGCTCATGGTATAAGTCGGGATCGCCTGAGCCACAGCCTTTATCAACACCTCCTTGCCACCCCAGGAAAGAAGTTTCCCCTTCCACCCCTGAACTTTGCGCCAGATCCTCTCCTTCAAGCCCTTGAACATGTTCCTTTTAGTTCTCCCCAACCATGCCGGAAGGCCAAGGTAGTTCATCAACTCATTGCCAGAAGCCCCCAACTGAGCGAAAATGTCGTCCCGTGCACGAACATCAGTGTTGGAGCTAAAAAATACGGATGTCTTATCCATATTTACCACCTGCCCCGAAGATTCAGAATATTGGCGAAGAATATCCAGGAAGGCACTGATATCAGAAGCAGAGGCCCGTAGGAAAATAATTGCATCGTCTGCAAATAATAGATGAGTGAGAGTAGGCCCGTGAGGGTTGATTTTGATTCCATGAATACTCGCTCGAGCAGCCGCATCGGAAATCAGAACTAAAAGCCCTTCAGCGCACATAATGAACAGATAAGGGGAGAGCGGATCTCCCTGTCGAAGGCCCCTCTGTGGCTAGAAATACCTCGTCTTGAAGCCGTTGACATTTACACGGTAGGACACCGAAGTGACACAACTCAAAATCCAGTTCGTCCATGTCTGGCCGAAATTCATTGCCTCCATGATCGTTAGAAGAAACTTCCACTCAATTCGGTCATACGCCTTCGACATGTCCAGTTTAATAGCCAGCTCCCTCCGTTTCCTCCCCTGACATCTGCGCAGGTAGTGAACGGCTTCATAGGCCACCAACATATTATCAGTAATCAGTCGGCTCGGGACAAAAGCACTCTGCTGCTCACTAACTACTTCATGAAGGCACAATTTGAGTCTATTCGCCAATATTTTAGCCAAGATCTTATATATTACATTGCAAAGGCTAATGGGGCGAAAATGGGATAAATTTTGAGCTCCCGCTTGTTTTGGGATCAAAACCAGAGTAGTGGAGTTAACTGATTTCAATTGGGAAACCTGAGCAGATGGATTGGCATTCTCCATGAACCGTTTGCACCAAAGGAAAATATCCTGGCCCACTGTGCTCTAATGTTTCTGGAAGAAACCCGCTAACATCCCGTCAGGCCCCGGGGCTTTTGTAGGGCCCATCGCCTTGACCGCAGATGCCACTTCCTCGAAGGCCAGGGGCCTGGTCAGATTATCTCTCTGTAGAGAGGAGATTCTACGGGTTATCAAACTTTGGACCCACGAAGCATCCGAAGGCCTCGAGGAGGAGAAAATGTCAATGAAGTGATTAAGGGCGAGGTCTTGCATCTAATCTTGATTTGACACCCACTGGCCATCTTGGTCTTGGAGAGCCTCAATGGAGTTCACTCGTCTTCGGTTCGATGCCATTCGGTGGAAGAATCTCGTGTTTTTATCTCCGGCATGAAGCCAATGAGCTTTCGCACGTTGCCGCCACATTTGTTCCTCATCTTGAAGTAAGAGATTAATCTTGACTTTTGTTTCCTGAATTTCGTCATCTCTCTGATCAGAAGGGCATTGAGACATGAGGGAGAGCAATTCCTTTTGGTTCCGCACAATTGATTGCCTTAGATTTCCCCGCTTGAGCCTATTTCATTTGGTAAGCGCTTTGCAACATTCTGTAATCTTCCATCCCATGAGATCCGTAGGAGGAACAAAAAAGGGGGGACTTGAGACCCACACTTGCTGTACAATGCGATGTGCTTCCTTATCTCTGGCCCAAAATAGTTCATAACGAAACTCTCTTGGGGGTCTCCTCCTGGCTTTCCTCGAATCCAACAACAGTATCAGTGGACAATGATCTGATATAGTCGCAGTCATGTGAGATAGTTTGGCAAAAGGATAGAGAGATAACCATTCAGGCGTCGCTAAACCCCTGTCCAGCCGAGCTTCAACCCTTTGAGCTCCCCTTCGATTATTACTCCAAGTCATGGGATTACCCACAAAGCCCAAGTCCATGAGATTGCAACTGTCCACTGCATCACAAAAAAGATCCATTTGTGTCTGGGAACGTCTCCTTTGGCTAAGATATTCTGTGTGTCCCATGACCTCATTAAAATCACCCAAAACAAGCCATCGATCATTCGAGCCACCTTTCAGTTGCTCCAGCATTTGCCAACCAAGATGACGATATTGAGAAACCGGATGTCCATAAAACCCTGTAAATAGTCATCCCAAAAAATCCGCATGGATATGGTGCGCAGAGAAGCTCAAAATCTTAGCAGGTTGAGAATTATTCCACAAAAGAGCTAAGCCACCGCTTCTAGCAACCGGATCCACAGCGAAACAAGAGTCAAAATTCAGCTTTCTCCTAATTCCCTCCATCTCCCTTGCCGTTCGCTTTGTTTCACAGAGATAGACGAGATTGGGACCTTGATTCCTGACCGGGTTGAGGAGGCATCGAACTGCCCGTGGGTTCCCAAGCCCACGGCAGTTCCAGGCAAGAATGGCCATGTTACCTGAGGTGGGACTGAGGTCATCCCTCAGTCTCCACCTCCATTGTACTGCATGATTTCGCCCGTTTGGTGCAATGTCCACACTCCTCAGAGGTACTGCACTGGCCTCTTTTCCTGGTTGCCTCAGAGTAGCCCACGAACTCCTTCCTATTATTATTAGCATCTGAGAAACCCCCATCATTCACACCCCTTGCCAGCCTTTTCCATCTGCCTTTTGGTTTTGGGGTAGACTCGTCCCTCTCACAATGCCCCATATCCTTTTGTACCTGGTTTTGGGAAGCTTTGGTTTGGTTACCGACGTTGGTGTTGTTATGAGGCGTGTCTCCCATCGTGGATTCATCATCTGCGTTAGGCCAGCATATTTATGGACCTTCCCAAGCATATGCGGCTCATGATCTTGTTGTGGATCTTGCTTTGGCTCATGATCTTGCTGTGGAGACCCATCATGCTGATTGCCAGCCCCCCAGGTTTGACTCTCAGGCAGGTTGTGAGTTCTGGTGTGGATACCGAGCATTATCGGTTCATATTGTAAAGGCGTTGCATCTGGCATTCCCTCGTTGTGGTCCTGCATTGAACCACTTCCACATTTTGAAGAATCTGTCGTGTAGAGCTCAGACTTCATTCCAATGGTGTCTGCATCTGCAATCAGACAAGCCATCGTGACGTAGTGGTATCCGTCATTCGGCACGGCCAGTCATGGTTCTTCCTGTTGGGGCCGTTCGCACATTTCTCCACCGAATCTGGGCATTACCTGATCCATCTGCCTGGATTCACTCCCGTCACTCACATTCACAATCAGACCCTGCAGTAAGGCGTGCTGGACAGCACCATGAGGAGGATCCTTCGGCAATGGGTTATAGTAGATTGCATGGATCTGAGCATCTTCTGCCGACACCGGCCATTGGTCCGTTTGGAGATCCTTGCTGCTGCGTCCATTCAGACTTGAGTCGGATGGAGTCTGGTTTTTGGATGGCAGATGGGCTGCCCCGACCTGCTACTGCACTCCCAGTGTATCTCCCATTGATTCATCCGCGGAGCCAGAGGGGAATTCCCGGTGGGTGTCTCCTTTCCCTCCAACGTATTTCGTTGGTTGCACACGATTCCCATAATTTGCCTGAATCCGAAGTGTCATTGGCCTGGTCCCCACCCTCAGGCAACTGCCGTACTTCATGTCGGCTTCACACACTTTCTCTGCCTTGTTTGCTAGTTCGGGACAATCTTTGTGCGCATGCCCCATCACCCCACAGTAGAAACAGAAGGTTGGGAGTTTTTCATATTGGAAACTAACCCATCTCTTATGCTGTGAGGCTACTTGGATGAAGATCCCTCTCCTCAGCGGCAACGAGCAATCTACCGTGACCAGCATCTTTAGTTCCTTCTCATTTGCTACAACTTCATGCAGTTTCTCAAAGGAACATCCAATACGCTGACCCAGTTGATTTTTATCAATCAGGTACGGTGCCCCAACTACATGCACCCACACAGGCGTTTTGACGAGCACTACTTGAGCAGCCGACATCTCCATATGCAGGTCTTGAAGCAGCACTAAATTCCTCTCAAAGAGCCACGGTCTGCCCCCAAGGATTCGATTTTTGTCCGATTGTACCGAGAAGGCAATGCGGTACAAGTTCTCCCCCATCTCCGTAAAGACAAAGTTGCCTCGAGTCCTCCATAGTCTTCGCATGGATGAAAAGAAGTGCTCCCGGTTATAGGACTTAGATGTCCACACCGAGCAGAGGATTGCATCCGTCGTGCCCGGATCAATCTTTTTGACAGCGCTGGTTGATAGGGTCATTGTTTGGAGTTCCTCACCCAGAAGATCTTCCTCGCATGGATTCATCATCCCAGTTCGTAAAGTCCCTGTTCGATGGTTTGCTATTCCACTCCCCCTCACTCAGCGGCACTCGTCATGTCCGCGAGTTTGAAATGCTTTTCCCTTCGAGGCGATTAGATGATGCAGGGAAGACGAGAATTCGGGGAGAAAAACGCTGGTACCCTCCACCCCGTTCCGAGCGTGACCACCGTCACCAATCGGAGCAACTTGGGGAGGAACTTAACCTCTAACTTTGTAACATTGCATGTTCAACCCATGTTTTAATAGTTGCTAAAGCAACCCTCTAAGTTTAAAGATTTTGCAAATTGAAACCTCTATTAGAAAATTAAAGTTTATACTCTTTTTTGATAAATGAAATTGCCCCTAATTACTTTTCGACTTCGATCCAATATGTAATAAATGTGGTAAAAAAATTAATAAAATATGTTATCTTGCACATACACATTAGGTAGAGGAGATGAGGTAAAATAAAATTTTAAATATATATATAATAATAAGATGCATATAATAAATATACAGCATCAGCATTAGCAGCACATTTAGGGGAGACATTTTAAATATACGAAGGGGTGGGGATACAGAGTCAATTAGGGAAAGAGGTAAGGTCGACAGTAGAGCTCAGATTTTGGGGGAAAGAAAAAAGCATGTCATTTCTGGGTTTCTCTTAGAAAATCCCTTTGTGTGTGCGCCTATTGAAGTAAGCAGAAATTCATTGAAGTAAGTGAAAATTTTATATCTTGAAGGATGAGTGAGAATTTTGAGCTTTTACTAAATCCGTCAACTTGCTCAAAACTCCATAGATTTATGTTATTCATAAAATTAGAAGCATTAGAAGGACATACATTAAACAAGGAACTTAAATATATGCCTAGGAGAGAAATCATATTATGTTTGGGTGGGTATCCAAGCTCCCGAAACCCACCATTAATGCATGGATGGGGTGGAAGAAGCCGCTGTGAAATTTGACAACGAGAGGACTTCTGTAGAGAAATCCTTGTGATTTTTATAAATTACAAAACAACCCCTAATATGTTAGAGAAATTGCTCATTGATTCTTTGAAGAAATAATATTCAAGACATAGTTTTAGTGGATTTTATATGATATTCGGTTGAAAATAAATTGAAGAAAACCTTCTTCGAGTCATAGTTTTTTTTTTTTTTTTTTTTTGCCAGAGCAGCAAACGTTGAATGGTATTTGGCATTTGCAGAACATAAGAATCGAATCCCAGTAGCAGGGTATGAAACCCCATGCGAAACCAACTGCCCTGTGGGCAGGTTCGCCTTTGAATCATAGTTTTTATTTTCCGATAAAGTAGGAAAAAAGCCCCAAGTTAGTTGGAACTTTTGGGGTTAAAGCCATGAGATAAATATTATCCAAAAAAATCCTTAAATTTGTTGAAAAGTTTTCCAATAAATTTGTAGGAAATATTACAGAAAAACCCCATAAATTTTGCATGTGTGTGGTGTGCCTCGTTTTTTTTATGGTTGGGCTCGCTGGCCTGGCCTATTCGCAGCCTAGTTCTGTTGATAGGCTCTAGTGTGGATGAGCCTAGCAAATTTGTAGGCTTGCATAGCTCAAACCATTCATAGACTCTTTAAGCTTAGCCCAGGAGCTAGCCCAAGAAGACAGCCCATAAGAGGGCCCAAAGAACAACACATAAGGTGCCCATGATGCAGCCCAGAAGCTAGCCCAATAAATTGCATCACGTGGCACTCTCTTAGCCTTTCAATTTTATTTAATCATCCCAGAATGTTCGATTTTGAAGATTCAATTATTGATTTTTACATTTTTGGACTTTTCAATCTATTTGATAGGTCTGATTAGTCGTAAGAGGTCACTATGATGAGTTACCGATGGGCAATTATGAGTGGAGCCTTTCAATTCTATTTAATCACATCTTGGCCTCAAAATGTCCGATTTGATGAAACCAACTATCGATTTTTATATTTTTTTGATGTTTTAAATTCATTAGATGGGATGGATTAGTCGTGGGGATTCAATATTAGAACATATTGATGAACAAATGTTAATTGATGAGATTTTGCTTGATCATGGTCCACTAAGATAGAAATAAATATTCCTAAGTATTAAACTTAGGATTTAACATTGTTCCAACTATGACAAAGCATGAAGAGTTGACAAAAGTGGATTTAGATGATTTACAAGTTGAGTATCTTTATTAGTGTGTAAATATTCTCTTTAGCATAATAAAATATACTACGTGTGGTGGGATGCCTGCAAGTAGAATTATTATCATTATAGTGCAGTGGTGCCACTTGAAAATGATTACATGACGCATTATTTGTTGGTGTTGGTCTACGAGTGGGTCATAGGTTTTACCGAGAGGCTACTTGATATAAACTATATACGAAGAAACTTGAAAATACAAGTGTGTGGTACCTAATCCATTTAAAGTTAGTTTTCTTGTAGGTCTTAGTCTTAGTTTGAAGGTTACCCAGTGTGTGATTTGAGGGTAGGTTCTAGGCTTTGCTGGAAGACTACCTAGCATGTGATTTTAGGATAGGTCTTAGGTATTGCTGGAAAGCTATATGTTGATCGTGGAGTGATTTTCAGGCAGGTCCTAGGCTTTGCTAAAAGGTTGTCCAGTGTGTGATTTGAGGATAGGTCCTAGGCTTTGCTGGAAGACTACCTAGCATGTGATTTTAGGATAGGTCTTAGGTATTGCTGGAAAGCTATATGTTGATCGTGGAGTGATTTTCAGGCAGGTCCTAGGCTTTGCTAAAAGGTTGTCCAATGTGTGATCATAAGGTAAGTTCTAGACTTTTATGAAAACTCAATACTAGCTTTATATGTCAAGCTAGTGAGTTGTTTGTATTTTCATACCTATTGATGATGTTGAAATATTATTATTCTCTACAATTTACGTAGTGATGATGTTTACTTATGAATGTTATAACATAATAATATATAAATTTCTATTTACCGAGTTCTTAAGAACTCACCCCACATTAAATATATGATTTTCAAGTAATGTTGAATCATTAACTCGTAGATGTATGGCAAGAGGGGTAAGGCATGAACTCTAAGAGTAAAATAAAGTAGTTTTACTTTCTTTACTTTGACAAGTTATGCTCAGATTTTTATTATGAGCTTGTAATAATTGATATGTAAATCTTGTGAATGAAACATATTTATAATATGTATGCGAGTAAGTAGTTTGACTGTAATTGTAAATATGTCCACATAGACCATAATTACAGATTGTTCGCAATTTCATCACAAGTGCACGGGTCGTAGATTGTAGCATATAAATTATCGATCCTCAGAGAATTTAGAACTATAAACTTTGCTTTTAAACGCTTTCGTGTCAAATATAAAAAGAATAAAATAAATAAAATAGAATAGAAAGTAAAAGAGTGGAAAGAGAAAATTAAATTGAAAACTAGAACGAGTTGTAGAAAACAAGGATGCGAGTACATAAGGTATATGATTTCATATGTGTTTTTTTTACAAAGGGTAGTAGTATAATTATTTAATCTGAATATTGTATGTTAAAGGAGAACGTACCCTAATTTATTCATGCACCTTCTTTCGAAACCTACAAGGCGTATCCTAATTTTCTTAACCACCTATTCTTATATGATTAAGTTAATTAGAATCCATTAAGTTTTATGGCTTGTTCATAGAATTTCTCAAAGTCATCATGCTTATTCTCATGGTCTTAGATTTTCAGATTTAATATCTTGGTTATCGTATATTGGATTTCCACCTCTTGGTTCCATCACCTAATATATAGAATCATATCAAAGTATGAGTACGAAGCAAGCATTAAAATCACAATATACTAAATTAACAATAATATACATCATAAATAAATTGAAACCACACATCACGCTATATTATACGCATGTTATATCCTAAACCTTAGATTAAGGCTTAGCCGAATATATTTAAGTCCAAAATAAAATTCAAATTCAAAACTATATTAAATAAGACAATTAAAATTAAAAAGAAAAAGAGATAGAAAAGTTTATTGGTTGAAAGCCCCAATGGTATATCGGCCCCTCTATGCAACTTGCCGGTGCACCTTTTGCGCGTGCTTTCCACCAAATCGTCACCCCTTCTCTCTCTTTCTTTCTCAATTTTCTCAATTTCCCCTCTGCCCAATTTCTCTCTCTGTCGATTTTCTGCCTCTGAAAATCTCTGTGTAAATTCCCCCATTCTTCTGTTCGGAACTCCCTTTTGTAAGTGATGGTTTCGGACCACTTAATGACGCAATCCGAATTGCGTAGGAGTAGAATTTGCCGAACAGACGCTTTTGATTAGGCTAAGGGCGGTTGCGCATTGGCTTTGCTTGAATGGATGGCCGACTATTAGTGGGCCCCACATCAATGATTTCTGACTTGAACGGAATTTTGCTGGATACATAAATCCAGGCCGTGATCTAGACAGCCTATTGCATTGTCGATATTTCATTGAATGAAATTACGTACATTAATTTCTATCTGCTAGATTAATTGGACGGTCCAGATGGGCTATTTGCTGCTGATTTAAACGGCGGTTGGGATTTTGAAATAAAAGGCCAGCTTGGACGGTGGAGATTTTCCTCGTGGGGCCCACTAGATTTCCTGTAGTCATGGATCTGGCCTGGATGCTTAGGACGGTGCTAGTGGATAGCTAGATTTTATCAAGGCATTACTTAGGGGATGTTTGGATAGGTGTAAAATGATGGGATTGTGGGAAATGGTGGGAAATGAAAAAGAGAATTTTTTGAAAAATGTGTGATTGATAGGAAATGATAGATGTATAGTTGAAATAAATAGGGTTGTTGTATGTAGTTGGTAGGAAAAATGATTGGAATGTAGGGATAAAAGTGGAAAAAACAATATGATTGATAGAATAATAATTAGCATTGGAAAACGAAATACCATGAAAAAACCATGGTTCCCATGGTTACACCTATCCAAACGTCCCCTTAGATAATTGGACGGCTGAGATTTCAGTATAGCTGCTGAATATTGGACGACGCAGATGCATGAATTTGGCATCCTGGCTTGGGCGATTAAGATGCTGCTCATATGGACGGCTTGCTTTAGCTGAAATTTTGGAAGTCTTTGATTTTGGTGCAGATTTCTGGTGGAGCCCAATGCAAGGATGGTGGATATTGCTGCACACCAAAGAATGGACGACCAGGATTTAATTATAGATTGGAGAATCTGATGGACAGCTTGACTATTGGCCCCACGCTTGGACTTATTAATCTACAATAAAAAATGTAATTAAATTATCAATTCGTCAAGTTCGTCAACAAGTTATTAATAAAAAATATTTCAAGCCCATTTAATTTCATAGTAATAAATAAATTGCAATTTCAACACAAAAGATTGCAAAAATTATTTAAATAACTTGAAATTAATATTTAATACCCAATTGTTGTAAACACATATTTTAAAATTAATTTTCACATTAAATTCAAATAATTACTGACCAAATTAGTATCATGTGCCCACAAAATATATTATTAAATGTCCAATTATCACAAATATATCCACAGCGTTATAACGCCGTTATGGTGCCATTACCGCGTCGTTACTGTACGGGTATTTTTACAAAGATATGCAAATTATATGGATATACTTGCAAAAAATATTCATATAGTTTGCATATTTTTACAAATAGACTCCCGCTGTAACGGTATCGTAACGACGTGAATTTTTTTACAATTATAGTCAAACTGTACATAGGCTATTAGCAATTTCAAAAATTATGTGGATATATTCGCAATTATTGTCAAACTAAGTAGGTATGTTTGTAAATCACTCTATTTATGTATGAATTGTGAGTCACTCATCAAATGTCATTTAGGTATGATTAAAAGATTATGTTGTGGGTAAGCTTGAGGCACTGCCTTGAGTTGAGGTCGTGAAATCACACAATAAGCCAAGGGAATCCGCCATCCAGTTGTTGCCCACTTCGATTGCTCGTGCTAAACAAACACTTGCATACATGTCGTTGCTTGCCGATACAAGATTGCACATGCTTGCCTGGCCTTGCCTGCAATGCTACTAGATAAGACGCCATTGTTTGATGGCCATGATTTACAGAATTGACTAAAATAAGGAATGATGCACGACTCGGGAAAAAATAAGGGCAGATATCTTCCATTGATTTGCAGAGGGGTTGTTTAGTGGAAAATTGTGGTTCGTACAATTGCTTGGTTGGACGATTGAACAACTAAGATCTTCACATTTTCGATGTTCATTTTTGTTAAAACCAGTGGTTTGGATCTTGTGGCCAATGGATGAGGTGTGGTTGCGATTTCACTAGCCGTCATGGAAAACCTAAATAAAGAAGCGTCAGACTTGGGAGATGTTGACTTGATTGTATATGGCAGAACAAAATCTTGTTATTGCGTTTGAATATGCTGACTTCCACGGGGGGAATTGAAAAGCAACCACCAAATTTTATGGAGAGGAGCCACTTGCCGGATCTAAAAGGATGTTGTAGAGACACTCTCTCAAATATACATGTGTCAGCACACGTGTATCAAGAAAACTCAATGCATCGAACACGTGACAGGGGATAAGGTATGAGACCAAATCCTTCGTCATTACTCCAACTAATCTCTTACTAGATAGGAACACTAACACACTTCTGGCATACGTTCCTCATATATTGGAACCACCTTAACACCACTTTAAAAGCAAAACATTTCCACCGAAGGAGGGACGGAGAAATTTTCCTAAAGACTCTATATTAACTCCCTCTCTAAAACTCTCCAAAGACCCCTAACCTTCAAGAAATATCTCTAAGGGTCATCTTGACTATCTCTTTTCAAAGGCAGCTAGACACACAAAGGTTTGTCCCACCCCTTTGGGACTCATCTAGGACCCTTCGACATCTATTTGTATTTGTCGGGGATCCTCTCGTACCTTCAGGAAATCCTTCTAGTCCCTTTGTCACCCCTTTCTACTCATTAAGAACCTTCTCAGACCCTTTGTTAGAACTCTATTGAGCCCTTCTCAATCATTTGACAGACTCTCTGTAAGATTTGTCCTCTTACATTTGGCGCCGTCTATGGGAAACAACCGATATACTCTCCCACGTTCCTCAATCTCCTAGATGGCCGTATCACCTAGCTCTCCCTACCAAGAAGAACTCATGGAGGATCAAGATGTACCGGCTTCTCAAAGAGAATTCAGAAACTTAATGCGCATCATTACTGCATGGACGGAAAGATTATCCTCATCAGGATCGCCCCCACCGACACCCGTTGTTGATGGAGTCAACCCCAACACAAGAATCGATGGTAGTAATGTTGCAACGCCTGGAACGATTAATACTCCCCCATTGTGTGTTACTTTACGAACAGTAAGACGCTCCCCTTTCACTGCAGAAATTATTAATGAGCCCCTGCCCCCTAAGTTTAAAGTCCTCACAATGAAGTCATACAATGGAGAGACAAATCCACAGGATCATGTCGACTCTTTCTGTATAACCACCGACTTAATGGGGTTGTCGGATAGGAACGAACGCAGAGCCTTCATCAATACACTTGGAGGGCAAGCTAGACTCTGGTTCCGGAGTTTGCTGCCCGCTTGCATTTCTTCATTTGATATGCAAGTTGATTTTTTCTTAGTACAATTCATTAGCAAGAAAAAGCCATCCAAACTCTCTTATGATTTGCTGCTTATTGAGCAAGGTGAAACAGAAACCTTGCATGATTTTGTTCAAAGGTTCAATCACAAGACAACATTGATACAAGGATTACACCCAAAAATATTGAAAAATGCTTTTATAGTGGGGTCTACGACCAAGTAGACTCTACATGGATCTAAAAGAGCATGAACCTAAAACTATGGCACAGCTTTACGCCAAAATTAATAGGTTCATGCAATCTGAGGAAAGCAACTGACGGTTGAGGATGTCTGTACAAGAAGCCAAAAAATCTAGCAAAAGGAGGCCCCATTCTGCTAAAGCAGAACACTCAGACAAAAAGAACAGAGTTGTGAAGAATTGTTTGTTTTGAATCTACAATTGTAATAGCATACGTGAACTTAGACAACAAATTCCTCCCGACATACTGAAGTTTCAATGAGCTTTGGCATTGACTTAGAGCCACTTACTTTTGCAAAAACACTCATAAATTAAGGGGAAAGACACTGAATTGATTTTTTTAAGTGATAAATATTTCTATTCTTTATATTTAAAAATCTTTTTAAAAAGCAAGAAAGGGAAATTTCATTGGACAAAAAATTACAAAAGGCTATTTTTTGATTGAACGTTTGACATGTAAAATGCTTGAACTCAAAAGGTTAATTTTGCAAAAAATCAAGATACGAGGCCAATATGCAATAAGGTCAAATGTTTTAATGATTGGTTGTGGATTTATGAAATTGGGCAGCTCAATTTGGTTTCAACCTAACACCAATTTTCAAATTGAGTCAATCTAAACAGGGGATCGGTTAACCCAACTCAACTCACATTTACCATATGGATGTATTTAAGAAATGATAAAAATTTTGAATGAAAAATTTTTTGTGTAAAAATTGTTAAATTGATAGAAAATGAAATAACATGATAAGGATAATAATGAGGAGTAAAGAGAATAAAATTAAAATAGATTGGTTAGTTGTATAAGTAATTGTATAGAAATAATTGAAAAGTAAGATAATTTGTACAGGAAGATGCGAAAATCTAATTAAAAAATAAGATAACTGTAGAGAGTAAAAAAATTTACTTGTTGCCGAGCACCCCTTATATGAAATGGTTTTTTTCCCTTCTTCTTTTCTGTCTTTATTACACGTTGCTCGCACTCTTTTCCCTTTCGAGTGATCTTCTTCATCCATATTGCGTGGGCGTCATCTCTATTTGTTTCTTTCCTTCTCCCGTCATCTTCGTTGGCCATGCCACAGCTCTTGCCCTCTTCGGTCGTCATCTTATTTGTCTATGTCATGCCAGCGCCGTTCATCTTTTGTGAAAAGAAAGCCCCAGTATCTCTGAAACATAGCCTAGGATTATGCCATATATCAATGTAATGTACGGTTTTGGAGCTTATAATGTGTATAACGTTAACACAAAATCAACGAAATTGATTAAGGTGCAAATTAGGGTTGGCATTAATACATGCTAATGTGTGAAGTGAATTGAGAAATTATCTGAAAAATAAGAAAAAATAATTGAAAATTTTGCTACGTCAGGTAACGATTGAGTTATAGACCGTATAATTTCAAATTAAACCTCTTCATGTCTAAAATACTATGAAAAATAATTAAATCGAAATAATACAAAATAAAAAATTTGCCATATACGACCTTGTATAACTAATTAAACCTTCGTTTCTATGTATTTGACTTAACTTTGAAAAATTATAGAAAATTATCTAAAGTTTATAATATATCGAATCGGAAAATATTAATGTCAGAAATCTAACAAAATTATAGAACATTATACAAAATAACGAAATATAAAATAAAATAGAAAACATTATTCTCTCATATATTTATGAATTTAATTATATATTTTTATTTGGAATCCAACCATATATTAGACAATTTGTTATTTTGAAAAAAAAAACGAAAAATTGGAAAAATTGGAAATAAAAATGCTGAAATCCACCTACTAGGAGCTCACACATGAGGCAACAAAATCCATCACCATACATGTCGTGTGCTGTTGGAACTTGTAATAGAGACTCCACACGTGTGACTCCTCAAGATCCACAGTGTGGATGTCCCACATGAGCAGCGCGGATGGGAGAATTGTGCCCAACGAAAGTCAAGCATGTGAAACGTAAAGGCACCTGTCCCGCTGCTCCTGCTGCCGGTTAAGTATTGGTCGATTGTTGATTTTGATATCGTCCGCTGCATTTATGGTAAATTTTCCATTATAAATGTTTAAGAACCGTTGTTGATCGTAGCAGAAAGGAGAAGTGATTAAATGTTCAAGAATTCTTGCTAGTGTGGAATCGTGGACAGCTGGTTTTGGCAGAAAACAGGGACGGTGCAGTGGAAAACGAGGATTAATCCAATCAATCAAAACTATAAGACAGCTAAAAATGGATTAAATTGAAATATTTTGCATTTTTTTATAATTCGAGGCTTATATCTTAAAGAAAATGCATAGATCATGATTAATTTGATTAGTTTCAGCAAGATCGTGGTTAAACTTTTCTGCCAGCAGGGATTTTATGCCAGATTTTTATATTAATGATATTTTTTTTTAAGTCAGCGTGAAATCAATCCCCAGAAAAAAAAAAAAAAATTGTAATTCACAAATAAGCTACAATTTCTGTGTTGGAGGTCATTTAAGTGGACCAGAATTCGAATTCAAAACTGTCCTGTTCCTTTTCATCGAAAAACAAGAAGACTGTCATTTCTCAGAAAAAAAAAAAAAACAAGAAACAAAAAAACTGTCCTGTTCCCCTTAAGATAAAAATTTATTTTTAAAAAAAAAAAAAAAACATGTCCACAGTTCTCTTGGCTTTTTGGTTCGATTTCTGCTGGGATGAAAACGGAATTGAAGTTCATATATCCGTGTATAAATTAATTAAATTCACAATGGGATATATTTCAGATAACTAAGGGGATGTTTTTTTATACTAAAAACATTTCAAATTAAAACTTTTCGCTTTTAATAACTACCATATTTTTAAATTTTTTTTTTTTTTTGTACAACTATCTTACTTTTTCAATCATTTCTATACAACTCATATATCTAATATATCTATTTTAATTTTATTTTCTTTACTCATTATTATAACCCTTATTATATAATATCATTTTTTCTTATTTCAAAGAATCAAAAGTTTTATCATTTCTCCAACATACCTTAAAATTTTAGAATATACCAAGATTTATGGCTCGGATATCTACAAATCTATATGAATTGGATTTTTTAAATTCAATTATTGCATATGCGCATATAACTGCTGGAAAAGGCAGTCATAATGTTAGCTTGAGTAAGATTTGCTTTCATAACTATAATTTTTATGTAAATTGAGTTTATGTTTATAATTTGAAACTTATTTTAAATATGCATATGAATTTTTTTTTAAAATTCGTTTTTATGCATATGACGAGGCTCAATCTCTTTTCTTTTGAAAAATATTTTTTTTTAAATCCAAACTACCTATTGAGTTTATTAATTTCAAATTAGTTAATATACAAAAAAATCATTATGATTGGAAACCTTGGTGGGTCAAATCAATTTTTAAACAATTTATATTTATTAGGCATCACCAATGTAGCATATCAAGTTCAAATTAATAAACACAATGAGTAGTTTGAATTTATTAAAAACAACTTATCTTTTTAAAAATCATTTGTTTAAAAGATTCATAGGTTTATGTAGGGATGCACCTATAATAACACATCCGAATTAATAAATAAACAAAGCCTAAACACAAGATGTGGCATAACACGTAAACAGACTGATTCCCAAGCCGCTACTCAATATAACATATACACTTCCCAACTAGCAACCCTATAACATCTTCTAAAATCGAGGAATATGGGCTACAAAAGTGGGCACACTCTTACTCCAAATGGATGTGCGATGTTGCTATAAAAGGGAAATCACTTTTCCTTATTGAATAAGGACTCTGTCCGGACTAGACTCTTATCAATTCTACATCTCATACTTCTTTGTTTAATCTTTCATAGCATTCCAACCAATATTGTCAGAACCCAACTAGGGATCAAATCAGTAAATGGACTGGTCTGGTTCAAACCGGCTCAACTGGTTAAACAAACCAGTTTGAACCGGCAACATCATCATGACATATTTATGATATCATATATGTTTAATTATTTTAGTTAATTGCATATTAAAAATTATATATTCATAACTCCTACTCTATATGTTAAACTAATCATCACAATAAATCATGTGAAAAAATTAATGGAAAATTTTTAAAAATTCATTAGCTAAGCACAAATATAACATATTAAATTTTAAAAAATTAACTCAATCAACTGACCTGAAATGTAGAATAAGTCTTGAATGTTGACAGTTAGGCGCTTAGATTTTCCTTATTTATATCAACCTGTTTGCGAATTGCACTTTTATAAACATATCTAATAAAAAAGAAATATAAATCATTGAGAACTGAACAATTAAATCATACATAATAATATAAAAATTAAGAATAACTCGCATGCTCAACAAATATAAGATACAATTTAGCTCTGCGCACTCATTTACCATTATTGAGAAAGCTTCTAATACTATGTGATTTATGCTTTTTGCTAGACATCCAAAAAGTGTACTATTCCAAGCATGTAAATTCCTTGTGCACATTTCGTCAAACAAATTTTCTGCATCGTCCAATATGATAAAACTAGCATTAAGCTCAACAAGCCGCTCCGCCAAATTGCATTTTGCCCCAAAACCCAATTTCAGAATCCTTATAAGAAGTCTTTTTGCATGCAACAGTTTTTCGGAATTTAAGCATCCATCCAATAGCCGTAAATTGGTCATCCTATCAGCACGCGGGCAACGTTCTTCCATTAAACGAAGCACATGAGCTATCCTTGATAGGATGTTCTTATGTTGTGCACCTCACAGTTTTGCCATCAAAGAATTCATCAACGACATGACAAGCAGCGAATTGACTAAAACCAACAAAATTTGTCCAAGCAACAACCCAGATAAATGGCTACAGTTCATATAAGTAGGAAAGAATGAGAAAGAAGTAATTAACAGAAAAAGAACAACCACAACAAGGAATGAGAATTTGGCGTTGAGCATCTGAAGCTCTACCCCAAGGAGGTTCTACTGGTTATGAAATTTGAAGGTCATTGCCACGATAAATTGACAAGAGGGGTTTCGAAGTTAACGGCTAGAAACCTACCTGACCTTGATTATTATTCTTATAGCATCCTTGAGTAGAGGACGCTGGAGTCGAATGCTAGAGCTTATGATGTAGCAATTGAATACCAGAGCTTATGACGTAATAATTGAGTGCTGGCGATGGCAGTCGACGGAGAAAAGGACTGGGGTAAGCCTTGCCGTCACAGGTAGCCGAGGATGGGGAAGAAAATCAATAATGGAAGGGAGCTAGGGATCTTTTGTTTGGGGCAAGAGCGCGGGAGGCAGATTTGGGTGTAGGGGAATAGAGTTATAGATTTTTTATTTTAGGTAGGAGCGCAAGAGGTAGATTTGGGAGCAGGGGCATTTTCCATTTCGATGCTTTTTTTTACTCAAAACCACCAAATCTGGTCATACCATGATTACCAATTTGAGCGGTTTGTTTGAAGCAACCAAGATTGGGTTAGTTGAACCAGGACCAGGAATGGTTCTCGGTCGAACCAGACAGACTGACCGGTTCGGTCCAATTCTAACAATACTAATTTTGACCCCTTTGACGAAACCCTTTAGGTTTATGTTATGTTCTTTTTGGATTCACTACATCCCCTTTTGGGAATTATCCCAAACCCTCAATCAACAACCTTTGAATTCATTTCAACCCTCTCACAGGCACCTATGATGTTTAGAATCTTACAATATATTTATAACAAGTTTCAAATTATAGTCATTAATTGCATTTGTGTTAAAAATATGGACGTAAACACAAATCCCCACTGAGTTTTAATTTATTTGATAAATCGAATACATGATTTGTTAGGACTTAGGATCAACCCTAATTCCTAGCTGTTCCAATGGCAATGTCGTCATTCGTCTTCACGTCCTCAACTTGCGGGCCTTCATGGCTATAATTCTAGACCCGGAGATTTTGGGGACGTTTGGTAAGATGCATTTGCGTGGGAACGTGGGAATTGATGGGATTTCGGCGTAGTAAAGAGTCAGCCGTCAACGACGCATTTGTAGTTTTGTACGGTGCGGCAGCTTGGAATTCGTTCGGCGCGGGACGCGCAAATTTAAATCCTGCACATGCAACGCACCTGACAACGCACTGCAGCGGAATCACCAGAAGCGATGGCCCAGCACATATGCACATAAATCGTGATTTCACATATGCACATTTTATAATATACCATGTTATTCATCATAAAAAATAGCGATTTTAAGTTATTTTTCATTACTTAAAATCGTGATTTTTAAAAATAAAAATGAAATACATAAAAGTATTATAAAATGACAAACTTGGAATATGAATATAAAGCAATTAAAAAATTAATAAATAATGTAGATGTGTAATTGTGGTTTTTTTACGCAGCCTACACCGCGCACATCACGCTAGAGGGGTATATTTTACTGCCTAGGTACGAAATTTTTAACGTGCAATCTATTTTAAGCCCACAATAATTATATCAAAATTTCATTCATTCATTTAATTTATTATCTTTTGTTTTAACATGCATTAAAAATTGAATCAAATTCTTAGGTGGGTTGTACATGCTAAAAATTGTGTATAATCGCCTATAAATTGGAGATTCTTCGACACGATTTAATAAACTTGAATGAGATGGATAAATAGAGAGCGTATTGATGCATATTTAAAATGAAAAAAATTATATTGAAAATATAACGAATTATATTAAAGAAGAAAATACGCATTCCATTTAAGTAACAGTTACTTAGATTTTTCCTTAAAAAAATAATTACTTAGATTTTGATTCGTGGTCATGGATAGGCTCGAAATGGGATGTTACTGAAATCTTTGATAGCAACGGCGCTAGTACAGTATTTACCAGTGTGTGTTAGAAGGCTCCAAAGTATACTACACATCCTTTAATAGAGGCAAACCCATTTGTGTCAGTATATTTTCAGGTTCGTGTTGCACCCTTCATGCATGTTATCCTCTTTTACAGTCATGTTTACCGCACTAATACATCACAACAACTTACATAGGGATGTATAGGAGCGCTTGATGGAACTCACATTCCTACAACACCACCATCAGGACCAAATTCAGCTTGGCGGAATAGATATAGGAGGTTGACTCAAAATGTTCTAGCTGCATGCGATTTCAACATGAGGTTCACATATATATATGCCGGTTGGGAGGGTCGAGCCCATGATAGTAAAGTCCTACAGGCTGCAACAGATGACACTGAGGATCCATTTAAAGTTCCAACAGGTGCCACTCGAATCCCGTGTCTTGAAAATTAAGTATGTCCATATTAGAGGACTATATCGCTAACCATATGTGCTGGATTTTAACCTTTGGACGTACAGGGTCTTATTATCTAGTTGATTTGGGTTACCCACATTGTCCCGGCTTTATGGCACCATACAAGGGTGTACGTTACCATTTGCAAGAGTATCAAAGGGGTCGAACACCAGAAAATTATCAAGAATTATTTAACTACAATCATGCAAAGTGGAGAGCCCATGTGGAAAGGTTATTTGGTATATGGAAGAGTCGTTTTCCCATATTGAAAAGTGCCACCAAATACCCTTACAACGTCCACACAATGATTATAGCAGCTTGTGCCATCCTACACAACTACATGACAATTATAGATGAATCAGAATTACCAGAGCAACTGCAATTACAGGGGGACGCTTCAATGAATTCAGTCGACATGGAGGAGGAGGTCGAAGAGCCAACCATGATTAGGGGTTTTTCAGATATAGCATTACAATCTTGGAAGGACTTTCGTGACGATATTGCTCAACGAATGTGGAATGATTATCATAGAGATGTGTAGCCAATATCGTCGTCATAGCTCTCAACACTAAGCATCATTTACTTTTATGTTTATTATGCCTGTAGTTTGTGATTTAACTTGCTGAATACTTGTCATTTGATAAATCAAATATTGGTTTAGTAGAATGGTGCTTCAATGAGTGAATTGGTTTATTTTTCTCATGTCTCATGCCTTCTATCCTTATTTTGTAGTTCATGGTATATGTGGTTACTTTTATCAATTATATCTCAATCACATAATTGTGCTGCATCTTGATATTTGTAGTATCGTACAGAGATAGGCCCAATGGATCCAACATTTAGCAGATCCATGAGCAGTGGGTCTCGTCAGGCTTCTAGAGGTAGTACTGACAGAAATTCTAAACGGTCTAATGAAGAAAATTTTCGATGGGCAGAAGAACATGATAGAAGGCTCATTAGGCTTCTAGTAAAAAATAAACAGTCTGGTCGCATATGTGGTAATAGCTTAGCCAAGGCTATAGTCATGCGAATTGCATCAAGGCTAAGCAATGAACTTAGCGACATTATTGAAGTTCCCCTTAAGTGGGAGCAAGTTCGAAACAGGTGGCATCATTTTAAAGAGCTATACCGACGTATGGCAAGAGTTCAAGACAAATCTGGAATGGAATGGGATGAGTCTCGTATGATGTTTGATGGGTCAAATGAACAATGGGCAAATCTTATCGAGGTAGCTAATTAGATTTTCGTAATGTTTTATATGTTTGTAAGAATTTTTGTTAGCAAGTACTTACCAATGTCTTTCATTAAAATTGACTTGTTCAGTCTGATCCGAAGATAGCGGAGCTCCGTGATAAGCGTCAATTACACAGTTGGAGGACTTGGATGAGATCTATAGGTCAGATGCACCAACCGGTGCCCGATCAGTGGGATTCAGTAAGCTAGCACGTCGAAGACGCTCCCACATGGAAGAGAGTCCGAGTGGTGAGGAAGGCATCGATCTTAACTCCGAGCCTTTGTACACCGAAGAAGATGCTCCGACATCTTCAATGAGAACATCTGCATGCTCACCATGACGTCAAAATTTATGTAGGAGGCTGCCAGGTCCATTAGAGGAGGTGGCTGGTGCATTCAAGAGTCTAGTCAATCGGCAGGTGTTGCCGCCGCCGCCTCCACCACCACTACCAACCGGGAAGCTCAGTGTTGACCCCCAACGATACACGGATGCTATGACACGGCTGTGGGAGCTTTCTCTCTCTCCCGAAGAGGGCACAAAAATGGTCCTTTACTTTGGTCAGCATCCAGAGAATGCATTAGGTTTTCTAAGTATGCCCACTTTAGAGATGCGAAAGCAGTTTGTGCAACATATTTTAGCAAATTTGTAGACCTATTTGATTATCGAAATTATTGATCATTTATAACATATTGTGTAGACTATTTAGGCAATTTGACTTATGGTTTTAACTTATCAGGTAACTTGTTTTATTGATTAAGTTTATGTATGACATTGTTATGCTATTAGGATGTCTATTTCATTCATTTAGCTACTTTACATACTATTTTTTTCACAGGTCACGTCATTATGCCACGTTTCTATGTTGTCTTCATTGGACGTACACCAGGTATATATCAATCATGGCCGGCGGCCCATGCACAAGTGAATCGATATTCGGGAGCATGTTTCAAATCATTTTCTGATCGAGAGTCTGCCGTAGATGCGTACAAGAATTATTTCACACCGCCAGATAAAAAAGAGCAAACTCGTGTTGTCATAAACATTTGTGATTGTGCGAGTTATAATGTTGGAAATAATGTCCAAATTATCAATTTGTGTGACTGTAAATCATGTGGTAAAAGTGCAATGTAGTGATAACATGTGCCATGTATGAAGGAGTTATAAAATAGTTGTGTAGATTTGTGATTTTAGTAAAGACTTCTTTTTACATTTGATTGATTTTAATCGATAATAGTATTTAGATTTTTGCGATTTTTTAATGATTTTGTTGGATAAAGAAAGTGAGCTGATTTAGGTCTTCTCTTGGTTTAAGTTTTAGTTCGATATTTCGGTTAATAAAAGTATGGGGACATTATCATATTTGAAAATAAGATAAAACATGCTAACGTGAAAATCAAATAGTTACTGCGTTATGATACAAAATGCGCGACTGTTTTTAATTCGTAGTCCATTTTACTTTGACTTACCGTAAAATGAATTCATGTCTTCACCTTTATAGTTTGATGATACACGCTGTTGCGTTTTTAGAATCAACATCTTCTTTGTATCAATCCAAATAAGGTACTGCGTTCTTCATTTATGTTTTTATTATTTTTATTTATAAATTATTTTCTGCATTCACTTCTTTCCGCCTGTTCTTTCCTTTCATACTCTCGACATATCAATGAAAGAATTGACCTCTTCCCATTTTTATTTTTTCACTCTTTTTCCTTTCATACTCTCGACATATTTATGATGTTATAAATATTAAATTAATTCTAAATTTGAAATAAATATATTGATAAAATTATATTTTCATAACTCCTAAATATATATATGTTAGAATTTGAAAATCACAGTATAAGTACAAAATATGCAGAAAAAATTAATAGCAAGATTTAAAAATCTCTAAACATGCATTTCTTAGTATATCTAACCCATTAGCTAGTATTCTGTATTTGGCGTGTAGTAGGCATTACTTAATGTAGACAATAGACATCCGAGCACTAATTCTTTCCGACCTGTCAAAAAATATATATATATTTATTTTGAAATATGTTTTCGTAAACATGTCAATTTAGTTATATTTAATCTATAAACTAAGTTTTAACATTTTTCGGATATGTATATACATTTATTTTGAATTTTTAAATATTTCTAGCAATCATATTTTTTTACATATTATTACCTACATATATTTTAAAAGTACTTCCATATATTAATTTCCAGTGGCATTGTCATTTCACCTTTCACATAAATTTTAATTTTTCTCCTTCAATTTTTTTATGTTAAACCAAGCACTCCTCAAATTAATTATTATAGAATTCTGATGCTAATTTAATAAGTTAGGATAAATATGTGTAATTTGATATTATTTCACACAGACGGCGAGCATGTGATTAACGATATGATTTATACATTTACCATACGGTCATGCGGTTTAATATAATTAAATCGAACCACAAGTAAACGAATCAGACATTGGGCCGATTCCCGGTCGGACCGGCCGGTCCGGTCCGATTCTAACACACACTGGTAAATACTGTACTAGCGCCGTTGCTATCAAAGATTTCAGTAACATCCCATTTCGAGCCTATCCATGACCACGAATCAAAATTCAAGTAATTGTTTTTTTAAGGAAAAATCTAAGTAACTGTTACTTAAATGGAATGCGTATCTTCTTCTTTAATATAATTCGTTATATTTTCAATACAATTTTTTTCATTTTAAATATGCATCAATACGCTCTCTATTTATCCATCTCATTCAAGTTTATTAAATCATGTCGAAGAATCTCCAATTTATAGGCGATTATACACAATTTTTAGCATGTACAACCCACCTAAGAATTTGATTCAATTTTTAATGCATGTTAAAACAAAAGATAATAAATTAAATGAATGAATAAAATTTTGATATAATTATTGTGGGCTTAAAATAGATTGCACGTTAAAAATTTCGTACCTAGGCAGTAAAATATACCCCTCTAGCGTGATGTGCGTGGTGTAGGCTGCGTAAAAAACCACAATTACACATCTACATTATTTATTAATTTTTTTAATTGCTTTATATTCATATTCCAAGTTTGTCATTTTATAATACTTTTATGTATTTCATTTTTATTTTTAAAAATCACGATTTTAAGTAATGAAAAATAACTTAAAATCGCTATTTTTTATGATGAATAACGTGGTATATTATAAAATGTGCATATGTGAAATCACGATTTATGTGCATATGTGCTGGGCCATCGCTTCTGGTGATTCCGCTGCAGTGCGTTGCCAGGTGAATAGGTGCATTGCATGTGCAGGATTTAAATTTGCGCATCCCGCGCCGAACGAATTCCAAGCTGCCGCACCGTATAAAACTACAAATGCGTCGTTGACGGCTGACTCTTTACCACGCCAAAATCCCATCAATTCCCACGTTCCCACGCAAATGCATCTTACCAAACGTCCCCTTTATCAAGTCTAGGGAAAGGTCGAAGTAGATGGTGCTCATTATTTTTTGACACGTGGGAAGGGCTGACATGTCTAAGCGCAAGAGGAATGTGATGTGAAAGCGTGTACTGTTTGAGATTGTTCCCATACGGAGTGAGGTTTGCATAGGTGTCAGATTGTCTCAATCATGAACCCACAGTTATAATCCATTTATAAATGGATTTTAAGTTCAAATTTTAAATAAATATTTTATGGTTTGCCAATTCGTTCAATTTAGGATTGAATATTTACAACTCGTTAACTCATTTTTACAAATTTGTTAAAGTTTGTATATAAAAGATATCCTCGACCCTAGTATATTATATTTAAAATATAACTGTTTAAATTTATTTAATAATAAAAAATGTTGTTGGGTCTAACTTTATATTAAATGTACACTACCGAATTTTGTTAGAGCAGGTTTGTTTGGAGGTAGGAAGTAGAAGGGAATGAAGTGCAAATGTCAATATGTAACTATTGTATTTTTTATTTTTATACTTATATTCTAATTATTTTTCATGTATTTTTAATTATTTTCTTATATATTTTCACGTAATTTTTTCTTTATTTCACTTTGCCCGTTCTATATCCATTCCATTTTCAATCATGTCTCCTTTATTCTTATCTAAACAAACCGAAATAAAATATGATTTGCATATTGAAATAGGAAAAAAGACATTGGGTGTGTTTGACAATAGGTAAAAATTGTCAGGTAAAACTTTTCAATATAAAACTTTTCACTCTCCATAACTACAATATTTTCAAATTATTTTTTTAATTTTCCTATACAACTACTATACTTTTCAATTATTTTTACACAACTACCCATACGATTAACTTATCTATTTTAACTTTATCATTTTTACTACTCATCATTACCCCTATCATATCACATCATTTGACAATTTTTACTCTTTAAAACTTTTTATCAAAAGTTTTATCCGTTCTTAAACACACCCATTGTATTAAACTAGTTAGAATTTTAAAGAGATATTTGTATTCGAGCACTTATTTCTAAGGGGCTGTTTAGTAATCTATAAAAATTTTCTAATTAAAACTTTTCACTTTATACAACCAACATATTTTTTAATATTTATTGACATTTTCATATAAAACTACCATATTTTTGAATAATTTATCTACAACTACCGATACACCTAACTAGTTATTAACTTTATTCTATTTACTCATCATTATTATCTGTATCATATCACATTATTTTACAACTTTTCATTAAAAGTTTTATTAATTTCCAAATACATCTTACCTTAAATATGTATGCTTCTTACATAAAAAAATATGCATGTTTCTAAGTTGATAATATATTTTTAGGTTATTAAGATTTTAAAGTAGCTTGGTTTCGACGTGGTTGTCATATGTAAATAATTCATCAATAACCCGCTAACCTATTAGAGATTTTTAAATAGTTCAGCATTAGGATTAAGTTCATCCAATGTAATATGTTAAGCGTTAACACCACCCCCAGTGTAACATGACCAACCATTGAAAATGGATTAGCATGGTTCGTAGAGAAAGTGACTGGGGGTTTAAATTGGATCGAGTTGAGTCTGATTGAGCTAAATGCAACCCTAACCTACTTATAAAATTGCAACCCAACTCTACTTTCAACCATATTTTTTACACATTAACACAACCCTCTTTCAACTCTATAGAAATCGGTTATGTTCAGGTTAGAAATTGGGTTAATAAATAGCTAATATTTAAAAATATTTTACTTCATTAAATATATTTTTAAATATAAATTTATATGAAAAAATAAAAATTAATCATTTTTAGGAGTAATTTCTAATTTATGACATATACAATGATATAATTGCTAAATGATTCTATTTTGAAGCAATAATATCTAGTTAATTCTTATGTATTATGTGGTAATGTAATATTATTTACTAATAATTTATTATATTGTAGACTGATACACGAAATCACATTGGGTTAGGTCGATAATCGTTCAATCCAAACAATCCACTTTTTGAAACCGGGTCGATCTAAATCGAATTATATAATTTGTTTTTAAAATGTCTAACCCACCTCTAATATAAATCATATAAATCAGGTTGGGTCGAATTCGACCGCATTTATCCATAAAAGTGACTGGGGAACCCTACATACGGTCCCATGCAACAGTGCACGACTTCATGCTGAGCCAGCGTGATTTCCAAAGCACTACCGGACATGTATGTGCTATGTACACAAGTAGACATTGCCCTTGTCTCAAGATGGACTGTCACTAGTAGTCGCAGTCCAGTCACTGCTCTAATTCACTTTAGAAGGGCTTGTAAGGAGCTGAAATCGTGTCTGAGTCCTGTTTTCTTTTACACTTTTTTCTTTTCTCGTTCTATGAATTCTTCCCCGAGAGAGGTTGTTAATTGTTCTTCAAATGTGCCAGCATGTTGATTGTGCTCAAAATCCAAGAGAGGCTTTCATGGATTGCAAATTAGAGTGTTAAATTTTTAGGAAAATCGGAGACAATGGAGGTTAGGTTGTGTAGATGGAAGGGAAGATTGATTCCTTGGAACGTCATTCTAAGGAGATGTTGCTGGCTCTGGAACAACAATCCAAGGAGACATTTTAGAGGTTTGTTGCTTCGGAGAAATCAATCTGGATGGAGACGATTTAGAGATTTGACGCTTCGGAGAGATCAATCCATTTGATCGGACAACATAAGATGGAGAGGCCGAATCAGATGCATGGATGCCCCGATCTGCAGAAGTTCCGGCATTGGCGGAGAAATGGGAGACAATGGAGGCTAAAATTGTGGGACAGTAGGAAACAGAAAAGAGAATATTTTTAAAAATATATAATTGATAAGAAATGATAAAAGTATAGTTGAAATAAATGGATTTGTTTTACGTAGTTGGTAGGAAAAATAATTAGAATATATGGGTAAAAGTGAAAAAAATAGTATAATTGATAAAACAATGATGAGATTTTCTCGTGTTCCCGCACTTGCATATTAACAACTGTGCCCTAAAGTTGTGCCGATGG
This sequence comes from Annona cherimola, assembly GCA_030490835.1. Classification (NCBI taxonomy): domain Eukaryota; kingdom Viridiplantae; phylum Streptophyta; class Magnoliopsida; order Magnoliales; family Annonaceae; genus Annona; species Annona cherimola. Next base: position 31,962,087 of record CM059974.1, read on the forward strand.
AAGGGAAGATTGATTCCTTAGAATGTTAATCTAATGAGACGTTGCTGGCTCTGGAACAGCAATCCAAGGAGACAATTTGGAGGTTCGATTCTCTGTAAAAATCAATCCGAACGGAGATGATTCAAAGGTTTGATGCTTTGGAGAAATCAATCCGGGCGGAGACGATTCGGATATTTGATGCTTTGGAAAGATCGATACGGATGATCGAACAGCAGAGGATGGAGAAGCCAAATCAGACATATGGAGTAGCGAAAATTGATGGCTGGCAGACGCAGCATGGTTCAGGAGAGGCAGGAAATCAGAAATCGTCTACCTCCTGCAAGTCTACAGAAGTTTTGGCCAGACATGTGAAAATTGATTTTTCAGTTTTCTCTTCAGGAGATCCGAGCTTTTGGTTGATCCGAGCCGATAATTACTTTGATCTTTGTGGAGTTGTGGATGAATTGAAGGTGCAGTTTGCAATTCAGCACCTAGATGGTGATGCTGTGCACTGGAGCCAGTATGTGAGGCGTGATCTGCCCTACATAACGTGGACTGATTTCAGTCAGGAGATGAAGGAGAGGTTTGAAAGTCTTGAATTGAGGGATGCAGATAAGGTGCTTATGACAATTACGCAGGTAACTGGTTTGGAGGAGTACATTGTTGATTTTGAAAGACTATGTATTTGGACTATTGGATGGACGGATGGGCAGCTTAGAAGCTATTCCATCGGGGGGGTGCGAGGTGACCTCCAAGCATACAGGGGAATATATAAATGATGGAAACTTAGTAACTTAGCCTGAATATGAATTGAATCTATGTGGAAGTTGATTTTAAAAGAGGAATTTCTGTTTCAGCACTGCAAAGGCATACAAATATCCTGAAACTTTTTGGTTTATAAAATTTTAATGAAATTCATAAAATTTACGCATAATCCTAGTAAGTAATCAGTAGGAAGTAGGAACATGTACAAAATGAAACACTAGGCATGTTTGTTTTAAACAAAAACTTTTTTAACAAATTTTTTTGATCTAAAACTTTTTACATCTTAATAACTGTCTTATTTTTAATTATTTTTTCCACATTTTTCTATCTAACTATTTTAACTTTTAATCATTTTTACATAACTACCCAACAACTAATATATCTATTTTAACTTTACTCTCTTTACTCATCATCATTATCCTTATCGTATCACATTATTTTTTTCTAATTAAAAAATTTTTATATAAAAAATCTTGTTATCCAAAAATTTTATCATGACCCAAACACACCCAAAAAAATACGGATACGATTTCAGGTGCTAAGCATATTTGAAGGGAAAATTTTAGTTGGCATATGTGAAACGCAGCTGTGGGAATAAATTGGATGAACTGCGTTTCAATTTATTTGAGGAATTTAATTGATAATTGTGGTATTTCATGAAGGGAATCTGTATAAATAGTGAAACTTCAATAACTCAGTGAATTAACTAAAGATATCATAAGCTTTCTCTAATAAAAATAAAAAGAATTAACACATTAGTTGCTGTAATATTAACCGTCAAATGTGTAATTAGTTGGTCAGTGTGGTGTGGAATTTGAACTTAAGAGATCATTGATCATTACAGAAAGAAAAAATCAAAAGCTTATGCTGAATGGAATTGTACGTTATGAGTTTCATCAAAAGAAGGGATCACAATTTCTGCGGTAGACACTATTAAGTAAAGAATACCTTGCTAGACATTTTATATATGCAAATGCGGTGATTAATGATATGAAATAACAATGAAAATGATAGAAGGACATGTATTGGTATGTATTAGATGGAGAAACTATGAATTTATTAAACATAAAATTTACTGTTTTAAAATAATGTACCAATCTAGCTGCAGTAAATATCGACTTCAGTTACTGAGCATGCTTGAGAATATTATTTAGGTGATCAAATGCTCACCAAACGTGAAAAAAGTTAGCATATGGCTAGGTCGTTATATATATATATATATATATATATATATATATATATATATATATATATATATATATATATAGGGAAATAATCCAGTGCATGCGACTGCACCGTGTAGTCCATGCACTGTGGGCCCCACTTGATCATAAATAGAAAATCCACACCACCCATCGTATGTAGAATTATTCACTTTATTAGCATACGAATTTTCATCCAAATCCAACATGTGTGTAATCCCCATCTTAAAATGGTGTAAAATCAACGTAATAAAATAGTTTAATGTAAATATAAAGTTTAAAGTGGTTTTTTCAACATCTAAACCGTCTAAAGTATGATTTATATATAGATAAATAATTGTATAAAGTTTCATTATAATCTAATATGTGTGGGGTCCATTTTACAGCGGACTGCACAGGATCGGATCTCATATATATATATATATAGATCTGTTCCGGTGCAGCGTCACTGCACCAGAAAAGCCGTGCAGTGGCCCCAAAACGGGGCCCACATGATCATGAAATCATGATCTACTCCACCCATTGTATTTAGAATAATGTATTCTATTACCATACCAATTTTCATCCCAATCAGATATGTATATGGGCCCCATCTGAAAATGGTACAAATCCAACGTAATAAAATAGTTTAATGTAAATAACAACTTTAAAGTATCTGATTGGGATGAAAATTGGTATGGTAATAGAATACATTATTCTAAATACAATGGGTGGAGTAGATCATGATTTCATGATCATGTGGGCCCCGTTTTGGGGCTACTGCACGGCTGTTCCGGTGTAGTGACGCTGCACCGGAACAGCTCCCATATATATATATATGTTATGCGAAAATCACGGAATCTAACTTAAGAGATAATCTATAAGTTCTTGTTTCTGTTTCGTTGCAAAAGATATTCTATAAAAATTTTATTTTAATTATTTATAGAGTCCACGGTAGATTTAATGAGGTAATAGTCTTCTTAAATGATTTTTAAGTTTAGTTTTTCTTTACCTTAGAGCTTTTAATCATCTACTTAATTAATGATTTTTTCTAGTCATTACTAACGGAGAAATTTTTTAGTTTATTTTTTAAGAATTTTAATCATAAATTGATATTTATAAAGAGTTATTCACCTGCACAACTCGCAGGGCGCACTGCTTTAGCTAGTGTCGTCACAGCAAGTGGGCAACTGTTTTTCTCATCTGATAAATAAAGGGTGTGTTTGGGAATGGATAAAACTTTTGATGAAAAGTTATAAAGATGAGAAGTTGTCAAATGATGTGATATGATAGGAGTAATGATGATGAATAAATAGGATAAAGTTGAAATATATAGGTTAATTGTGTTGGTAGTTGTGTAGAAATAATTGAAAAATAAGGTAGTTATATAGAAAAATGTGAATAAATAATTAAAAAATAAGATAAGTGTGAAGAGTGAAAAATTTTAGATCGAAAAGTTTTAAACATTTTGGTGTTACCAAACACACCCAAAATAAAAAATATTTAAATATAAAAGCGCATCGTCGAAAAATTTGAGCTGCCGGTAGAAGAAAGAAGGTTAGGAGGAGAGCTGCTCATGGTTATGGTATTCTCCTCCTCCTCCTCCTCCTCCTCCTCCGCCGGTTATTCCCTTTTTTTTTCCTTCTCCTCGCCTGCAGCTTCCTTCTCTGCTGTCGATTCTTCCTCCTTTTTTCTTATCCTCCTCCTTTGTTGCTACTTCTTTCTCCCTTTTTCCCCTGTTTTTTTTCTTCTCCTCCATTCGACCAGTCCACAGACTCCATGTCTCGACGCACTGTCTTTGGTCGACGGTCGACCTATTTTGCTGCTCCATTGTGCAGTTGCTGTAGTCGGGTACCTTGCCGGTTCTTTTTTTTCTTTTTTCTTTCCTTCTTCTTCTTCTCCACTCAGCTAGTCCTCAAACTCGAACCTTGCAGCTTCTTTGTCCCTTTTATCCTTCCTTTTTTAAGTCTTCTCCACTCGACCCTGCTGCTTCCAGTCCTTCCTTTTTGATTTAATTTTTATGCTTTTGCTGCCGGTGTTGCCTTATGCTGCTATTTTTTTAATTACTTGCTGTTGTGCTGCTATGTGCCATTGTGCTTGTTGGAAATGGAATTGCTGTTCCAACTTTCAATTTCATAAAATATTGTTGCTGCTGTTATATGCCTATTGAAATGGAATTATATTTTGTTGTTTTAAGTTTTAACTTCATTAAAATGTGTTTTCACTAAAATGTTTAAGAATGGGATTATATCTATTCTGTGTTAAAATGTTGTTGCTACTTTTTTTATTTGATAATATTATGTATTTATGATGTTGTTTTTTAATTTAATTTAATTACTTGTTGCTATGCGACTATGTGCCACTGTTCTTGTTGGAAATGGAATTGTTGTTTCAAATGTTATTGTTGGTGCTGTATGCCTATTGAAATAGAAATATATTTTGTTGTCTTAAGTTTTAACTTCATAAATTTTTTTTAAATAATTGTCAGTATGCATTTGTCTGACTCTTAGAATGTTCATATTATTTTCTTACTCAATAGTTTTAGACGTTATTATTTTTTAGATAAATTTTATATAAGGTGTGCCTTGCTTTAGTTAGGCCCACGCCTTGAATGTGCGCCTAGGCTTCAGGACCCCCTTGCGCCTCTGACAACTATGGGACGACCTCTTCATGATTAGTACTTATCATTCTTTTGGAATGTGCATCCATGCTAAATGTCTGCCTATGAACTTTGCCTTATCATCTCTGTAAGTTCCTTTTTTCTTTTCAATCTCTTAGTGATCAAGGGCAGTTTATTGTCTTTTATTTTTATTTATAAAGAACCTTGCCAGTAGAGTTTCTATCTTACTGCTGGTCCCAAGCCCGGGAAAAAAGCGAGGGTTGGCATGTCAGGCTGGCAGCCGGTGCCATTAAAAATCACCGCCACATCTCTTTATGGATTCTGAAAATATATTAAAAATTGTTAATGCTAGGGCGTTCCCTGTAAGCGACGCGCTGCAGCGGAGCCCGGCTGTAGTGAGAAATGAGCAAGGGTTGCTAGGGCGTTTCCCCAGAAGCGACGCGCTACATCGGAGCCCGGATGTAGTGAGAAATGGGCAAGGGTTGCTAGGGCGTCCCCCCGAAAGCGACGCGACACAACAACGTCCGGTTGTGAAGAAAAGTCAACAAAGGTTCCCATGCCTTTATGGACGTGGTTTAGGGAAGAAGGTGATATCAAAACGCAAGGTCCGTTTTGCCTCGTGGAATGTTGGGACTCTTTCAGGGAAAAGTATGGAAGTAGTAGATGTTATGAGAAGGAGAAAAATTAATATAGCATGCCTTCAAGAGACTAGGTGGAAAGGAGAGAAGGCTAAAGAGATTAATGGATTCAAATTATGGTATATAGGCAAGGATGATAATAGAAATGGTGTAGGGATAATAGTAGATAACAATTTCATAAATAAAGTTGTAGATGTCAATAGAGTAAATGATAGAATTATTCAAATAAAACTTGTATTAGGTGCAGAGGTTTTAAATGTGATTAGTGCTTATGCACCACAAGTAGGATTAGATGATAGAATCAAGAAACAATTTTGGGATGACTTAGATAGTATTATGCAAAGAACATCTAACCAAGAAAAAGTTGTGATAGGTGGAGATTTAAATGGACATGTAGGAAAAGAGAAGGTAGGATATGAGAAAAGTCATGGGGGCTTTGGTTTTGGAATAAGGAACGAAATGGGGAATGCCATTTTGGACTTTGCTATAGCATATGATTTGGTTATAGCTAATACCTTATTTCAAAAACGAGATGAACACTTAATAACTTTTAAGAGTGGGACCAATTCTAGCCAAATAGATTTCTTCCTTATAAGAAAATTGGATAGATCCCTTTGTATAAATTGTAAAGTTATCCCAGGTGAGAGTTTAGCTATGCAGCATAGATTATTAGTGATGGATATATATACACAAAAAGAGTCAACAAAAACTAAAGACAATGTTATTCCAAAAATTAAATGGTGGAATTTAAAAGGAAACAACATAGAACTTTTTAGAAAAAGAATGATAGAAGAAGTTAAATGGGACACACAAGAAGATGGAGTAGAATCGATGTGGGATAAAATGGCAATTAACATAAAAGTAGGACAAAGTATTGTAGGTGTATATAAAAATCGTAGATCCCCACATAGAGAAACTTGGTGGTGGAATGAAGATGTCCAAAAAGCTATAAATGATAAACAAGAAAAGTTTAAGACATGGCAGGAAAATAAAAATGATGTCAACTTACAACAATACAAACTATCAAAAAAAGCTACTAAAAAGATTATTAGTGATGCTAAACACAAAGCTTATGAGAGCCTATATGACAGATTAGGAACTAGACAAGGTGAAAAAGATATTTTTAAGTTGGCTAAATTAAGAGAAAATAAGGGCAAAGATTTAACACATGTTAGATGTATTAAAAGTGAGGACCAAAGAGTTCTAGTCAAAGATGATAATATTAAGGAAAGATGGAAAACTTATTTTTATAGTTTACTAAATGATACCCCACACGAACAATTAACATTAGATGTTAGTCTAAATAGGGAAGAAAATAGGAATATCAGTTATTTCACAAAAATTCGAATATCTGAAGTAAAGGAAGCTCTAAGGAAAATGAAAACAGGAAAAGCTTTAGGCCCAGATAATATATCAATTGAGACATGGAAGTGCATGGGAGATGTAGGTGCAACATGGTTAACAAATCTTTTTAACAAGATTATAAAAACGAAGTTAATGCCAAGTGAATGGAGGAAAAGCATTATAGTTCCAATTTATAAAAATAAGGGAGATATTCAAAATTGTGCAAATTATCGTGGAATAAAATTAATGAGTCATACTATGAAATTGTGGGAAAGAGTAATTGAACATAGACTAAGACGGGAAACTAATATATCTGAAAATCAATTTGGTTTTATGCCAGGAAGATCAACTATTGAAGCTATTTTCTTACTTAGACAACTATTTGAAAAGTATAGGGAGAAGAAAAAGAACTTATACATGATTTTTATTGATTTAGAAAAAGCTTATGATCGAGTACCAAGAAAGTTAATATGGCAAGTGATGAGGAAAAAAGGAATTAATGACAGATACATTGATATTATTAAAGATATGTATGAGGGGGCTGTTACAAATGTGAGAACCATTAGTGGAGATACTAATGTCTTCCCAGTTAAAATAGGTTTACATCAAGGCTCAGCCTTGAGTCCTTACCTTTTTACCTTAGTAATAGATGAAATTACTAGACATCTCCAAGAAGAAGTACCTTGGTGTATGTTATTTGCAGATGACATTGTTCTAATAGATGAAAGTAAAGAAGGACTAAATTTAAAATTGAATAGGTGGGTAGATGCTCTAGAATCTAATGGTTTTAGAATTAGTCGCACAAAAACTGAATATATGAAATGCAATTTTAATAATAGTGAGAACCCGGATGATGAACCAATTAAGATTTTAGATCAAACAGTAACAAAAACTAATCACTTTCGGTACTTAGGATCAATAGTTCAAGAGAACGGGGAAATCGAGAAAGATATAATACATAGAATTCAAGCAGGATGGAAGAAATGGAGAAGTGCGTCAGGAATTTTATGTGACCGTCGAGTTCCAGTCAAATTAAAAGGAAAATTTTATAAGACTGCGATTAGACCTGCTATGCTTTATGGGGCAGAATGTTGGGCAGTTAAAGAGCAACATATACAAAAAATGAGCGTAGCGGAAATGAGAATGTTAAGGTGGATGAGTGGTAAAACAAGAAAAGATAAAATTAGGAATGAAATAATTCGAGAAAACTTAAAAGTGAGACCAATTAATGATAAAATGAGAGAAAATAGATTAAGATGGTTTGGTCATGTTAAAAGGAGGCCTGAAGTAGCACCGGTTAGGAAAACAGAGTTTATCCAAGTAGAATGTGGTAGAAGAATGAGAGGAAGACCCAAAAAAACATGGATGGAAGTAATTAAACAAGATTTAAAAATATTACATATTACTGAAAATTTAGTCTTAAATCGCCAAGAATGGCGTAACAGAATCCATGCAGCCGACCCCACATAGGTGGGAAATGGCTTATGATGATGATGATGATGATTTTTATTTATAAAGAAACGTCGACCTGAGTTTTCCACTCAATGCTTACTGTCCCATTAACATATAGAAGTGATCTGGAAACTCGTGTAGTGCTACTTGAAGATAAATTAGAAATTAGCTCTTGGAACAAATCTGCTGTGATTCCATTTGCCTTCTATTCAATTGTATGTAACACCTAGTTTTGCCCACCACCTTCAATAAATTTAAGCAATAATGTAATAAGCATTAAACACTATACCATCTCATAGTGAGGGAAACAAAACATCATTGACACTGAAAGTTCTGTGGGTTAGGAGGAGGTTGCAGATGTCCATGCTTGATGCCCTTGGAAAGGACTGATCTAATTGCGATGCCGTATCATATTATCTGTTGGATGGAATTCTTTCATGGTAGTGTATTTGATGCGATGAATTTATTTAAAGGCATCATAGATCCCATTTGTACCAAATGGCATTATAAGGAGACTTGAATGTTCTAGCAAGTTTATTTGAAGAAGTTGAAAGTGACTTACGATGTAAGAAAAAAGTGAAAATTCATGGAGTCCATGTGGATGTGAGTATCCTGAAATTCGGAATGGCAGTAATCTGATGGAACAAATTTCCACTCCCAGATTAACCTGATCGTTAATTTTGGGCAGCAGAGATCTACATTATGTAACTTCACTTGATTATGTATTCCTGTTTGTGATTTTCTTCTTGCTTTACTAGATTCCACCAGAAATTTTCATTTCGATCCTTGTTATGCCTGTAATTTTTTTCTTTTATGTTGGTCAATATGTTTATGACGTCAATGACTGGTTGTTGATTATGGGTTTAGTTGATCAGCCAATGGATCTCACCCCATTCAAGTGTGATATTAATGAGCTTATAGATGAGTTCTCTGAGGTATTAAGCTTCCTTTTGCTGTCTGTTTCTTTTCTTTCTGGGCTACTAGATGCTGAATGTTTTTGCACTGTCTTCTACAAAATTTCAGAATGGTCTTACAACTCTGGCTGATATGAAGAGACTGTGGCTGTCACGGAAGTTCACCTTTATTTATGAGGCCAAGCCTTCTTCCAAATTGGGCTTTTTCATGCAATCACTGTATTGTTTTTGCATCAGTAGGTTCTTGCTGTTCTCCATTATTTACTTCTTTGTTTCATTTATTTATTTTTCCTATGTCCTTGTAGATTACTACAGTTGCGAGTGAAAAAGGCTCAACTTAAATAGCATGTCCAATATTTTGAGCTCATTAACATATAAACAAGGCAAATCATCCTCTAATATTGCTGTTATACCTTTTATATCCTGGAAGCTGTGAATAGTTCTCTTTGTGATTATATTATATGTCCATTATCAGAGAAAATACCAGTCTATCACACCTCCTGCGTTAAATCCCCTAATGGTATTGAAGCATGTAAGATCATCTGATAAATTCCCAACGGATATAATTTTCATCTCTGGTGGTCATTCCTTCATCATTTTTTAAATTTGGTTTCTTGTTCTACCTAACTTGAATGTTTTGGTCTCTTTCATTCCTGTTGTATTCCTTGATAACATTGATCTCAATTTCTTTTGGTTTGAGGCTGCTTTTGTTTCTCTAATTGCATGCTCCCTACATTCTTATATTGGTAAGCAAAAGCAGCTGCTCCTTTCTTAATGTGCTTAGTTTACGTATAGCTCATGGATTGCCTCATTGTAATCTGTTCAGGGCTTGTTTAGACAGGGGGGATGTATTGACTACCTAGAAGAAGGAAGGAAATGATGTCCACAGGAGTAAAAATAATGTAAATGAAGTTATGAGGGTTATTTGCAAAAAATGACCCTATAAGTTTGCCTAATTGTGGTTTTAACCTTGTGGTTTTGTTATTTGTGAAAATAACCCTGAAAGCTTATTTAGCCTAATTTTATCCTTTGCAAAATTATCCTTAAGAGCTGACAATGTTGAAATTAAAACAGCATTTGTATTAGAATCCCCACTGATATTTGTGTATTCCCTGTTTTGCCCATCAAATGCTCATGGGATGGCATGTAAAAAAGGCATATGCATGTTATTTTTCTCTCTTGCCAAAAAAATTAAATGGCTTACGCAATATAGAGGCGAGATAAAAATTTATTTTATTTATATAGGCGAGGTGATATATAGGTATGTGTGGAAACTATTATTCAACTTGTATGATACAAATTAAATGGCATGTGCAGAATAATTATTGAACTTTCATTATTATTATGTAGGCGACACAGTATAAGAATTTATTTATTGGTCTCCATTTTTATCTATTATTTGGTATATCATGAGTTTATCTAGCTACAGTATGAATGGTCCAAATGTTCAAATTAAGAATGCATCATCTGTACAGGATTCTACCTACATATTTTGTATAGCATAATCTTATGTAAATTAATTATCTGTACGTTACTTTGTTGATGCATCAGTTGCATGTACACAAAGTTGAGTGCACTGCTGGAGCACCAAATTGAGTGCTCGAACTTCTTCCGCCAATAGTGCTGCCATGATTGAAATGACTAGAAACCCAATCGGCATCTCTAATCATAGATCCAACACATTTAAAGCAGAAATGATGGAAAAATTGCTCCTCAAACTGGTAGTAGCTTCTTCCTTATTGCTGTCAACCCAAACCATCACCACACTATCAGAGCTCCAGCAGCGACCTTCTCCAAGTTGGCAGCCTCCAGTGATTTTCGGTAGCGGATCCTCCAGGCTCCATCACCAGATCCGCCGACAAATCTAGTAATTCCACCAGAGGCGCACTGACCTATCTCCATTGTCCAGCAGGTTTATTAACCATGGCATAGGAAGCAGGCCAATTACTGAGAAGAAAAACGCAGGTTTTCATTTGGGCAGAATTTGTCAAATCACATGCAGGTGGTTGCAGATGGGAGAGAAACGCATTAGGAGACGAAAATCAAGAGAGAAGCGACAACAAATGAAATCTGTAGAATTTTTGTTGTTTTGGGGGAAAGAGACAGACCAAGGGATGGAAACATGGAAGGGCTGTTCGGGAATTTCAACTTTGATATACACTGTTTAATACTGTGTCTATGCATGGGGATATTTTTGCGCAAGTTAAAAAGCAGAAAGTTATATCTGCAAATATGGAAACTATGAGGTTAAAACCACAATTAAGCAAATTTAAGAGTTTTACTTTTGCAAATAATCCAGAGTCATGAATAAAAACGAATTTGATAATTTTTTATTGGTGAAAGAGAGGGAAAGGCACTTCCTTATATATATGTAGTGAAAGCATTACAGGTAAAGAAAAATGAACTTTTAGGTAAAGGAAAGTGAACTTCTTCTAATAAGGCATTTATCTATGTTTTGCTTGTATCCACACTAGAATGCATGCCTCAATTAACTCTATTTTTTAAAATTCTGTCTGTATTTTCTTTTTCACTGTGCCTAACATCTTATATTTATCTTGTGACCTTGTAAACAGCATTTTAGCTTAACAGGCCCTTAAGGTTTCTATGGGGCAATGTTTTACATCTTCCATAAGAGACTTGATTTCCTTCTCCTACTGGACTTACCTTTCTCATTTTAACATCTAGTTAGGTTGCATGTGGCAATTATCTTTCCGCTTTACTGAGCATCTGATTTATTCTTCTTTATTAATTGTTCTCATTTCTGGCCATCACATCTCCAAATTTTCATCGTCAGATGGTCTAGTGATGCTATGCCTACTTGATTTCTGATTTTAAGCCATTTCAAAGATGGAACAATCTGCTTTTATGGTTAATTTCTATCACATTAGCTTTTGGACCCCCTTTTGATGTTCTTCCAACTGCTTTTTTATATAGTATATTTAGTAACAGGTATATTAAATCTTATTGGCAGCGCTTGCTTGAGGCTACTTTCCTATTTGAAATGTGCAAATTGGTAAGAACCTGGTGTGCATGTGCCTGTTGGAACATTTTTCTTCCATTTTATTGGCATGTGAATGCTTAGCATACAATTTGTGGTTTCTTACTGTACGATGCATCTTATCACCATATAAAGGTGGAATCATCCACTCATATTGTTTCAAAATAAGTTCTGAGTTACACAATGTACTGAAATATCTATATGGGAAATGCAGGTTGCATGTCTTCCTCTGGCACTCTATCACAGAGATTGGGTGCATTATATTGTCTTTATTGCCTTTATGAGACTCAGCCCTTCAAGCCTCCTTTCAGAATATACATCTCTCTTGGTATGGGTTCCTTATGATGAGAATTTATATCAGGCTAACAAAGTTGTCATGAGTCTTTTCTTTGCTTTTGTTATTTCTTGATGCCGAGGAAAATAGTAATTCCTGTGAGATCTTCTTCCTTTCTTGGTCAATAGCAATATTTAAACATTGAACCAGTGATCAGTGGGTTGAATGACCTTTTGAGAATGTTTCAACTACTAGTTGTAATTGGGTTGAAATGGACATCACGTTTTATATTAGAAAACTATGGCAGAAGTTTTAAGTTGTAAAAACTGCATTCAAGGTTCCTTGAACAATTGTGTGTCATATTCCATAGTTGTTTCTTTTCTATGTGTACTGAGATCATTGTGATGAATAAATTAGTGATAATTTTATTTGCTTAATTGAATCAGTTTAGGTCACCAGTCCAATCTGAAGGTTCACAATTTATGGCTGAACTAGCTGAATTAGGTGTTATCGGGTGGTTCTTATACCATGGATTTGATACTGTTCTTATTTAGCTGGAAAATATGGTCAAACCAGTGTACTCTTTTCTCGTTGAAGATTGTTTTAATACCCTACCAATGCACTTTTTTGGTGATGAAGATTATTTCAAAACCCTAGAACATTCTCGAGCATAATTGAGATGATTAACTCAATACCCTCTACAATAATACATTATTGAGCGTAATCGAGATGATTAACTCAATACCCTATGCAATAATACATTATTGAGCATAATTGAGATGATTAACTCTATATTTATATTTATATTTCTCATTGGTTAATGGTCTTCTGTTATTTTCTAGCAATTTTAGCTTAAATTGTGTTAATTTCTAAAAAGTCATGTTGAGCCTCTTGAGTAGTAGAGCATCAGTTTCCGTCATATCCTTGGGATATGGGAGCTTTTCCTACTTAGCTTAGTCATGATATTACCCCCTGCTCAACTTATGACTCAACCCCTACAGACTTCAATATTGGGTTAGCTCTCTTACTTAATCCTCGATGAGCTTCACTATTGAGGTTGATCCAACATGCAAGTATCGCCTCTTGGCCCCAACACACTTGTGTTCATGTGTCTACAGGCGCTTCCACTCAAACCCAGTGAGAGGTATAGTTCATAAAATTAATATAACCAATAGTTCTGGGGTTCCAATGGAGGTAACTACAGATGTTGTGTCAAGGGACGATACTTGAATAGTGGGTAAGGATAATCAGTGAAGCCTGTGGAGGGCTAAAGTTAGAGAGCTAGTCTAGTATTGAAGTATGTGGGGAGTTCTGCAAGAAGTTGAGTCGTGGCTAATGCCATGGATAGGCCGAATAGTTGAAACTCTCATATGCCTGAGGGTGAGACATAAAAAGGTGCTTTTTATGTCATATTCCGAAAGATGTGGCATAAAAGGGACAATACCTAAGTAGTGAGTTAGACTTAGCAGTGAAACCCATGGATAGTTGGGCTAGGGAACTAACCCAATATTGAAGTTCGTGCCTTCATGGGGGGTGAGCCAGGAGTTTAATCGTGCGTGATATCATGGCTAGGCCGAATCTTAGAAGCTTTTATATCCCCAAGGGTGACCAAAAAAAAAAAAAAAAAAAAAGAGTCAGTTCAATTGTTGAGGACTGTCAAAGGAATCCTTGGTTCTAGGCTTGAGTGGAAACAACTGCAAATTTGTTAACACCAAAATACTAGGCTAAGGAACAAGACTTGAGTCAGGGGTGATATTAAGCTAGAGAGGTAGCCCAATGTTTGAAGTCTGTGGGAGCTGACCTAAAAGTTGAGCCAGGGGTGATATTACGGCTAGTCCAAGGGAATTTGATAGTTTCCCTCCTGACATTTTGCTTGACAGTCCTTGAGAAGTGTGTAAATCTTGAAAGGAGTTGATCCAGCTAACTTGTTTAGCATCACGTTAACTACCAGAATGCATGTACACCATGGATGTAGTGGCCTTATTTGCTAGATTCATGAAGCTGAAACTCAGATAAGAAATGGCTAATGGTATTTTATCTTGTTTTATTTTTTTTGTGATGGCTAATGGTATCTTTATATAAACTTGGCCTACTGCCCTATTACAAGTAGTGCTTGTGATACAAAAACTGTGCCACTTATGATGGATCCAGTCTGTAAGATTTTTTTTCCGGCTGAGGTTGTATATGCTATTATTTTTTAAAGATTTTCATCGTTCTCTCTCTATCTTTCCATTTGTTTCTCTGTCCTCCTCACTAATATGCTTCTATTTTTGTCCAAACAGGAGAATTAAGCAAGTTGAGACACCTTGTTGTTGAGGCAAAACAAAATGGTATTGGAGTTGTACCTGTTCTTGTGAAAAGGATGCTAGAAAAGCACATGTTTCTATTTGGATCAATTGACATGAATGTTAATTCAGCAACTGAGAGATCTGATGAAATCTCGAAACTGCAGAACTCACATATCCAATTTGCTTATAAGACGTATCTTCTGAACTTGAAAGCTGTCTTTCTTTCTTTTTCCCTCCTTAGCTGAATTCCTGTTATTTCAATCAAAAATATTCATTCTATGCTTTCCTGCTTTCTTGTTTGCTTTTGATCAAGCAGGTTATTTGCAAGTACTCGGATTGATGAGTGTCTTCGTATGGATCTTGTAAGTTGTGTTGCATCATATGAGATATTTTTTAACACAGTTCATAGGAGAAGAATACCATTTGAAAAGAAAAACCAATAGCATTGATGATCCCCCCACCACCCACCCCACCCCACCCCACCCCAACTCTTCCACCTGCTTTGAGGAGAGATCTTAGAATCTGACATGATAACAAACGACAATACTTAATTGTGATAGTGATATGAATCTTCTGCTCTCATTTTATCATTTGATAACACCAAGCTTATTACTTTTACATGAAATAAAGACTTCTATATCTGAAGTTGTTCTGTTCACCACTGCTATCTTTTTCAAGGGGTTACATGTGGCAAGGTTGAAAAAAGACTGCAGGACACGGTTAAGAATGCATTTGCACATGGTTCATCAGTTTCACGTGTAGCTTACATTCAAAACAGATTTTCTGGATTACTGCTGGATTGACGGAACATATAAAAGTTGAAGGCTGTGTTTGGTTTGTGGCAGAGGGATAAGACTCATTTTTGGGTAAAAAGAGTGAAAGCATGCGTGCGTGCATGTTTATATGTTGAAAAAATAATTTTAAAATTGATATTTACGTCAAACTATTTTATTACGTTGATTTTCTACTATTTTCAGATGGGGCCTATACATATATCTAATTTGGGTGAAAATTAGTGTGCTAATAAAAGAAATAATTCTAAGTACAATGGATGGAATAGATGTACATTTTATGATTGTGTGGGGCTCATTTTGAGCCAAATACATGCACTAGAATATTTTCCATATATATTTTCCTTCCCTGTATTAATGTGATTAGCCACTCATAACTCTTCATAACTACCCTACCCGTCTTATTAAAAATAATATTTTTACATTGTTATCTTTTGTCGATACAAAAAATCTAACTATTTTACCTTTGTTCTCTCTATTGCTAACATCATCACATTTTCCCTCAGCTTTCAAATATCTTTTACCTTAGGCTGAACACACCTAGAAAGGAATTAGACGATACTTGAATCTTCTAAGCAAAAATGAATCCCAAACGAATGGAAATTTGAGTGAAATGCCTTGAGAGGAGCTGTGGGACTGAGTACCTCAAAGAACCATGCCAAATTTGTGAAAAATAGTGTTGTTGATCCCGGAATAGCAAATCAAGAACCCTTCTGGATGACGTAATGAATAATTTTCTAGGAGGAGATTGTCCAATGTTTCCTTTTAGTCAACAACGAATTCCTGGTCCTAGGCATTTTGCAAATTTTTCCTAGGATAAG
The DNA here is from genome assembly GCA_030490835.1 of Annona cherimola. Classification (NCBI taxonomy): domain Eukaryota; kingdom Viridiplantae; phylum Streptophyta; class Magnoliopsida; order Magnoliales; family Annonaceae; genus Annona; species Annona cherimola. Next base: position 31,978,152 of record CM059974.1, read on the forward strand.
TGATGATGCGCTTATCATATGTTAGAAGGAACAGCTGGCTTAGTTTGTAATTGCTTTCCTGGAAATCAGGTTTTGTAATGCTAAGTTTGGGTTGTTTTGGCATGTCAGAGTTGAGTTGTGATTTAGTGAGATTAACCTGATTGAAATCTTGATAGTTCTTCATCCACCATCATGCCTTTGATGAGATCCGAGTCGGTAATCTATTTCATATCATGCATTTATTTCAGAATAATTTCTTTATTAAAGATTTTATGAAATATGTTATTCTGAAATAAAATCATGAGTAAAACGTGAAAATCAGAAACCTGTTTGGTTGATTCCACTGGTGTTTTGTTTTGTTTTTTTCCACAGTATATATCAGCTGATTCTCCATATGCTTGTCAGGGTGCGGACCTAGATTTGAAAGAACTCAAGAAGATGTCAACAGAATATGCACATGCAAAAGAACTAGCTATTCGAGGTACCTCTCTGGTCTTTCTGTGTGGGAAAATCCATGTAAAAGAACCAAGTGGTTGAAAATTCAATGTGCACTCATGCGTGGCAACTCTAGGCTACCATTTTACAGGTATCTGTAGGAATTTTTGCCTTTTTTGTTAAAAAAGTGAGCATGTTGCAACCACCTCTTTTATTCATTCATTTATGGTTTGGGTATTTTAAAAATGAGGCATGATTATATACGATATATTGTACATATGCTTAAGTTACAATATTCATTTTTTAATTTTAATTTTAATTTTTTTATTTTTTCTTCATAAACATGTTTTCCTAAGTGTATTTAATTCATATACCAAGTTTTACAAATTTACAATATTTTTATATATTTATTTTTTATTTTCAAAAATCAAGTTTTGTAAGGGGTGAAAAATGACTTATATCCCCTAAAATTGATGATTTCTAAAAATAAAAAATAAAAATGTAAAAGTATTGTAAAATGGTAAAACTTGGTATATGGATTAAACACACTTAGAAAAACATATTTATGAAGAAAAAATAAATAAAACTAAAATTAAAATAATTGTAACTTAAGCATACATATAATATGTTGTATGTAATCATACCTCTTCAAAAATAATGGCCTCATCTAAACAGCTAAGCCTTACTATTGGGTAACCTAAATGAGCAACACACTACTATTTCACCATATCAATTATCAAGGACTGTCCTTGGACAAAAATAATGATATTCAAAACTGCTAATTTGGCCATCTTAAGCCTGGTTGTGGGCAAACTACATGAATGTTACACCATTTTACTATATTGAGGATTGTGTCCTCAGTTAAACAATTATATCTGAGACCTTGCTCATTCCTTCATTGCTCTTCCCTTTTATTTACTATGTATGATAAAACCTATTTAGATAAATATGTAAACAATTTTAAAAACATATTTTTCATAATTCTTAAATACAAAATCTAATCAAGTGTAAGTGAAAATGGTTCTGCACTTGATCAGACTTGGGTGGATGTGGAATCGAACAGTTTGGGTTTGCAAAACTAATGAGTTCGCTTTCCCAAATTAGGGCATGGGACACACATGCGTAGACCTGCAATATAAATAAACCGGATCAAATATGCGTGTCCTGTGATGGTTTGGGTTCTAAAATTTTGCTGCACTCGATAAGATAATTGCCATGGATTTGTTTAGCTGCTGCTTATTAGGTTAGTAAATTGCTCGACTATTTCATAAAAATGCATAGAAATGATGAACTGGCGTGAAAGGTATAATTGCAAATCATAACACTGCATCCATTTGTTACTTTTCTGCTAAAAGATTTTACTCAAAAATACAGATTACATTTAGCATGCGATATGGATGCAATGCCGGATTGCATATAACAGAAAACGTACTGTCGGTTTCACATGCTTTGTCCATTGAGGGTGGCTAACCAGATTTTTAACACTATTTTTGTCCATTTTTAAGAGGCTGAAGCTGTGGTTGGAATAGATGACGTAAGGCACATAGCTGAGAAAAAGATTTTGGTTGGAGATGGCCTAGAGAAGATATCAGAGGAGTGGGAGGCTCAAAAGAAGGAATTCCATCAACTTACAGGAGAAAGGCCATCCACTGAAGCAGGAACTGATAAACTTGACAGGGAGTTGGAGCCCCTATTGGAGAATCGATAGTTGGAACTGCCAGTCCAAAATGACCTGAAAAAGTCTCCGGTGCCTGTTGGCAACCCAATGAAGTAATGGTCGTCACTTGTCAGTGGCTGTTGAAGCTACTAAGAAGCAGCCTTGGTCAGCCAATAAACTTTGAAGGTGGAACATCTTGCTCCCTAGAACACACCACTGACCTGGGCATTGTCATGCTGTAGATCTCTACCACACTTGCTGAGATCTAGTTGTTCCAACTTGAAATCGAGCAATATTGATTTAGCTACTTTAGCTCTCACTGGCTGTCTTACTGTCTTCACAAGTGACCATGAGAAGCGAAGTTTCAAAGAACTCCCATATGCTTTTGTCCATCCTATGGCATGAATTTCATGCTTCACATTGCTATTATGCCGACCCCTCCTAGGTGGGAAATGATTTATGATGATGATGATGATGATGATGATATCACTACTATGCCAACCTGTTGTGCTTACTACCAACCGTAGCATTTTTAAATTCACTGGATGTCGAGAACTTAAGATGTCATTTAATTGTTTTTTATTGGCAATTTTTTTTGTTGGCTATCCTTTCAGAGCTGTTGGTCTGGTAAACACTTTTTAGTTTGGTGGATCTAAACGGATTACATGGTTAAAATGCGTGGCTACAAATCCTGACTAAATATCTGATGCCTCCTGAGATTGGAAGGTCTCTCAAGTTCTTGAATTGGGCCTACACCGTTTGATCTGGATGATGAACTTCACCGTAACATTAAAATTTGATCCATAGGGCCTGTTTTGCCAGGCTTCTAGTTATCTGCCTACAGCTGTTTTTTCCCCGTTTCCGTGTCACCCCCTTCTTGACCAAACAATTAACGACAACACTAGAGGAGAAAACAAGGCAGGAGCCTCAACTCAACTTTGAACTCTAGGCTTTTTTCAAAAAATAGAAAATAAAATAAAATAAATTGAACTCTAGGTGTTTACAAAAATTTCCCTCCATGGTACCATGGGTTGTGCACATGCCTTATTCTAATATCAGTTGTTATCATATATAAATAATAATTAAAAAAACATTCTCAACCTAGTCTCCATTTGGCCGCACGCTTTTACATAAAGCAAAAGCAAATTTAGATTTCATACTACAAAAAAAAAATCTCTAATTATCTCTCCTTGAATGGCAAATCAAAAAGATAAAAAATATCCTTCTTTCTTCTTGAATGATGCCAATCTCCACAAGCTTTCTAACATCACGAATCCTTATCTATTAATCCATTACTGCAACAATTTGGATAATTTTCATCCAATCAGTTTTAAAGGATATTTTCTTTTTGAATATGTTCAAATTTTAATAAAATAGATATTCAATTTCATTAGAAATTCAAATAGATAAGTTTTAAGATGCTGAAACATTAGAGAACCCATTTTTTACATGAGTAATTTTAAACGATAGACTGGACAAAAACGAGTTGTCTAATTTGTTGCTTTTATATTTTAAATTTGTTCTGAAAATTAAACCTTTTTTAACATTCACCAATATGTATTTAGTTATGATACAAGAATTAAATATTTTTAAAAATTTACATGCTATATATTTATTTCTAAAACTTTTCAAATTTCAAAAGTCCCATATTTGCTATAAAATGATATTAAATATTTATGAGCCTAGCTTCTATGTAACTTTTGTAACTAAGTTACATAGTAGCAATTTGAAGTAATTTTATTAATTTTTTTTTACCTTAATGGTTGATAGGAAATTTACTATATCATTGTACTTAGCATCATTTGTTTGTCAAGTTTCATCAAAATCAAATATATGCATGTCTACGTTTGTTAAAAAATGTATAATTATTTATAAATTATGAAAAATGATTAGATTCATTCACATTTGCATTATCATGTGATAACACTTTATAGAATTATTTATCCACATAATAATATATCTTGAATAGTTTAGATGTTGAAAATACAACTTAATAAATAATGTGTCAAACTATTTTATTACGTTAATTTTGCATTTTTTAGATGAGGCCTAGACATAATAATAATAGTAATAGTAATAGTAATAGCAATAGTAATAGTAATAATAATAATAATAATAATAATAATAATAATAGATAAATGATGAGGTTTGCATGACATAATAACTAATGAAGTGGACTTCTCATTAATCATGAATGTGAAAAATATAGATAGGTTGCATAAGAGTGGAGTTTAATAGAAGGCGAACCCAATATTTATAACCCAGAAATTTCTTATGAAAATAATTTTTACATCATAAATGTTTACATATAATGCATATTATAAAAGGTTTAGATCAATGTTGTCAGAACCGAACCGGTGATTGAACCGGTAAAGGAACTGGTCTGGTTCAAACCGGTGACGTCAGCATAACATATTTATGATGTCATAAATATTAAATTATTTTTAAATTTTAAATTAATATATTGATAAAATTATATTTTCATAAATCCTAAATATATATGTTAGATTTTAAGAATTACAATATAAGTTCAAAACATGCTGTACAAATGATTACTAGGATTAACAAATAAGCATTGCAAGGGAATCAATGCTAACACCTTTCAACATAAGAAATTACACAACAACTTGTGAAGAGGTAGGACAAAGTAGAGAAGATCATAACAAGGGGGCTCTGCTAGTTGCCGGAAGCGGGCGCTACTCAGTTCGATTGAGAACGATCTGGCTCGATCCGACATCCATAGAATCCGCTTGGTTGGCCACAAAAACAAGATGTCCTCTCATCAAACAAACATCTTGGTCATCCTCTCTGCTGCTACTAATCAAACAGAAACAAGAAATGGATCATGCAATTCCTAGCTGGTATTCAAATTTTCAACTCAAATACTTGTTCCCTTCAAAGCATAATGCCAAAACTGCGATTTGAGGGGACTTCAATGGATAGCTACCGTGGACGAATGCATGAATGAGGATTCTAAAGTGTGGAAATATAAAAAGCGAGATACATATCTGGCTGGAAGAATAAAAGAAACGAATAGGAGTGATTCCAGTGTATTGACAATATTTTGGATAAGTAAAACAACTCCTAATGAGTGTCTCCTTTCTTCTATATTCCCACGCTAGCCACTTGCATTCCTTTTTTTTCAGGGATTGTTTGATTGGAAAAGTCGAACATGCTGTGGGAAAGACAAGAAAGAAAACATGAGTGATTATGTAGTTACGATGTGTTTTGGTATAATGTAACAGTTGAGAAAAAAATTGTAAGGAAAACGGAAAATTATGGAGATTGGGGATGGGATGGAATTTTCGAAATGGAACAAACACTTTTATTGTTCCAATTATCCGAAAACCTACTTTTCCCCTTTTTTTCATTTTCCATACGATTCAATCTCATCATCTATGTACTTTCTCGATATAACAATATGTTTTTTCATCCCATCTCATTCCATTCATATCCCATTTCATCAGCAGCGCCGCCCTCTGCCACACCCCAAAATACGGGAAAGTAAATAAAAATCAGAGCGTACTCTGTCTAAAAAACAAGACGAAGCAGAATCTTCTCCATGGCAGTGCACTTGTGAATCAGAGGGTACGCGAGAGGAGCCTCAAAGAGCACGCTAGATCCATGGAAGGGGGGTCGCCGATATGGGCAGCAGGGGGTTGCCGAACGCAGAGCAGGGACGGGCCGACGGGGCAGCAAGGACGGAAGCAGCCGACTGGTTGTGTGCTGCTCTGTTGCTGCAGTGACGATTTAGCTGGCGACCGGAGCAGCAGGGACGGGAGCGGCCGGAGGAGGAGAAGAAAACGGCAGCAATGTAGAGTAGGGATGGGAGAAGCAGGGGCGGGCGACTGGCGGTGTGCCATGACGATTTCTCCGACGATGGATCGATTATGGCCGATCTCCGAGACGATGGGAAGGGTTTCCAGTTTCGTCGAAACTCGAAAGGGGGAAGATGCAAAAATGAAAAAGGCGAGCGAAGGGTGGGCGCAACACTGACAGTGGGTTTTCCGTTTATGGGTTTTTTAAAAAATATATATTAGGTTCAACCGACCGGTCGAATACGGTTCGACGGTTCGAACGGTTTTATGCATTCGAACCGAACCGTATACAATCTAACCGGGATTAGGACCGGTTCCCGGTCCGACCATCGGTCCGGTCCGGTTCTTACAACACTGGTTTAGATCTTCAATAGCAATTAACAATATCATGGCGAAAAATAGAAGATTTATTTCAAAAGCAATTTATTTATAATAATATATAAGAAATATCTTTTAGCACTAAAATGGTTTAAATTTAGAAATACTTCTTACATCCTTTTTATCATTTTACATGCCTATTTTATACTTTATCTTTTAAGCCCATCATAAAAATATTGCTGACAAGGTGGCATTGAAGGTCTAAAATTTTCGTTGGAGACTTATCCATGACTCGGTTCCCACTAAATCAAATTTGATTAGGAAAGGTGTGAAAGTAAACCCTAGCTACTTGTCCTCTGTGCCAGAATGGCCAAATTCAACCTGCATAATGCATATCGCAATCCCATTTTTGATGATGACATTAAGGAGGACGCATACAAAAAACTCAATGCTATTCTCCCCAAACTTTCGTGGCATAAAATCCAATTTGTGTTGGTGCTTCCTATTCTTACTTGTTGTCGCATTTGGCTTGTGGGAAACAAGCTTTGTGCAGAAGAGGGGGTCGACCAATTTTTAGGAAATCCACTTGTGGCGTGTAGAATGGGATCATCTGTAATGGTATGATACCCAGACCCAAGTAAGACCCTTACATGTGAATGTGGCATGTAAATGTGATTTATGTATGATTCAATTGATTGACTGATTTTAAGGCAATTGATTAAGAAATGTGGTTAAATTAATCACCACAGCTCAATGTGGGTTAACGTGATTAAAGAGGCCTAATAAGGATTAGAAAATGTGGATATGCTATGAATAATTATCTCATATGTTATGATTTGCTTAATGAAAATTATGATGATAATTATGAATTTAAGGTGATAAATGTTAGAAAATTCATAACTTGACGCCTATAAGGCGGAATGAGATGAAATTTAAAAGGTAAGCACATGACGATGTGCCCAACATTATGAATGAAATAGATTATGAAAATTATAATGAGATTAGGGTGTTAATTATTTTTTTTCATCCAAATCCAAAAGACAATTTCAAAAGGCCATAATTTATGTTAGAAAGGTCATTTTGAGATGAAATTTGTCATGAACGGTTAAAATAATATAATGAATCTTATGGACGGGTTTGATTAAGCTAATTATCATGAAAAAATACTTCATCATAAAAGGACAAACTCACTGACTTTTGCTCTAAAAAAGCAACTTACATTTAATGAAAAGTCAACCTCTTTAACGAGGTAATTAAGGGACAAATTGAGATGTCCAAAGGGGTGATTTTAGAGAATATTTTGTGAATTTATAAAAATGAAAAATTGCATAAAAGGGGCTGCACATAATGGACATTTAATGCTTGATCAATTGGCCAGATTTTTGTCCCCACAAAAATCCAAAAAGGGGTAGACACATGGACGTGCAAGGGGGCTGGATAGGGCAGATTTTGTGATTTTTTTTATGCTAAAATTCCATGCAATTGGGCTACATGACTAGGGTTGTTAATGACATGGATTTGGGCAGCTTTTGATGATGCACGAAATGCCAAAAATGGACCACATGGGAACGTGATCATGTGGACAGCAACAGTTGATATTTTGAGCAGATTTTTGGTGTGAAAAAATTCTGTTGAAAATGTATTTTACTAGGATGTGAATGTGACAACACATTAAGGGATAAGTGCTCATTAGATTACCCTCAAAATGAGGTGGAAAAGGATGAAATAAAAATCAGAAATATAAAAAGGGAGAAAGGGGCTGTTGGACGTCTACTTTGGACAGCTTGAGAGAGAAAAAGAAAAGGGGTTTTAAGGGCAGCAACTTGGACGTCCAAGCAACGAGGAAAATGAGGGAAAAAAGAAGAAGAAAAGAGGAGGAAAAGATGAGAAAAAAAGAAAAGCAACTAAGCTAGGAAGGATTGGAGCAAAGTCTCACAAGTTCGAGTAAGTATTGAATCAAGTTTGATTCATTAATTTTCAAATTTTCTAACTTCATTCATGGGTCATAAATTTGATCCATTATGAACTCCAAATGATGAGTTATGAAGCCCTTAATTAGGGTACTAAATGATGAATAAATGAGGGGATTTAATTCAAGGGTTCAAGGAAGATGTATATAATGTTAGGGTTGATTACAACCATATACCTAGCTGGAATTTTTCTTAAATTCCAATTAATGTTGTTGTTTTAAGCATATTACATGTTTGGATTATGATTAATGATTCTATGATTAACATATGTTGAATTGAGCATGAATTAGGTACCTTAGAAAGGTAAACCCTAAGGTAAACCATATGATGGAAATTCCACTCTTTTGAGATGAATATTGAACATGAATTAAACCAATTGATATAGGAATGAATAAAAGTGTAAAATACCCTACATTTAGGGCACATGGGATGTCCAACATAGGGCTGGAAAAAATGCAAAATTTTGATTTTTATGGGTCATGTGACATGGACATCCAAAGGAGGGAGGAAATGCATGAAAAGTTGCTGTTTTGGGCAACTTAAATTTTGGACTTTGAAACTATGAAAATACCCTAAATATGGGACAAGAAAAGTATGTTTAAGGGCTGAAATTAAGAAGATAAAAATTTGTTATGGAACATACGTCAAAACGGACGTTGAATGTGAGAAACAATGATGGAAAAGTTGCTGTTTTGGAACCCTACAATTAAAAGATTATAATCTTATGAAAATACCCTCGATTATGTGCTCATTAAGTATTTTGATTATGCCAAAATAGATGGCAAGTTTCTGTTGTGAAAAAAATTGAATAACGCATGTTATATGTGTAGTAAAAAGGGTACACGTAAAGGATATGAATGGCCAAAATGAGAAATGCCTAAGTATGATGTGCTAAAATGCAAAAATGAATGAAAATGTGATAAAATGGCAAAGTGAGATAATATTATGAAATCTCAAAATTTGATATTGAGAAGACAGGCCTAAATTATTAAATATATGCCTAAAGTGAGCACCTATATGAGAAATATGAAAAATAGATATTAAATGACAAATGGGAAGCAATGAACTTCCATATGTTAAGTAAATGAAAGATTATTATATGTTTGAAAGTCTATCCTACATAAGGGTAGTAAAAGTGAAAAGAATGAATGGTATGATATATAAATTATGTTGTTATGTATGAACACCCAACTTGAAATACAAGTGAGTCATGTAAGTTAATGGAAAACATGTGGTTTGGAAAATTAACTTATGTGCAAGTATAAGAGGTTATATGTATGATTGCAATGTCATTCTCATGTGTATAAGCAAAGACAAGAAAAAAGTTAATGAGGAAAGCTGACGTGATTCAGGTAAGCAAACAACTTTCTAAAAGAATTGCTTTCTCAAACTTTGACAAAATGATTGCAAATTCTATTTAAATGCTTTGTATTGATTTGCTAATGAACGCTCAATTATTTCTAAGATAGTTTAAGGATGACCATTCCTTTATCCCAACATGTTGTTGAAATGTTGTTTTCACTATGGCAAATGATTTGATTAATGATTTATCATATGTTGTTGAGAAATTATGATTCAAAGGTTTATACACGAAAGTCATGCTAGCATGTTTTTGATCATATTTATGATCATGATTATGACAAGTTCATGGTGCATAAGGTACTAGGTCCACTTAAAGGTATAAGCAGACCGATTGTCCCTCTTTAGTGTGATCGAGCCGCTAAGATAGGTCAAAAGCAGACGGTGCCCTTTCTGAGATGGGAGAAGATGGAGACTGATGGTCGTCTAGCTAACGTACTATCCTATGATATTGTAGAACCTCAAATTTTATGATCATATATGAAACCCTAAGGTCATGAACCCTAGGTAATATATTGACTTTTATATGAAATAAATATATGATTTTCGTAATATATGGAATTGAAGGATCGAATAATTAATTATGAAATATAATTTCAAATAAATAGTAAATGTGAATAGTGGAACGTGAATAGTAACCATGTGGTTAAGATAAAGTGATAAGTTAATCACTCTGTATTAATTTAATCACAAAATACGAAAAAGGAAGCTTCTCACAAAAGGACAAAATGGGAGTAGAGATGAAAAGGGGACTTAATTGGAATTTACAAAGGTTACATTCAAGATTTATAAGAAAACGGAGGGTAATTTATGATTTCATAAATATTAGATATGAAAATGAATTTTTACGGGAAGAAATTTCAAAATTCTGAATTGTACAAATTGAAACTGTTTAAATTTATAGACCTTATGGAAAAATAAAAATAAATGGAAAATTTTTGGCGAATTAGGGTCCTAACTAAGGGCTTATATTGATCCATACTATTTTCATTAGATCTAAGCATGTATAACTCGGATGGACAGGAGAATTTAATAGAATATACTAAATTATGTGCTTTCTAATCTAGACAAATCAGATTATGAAAAATAGTTGACTAAATTACCTAACTTGAGTGCATCAGAAAGCGTGCCAAAAGCATAAACTTACGTCAGAATCACAACATGCATTTACGTTGATATTTTTTTTATATAATTAATTAATTAATTAATATCTTAATGTATATAAGGCCATTTGAGATGAAATTTTAGAAGCAAGCCTATTTTAATATACCCTACATAATGAATGGATGAAATTTTGAAAAACATGTTTACAAGTTTTTAAAATGAAATTTTATACCAAAATACGATTTTAATTAAATTAAAATGTGTACTTCGCTCCAATTGAGGTGAAATTTTATGGGTAATCCTATTTTAATATTTCCAATTTAATGAAGAAATGAAATTTTGGAAAACATGTTTCCAAAATTTAAAAAACAGATTTTTATCCAAATATGAATTAGTTAATTAAAATAAAATAGAATTTTTTTAAAAAATTCTAAAAGGTGAATTTTGTGAGCAATTGTATATATATTAATAAGAAAAATTTTCATAATATATAAGTGTGTATGTAGGCAGTTATTAATTAATTTATTAATGCAGATAAAAAAAAGAAACGAAAATGAAAAAAAGCCGTGGACGGTGCATGGACAGCTGCATATATGCTGGAATGCTGAAAATTAAACACATGTAATATGATAAATGGTGACCTTGAGTTAGGTCAAATTTAAACTATGGTAAACCGATTAAAGAGACGTATAAATGGAGCTCTTAATGGACGTAAATAGGTTACTGATTCAAAAAGCGAGAACGGACAGCAGCAGCAAATTTTTTTTTTTAGCAAAGACGTCCAAAGTATTTAACAGGTTCTATTAATTTGTGTCCATTTTGCTTCCGTTCCTTTAATTTCTTCATGTTAAAATAATTTTCCTAATGTCTGAAAATGTTGTCGTTCCCTGTCTAAATATTTTAAATATTTTTTTATGAAAATATATGGACATTCAAAAGGACAGCAGCATATATAAAAAAATAATAATAAAATAAAAAAGGATGAATGCAAATGAATGATGAATGGAATGAATGAATAAACTAACGTCTGAATATAAAATTTCAGACATAGTTTGACGTCTGAAAATGTGATTTCTTTTTCATTTTAAAATGATATCCAGAAATTCAGTTTTAACCGGGCAATAATTTTAATAAGTTAATTTTTTGAGTATGTAATGTTTAAATTAGATAAAATGATTAATTGATTTTGGAGTTCATAAATTTAGAAAGTATCATGCTGAACTTTAATTTATATGATAAATGTTTTCTAAATATATGATTTAATATTTCAGCATGATTTTTCTATTTAATTAATTCAGCACAATAGGTTATAATTATTAATTTCTCATACCTTTCAAATGATCCATTTATGTAATTAAATTGAAAATTTTCCCCATCCAATTGCGTCCAGATAAGGTTATGGTTAAGTTAATAGGGACGTTGCTGAAATTTAATTAGAAGGGTGAGCGTTCAAGGCATCAACAATATAAAAAAAAGGGAAAGCAGATGCTGGACGATATGGAATTGTTGCTGGATATTCAACAGGAAATCACATTTTTGTTGCCGAATGTTAATATGATGACTATTTTGCTAAAAATATACCCTATTTGATTTCATGTTGAATTAGCAGATTTTAATTTCTGTTAAAATCATGTTTAATATATGACTTGAAAATATTGAGTATAAGTGACGCTTAAAACAGATTTTGATTTCTGTTATATCTATGTTGAATTAGTAAATATAAATGATAAAAATGATAGGCATGAAAACAGGTTCAAAACAGATTTTTAAATCTGTATAAACCATGTTTAAATTTATGGATGATGAAAGAAAGGTTGTAAATTTCTGAAAATTTAAACAGGCATGGATTGTTTCTTTAATTTACTGAATATTAATCCATGTATATATAATGTTTAATTTAGTATTAAAATAATTTATTAGTTTGATAAAATATGACTCCCAATCAGGTGACGACAAAAATAGCTAGGCTGTAATGTTTGAATTTTCATAGTCTAAATAGCCATGAAATAATGAGTATACGTATAAATGTTTAAAAACATATTTTAAATTCTGTTCTAATCATGTTTAATTAGTGATTTATAGATGACAGAAAAATGGTTAGTAGTAGCCAAGTGTGTAAATGTGAATAGGAGATAGTTGTATGAGATAAAACATATATAAGTTAGAAAAATAAGTTCATTGTGCAAGTATGAAATGTTATAAATAGTTCTTTTCATTTGTATAAGAAAAGGAAAAGGAAAAGTGGAAGGTACAAGTTGACTACGCAGGTAAGCAAATAAACCTTTTGAAAATACAATTTTATACGACCTTACTCTGTAATCTTAAATTGTTTTGGAAATTGCTTCATTAGAAGCAAATTCTTTTAATGTTGAAAATATTGAAATACAATGTTGAAAAAGTTGTGTTGAAAGGAAAATGAGATTTTAAAATGATATTTGAAATAAATGTTTTAGAATAAGTTTTATTACAAGGTTTTGAAGTATTTTAATGATATGTTTCAAAGGATCTCTAAATATTAGATTATTTTAGAGTTTCCAAAATCTATTATTTCGAGAAGAATTTAAGGAAGGCCAACACGATAAATTAATTTCAAAAATGATTTGAGTAATGTTCAAAGGATTATACAAGACTATCCCATATAGAAATGAATAATAAGACAGGTAGACAAAAGTATATGATATTAGATAAAAGCATGTACTTGCATGTCCTTTGATCATAAAAACCCATAAATGGGAAAAGCATTTGTAAGAAAAATCTTTTGGTTTCAAATATTTTTAAAGATGTTTTATTGTTCAAAAATTATTTACAAAATGGTTAGAAAATATTGTTATTTCAAATATTTTTCTTGAATACTTCAAATGATTTATGAAATATAAATGTTTTAAGGTTGTTCATTCTTACAAAATGTTTTGAGTATAGAACTCATTAACATGGGTTAAGCCCAGTTTTCAAGATTTGAAAGGAATACAGGCTGAGGTCTGTAGTATTTTATGAAAGCATACTAGCATCAAGTTTTCAGAAAAAGGACACAGACCGTGGTTTGTGGTTTTTATAAAATCATGCTAGTATGTGAATGTGAAGGAAAAGTGTGCATGAGGATTATGTACTAGGTCTACTGTAGAGGATATGCAAGCCGGATGCGGTTGCAAATTGGGCCCCCTTTGCATAGGCCGAGTCGCTTGAATAAGGCTAAATGTCGACGGCGCCCTCCCTGAAATGAGAGATGGACACGGATAGCCGCCTGGCTCGTGGGTTGTCACTTGGAAGGGTTTCTCTCCTAAGGATGGATGATCACTTGATAAGTGTCACCTACCAGATGGACAGAGATGTATTGCATGTTGCATATGCTTAAAAAGGGTTTTATGAAAAGTATTTTAGGACATGAGAAAAGGAGCTTCGATGAAAAATATTTTAGAACATAAATATGTCTATGGAAAAAGAATTTATATGTCAAGTTTTACAAGCATATGTTTGCCATGAATTGGGATTATGAAATGTTTAGGAAAAGTATTTATGAATAGGTTTCCTCCAATTGCTAGTCGAACGCTTGTTAAGCGTCTACTACTGAAAGGTGAGAAATGCATTTAAAATGAAAAATGCTTGCTTATTGAGTTTTGACTCATGTTTTATTTTTCTCTACCATAGACAGGTACAGCACAGGCCACGCAGGAAAGGAAAAGAGTATGAAGAAAACTTTTCAACAAGCTGGTCTGTATATAGTATGAATGATTATATGGAATTTTCAAAATATGTATGTATGAAATGTTTAGATTGAAAGAACTTGTGATGTAGATAAGTCAGTTATTATGATATGAATAATATATGTGAAATTTATGTCAAGAATGTGTTCATATATGATGATATGATGTTATGTAATGAGATATTATGAGTATCATGTGTAAAATTGATGATAAGTGTTTGTTATGTGATGAAAAAAAAAGAACGAATTTTTTTATTTTTGGACGTGATCCAATTAAAAATCCCGTCGTGTGATCAGGGCAACAATCCTGAGTCACATTTACCAATCAATAAATATCCCGGAGTAAGGCTTCTAGGCACCTGGGTCGGGGCGCCACAGATATTCATATTTTATAATGAAAATAATGCATTGCATTATTCATGATATACCCATGATGAGTATAATAATTTATGATTTTCATGATGTACCCACGAGTGGATATAATGTTGCTTTCCAAAAAATATATTCAAATGAAAACATTGCTTGTAAAATGAATTGCTTGAAAATTATGTAGCTTGCTTACTGAGTTATACTCACGATTTGTTTTCCAAATCCTAAGACAGGTGCAAGGATGGACACGGCGAAGGAGCACAAGGTAAATGAAGGCTGATAAATTTTATGGAACTCTGTGCATGTTTTATGTATTGAAGGATGTGTTATGAATTGAATAATTACTACTTGCTGCAGTTGATGCGAATTACACTATGACGTATGATGAATTGAAAATTTTTTTTTAAGGATAAATGATGAATATATGTTTACTATGATATGAATGCTATAGAGTTTATGATTTATAATGGGTATATCAGGATTTGATCAAGGCCTGGATAGGCAAATTGATGAGAAATTGAACATGAATGATGTGATTAACTCGTACGGAGTAAATTATGAATGGTAAAATACCAAATGATCCCGCCGTGTGACAGAGCAACAATCATGATCACGTTTACTAATCAATAACGATGCCGGAGTGAGGCTCAAGATGTGACGCTTGGTTTGGGGAGCCACAAATAGAATCTGCCATTAAATTTTTTTTCTATTTTCAAAAGAGAATAACCTATTTTTTATTTTCAATACAACATTTTTTATTTTTAATACACAATAATATTTTGTCATCTCATCCTAATTTCATCTTAACTTTCAACGACCTTTAGAATTACTGCTCGAAGGGCCACAATAGAAAATAATTTGATATGATATAGGTAAAGATGAGGAGTACGGAGAACGAAACTAAAATAAATAGGTTAGTCATATAGTTAGTTGTATAAAAATGACTGAAAAATATGATAATTGTATAGAAAAATATGAAAAATTAATTAAAAATAAAATAATTATGGAAAGTGAAAAGTTTTAGTAGAAAAGTTTTAAGATTCGCCAAACACCCATGAAAAAGCCCGAAAATAGAGCTTATGCAAAAGAACTCAACCAATTTATTGAACGCAATCCCCAACTCAACCCCAACAGAGTTTAAGATATTCCTTAATATTAGATTTAAATATATGAAATACTAATTAAGACATAATTAAAATATTTAATTTTATCGAAATAAAATTAAAAATTTTACAATAAAATAAGTAAATAAACAAATATTCAAACACCTCTATATGTCACTACCATTGAAGATTTGAGGAGTGTTGTGTCATTTGTGGTCACTTTTATTATTATTGTTTGTTTATATTATAATCATTTCAACATTGTATTATCATCAGGCCTCCTGACATTTCAACAATTTTCTTAAAATATACTACAAAAATTTTAACAATATTTCTTATCTTTTTTTAATAATATCTCTTAATCTTCTTACTGGTGAATGCTCTCACAAATCTAGAGAGGTGGTTTCAATCTCCATCCACACTTTGACAAAAATAAAAGCTCATTTATTGTTAAATCAAAATTCAATCCACTCTTATCATAAAATAGACTCCAAGTTTCACGAGTCAAATATTTGTGTAGATCCTATGTCAAATAAGACTATTTTATTTCTATATCCATTTCAAAATTATTAATTCAACTTCTACAAAAGATTAATTCTATATAGACAAATGATTCCTTCGATTAGTGTAATATTCTAATAAAATCTACGGATGGAT
Source organism: Annona cherimola (assembly GCA_030490835.1). Lineage (NCBI taxonomy): Eukaryota > Viridiplantae > Streptophyta > Magnoliopsida > Magnoliales > Annonaceae > Annona > Annona cherimola. The sequence goes on from CM059974.1 coordinate 31,994,621, forward strand.
ACAAGTGATTTCCTTTTACATATAGTTATAAATATTTTAAGTTTGTTGTAACTCGCACACAAATTTGATCGACATGATCTTAATTTAGTCATTAAAGTGGGCCAAAATGATGCACTATCATTGGAATTACTTCAACGACATCGGTTGTACTAGAATATTTTCAAATAAAATAGATAAATTTAAAATTTAAAATTTTAATTGTCTCATTTTCTCGATCTTATACAGTCACTTCTAAAACGAAAAAAATGATTTTAAATTAAAGAAATTTATACATAAGCGAGCTCTACTCTGATCTTACGTGGTATGAAATTTGGTAATTTTCATACTTATTTGATACTTTATTTTAATTTTGAAGACAAAAATAGCGCATAGATACGGCCGCATATATACCTACCCTTATTTTGATTCACAAATAAATTATTAAATTTTATAGGATGAAAGAGCTACGACTATATATGTATAAAAAATTTTAAACAAAAAAGCATTTCTTCCTCTCGCCCGACCCAATGTTGTCAAAACCGAACCGGTAAAGGAACTGGTCTGGTTCGAATCAATTCGACCGGTTAAGCAAACCAGTTCGAACCGGTGATGTCAGCATGACGTATTTATGATGTCGTAAATATTTAATTATTTTTAAATTTTAAATAAATATATTGATAAAATTATATTTTTATAAATCCTAAATATATATGTTAGATTTTAAGAATCACAATATAAATACAAAACATGCAGGAAAAATTAATAGCAAGTTTTAAAAAATATTTAAGCATAAATGTTAGAAAAATTAACTACATTAACTAACCTGAAAGACTTAAATTTGTAATAAGCTCTGACCATTGATGCTTGGTTGTTGGTTCTTGAATTCTTCCTGTTTATCTCGGTACCTTTATGAATTGTACTTCTATAAACATACCTAACAAAATAAGAAATAAAATAAATCAGTAAGTGTTGAAATTTTGAACAATTAAATAATTTATAATAATATAAAAATTAAGAACATCTCCTATATTCAGCAAAAATAAAAATTTAGAAGTCTATAAATCATTCAATGCATCATTTTCATCAAACATAGATTTCAAAAGTATAACATTTTAAAAGTCTACAACACATCATTCCCACAAAACATAAAATTTTAAAAGTCTATAAACACACATTCTCGTTACGAATCCACCATTCACATCATTACAAAAATTAAATGTCTTCAAGTTTCTTCTTCATCAAGGTTAACAATGACATCTTCATCTTGCCCGCTAATTAGAGTTCCTAAATTAAAATAAAAAAACGAAAACATTAGTTACATAATACAATTTTTCTTATCAAAATATTACTTTTACATAATTGAATAAAAACTATAGTATAATACCAAAGTCATCAGCTTTTTTTGTTTCTTTCCTACTATTTGGTTGATCTATTTGCAACCAAGTGTCAACATCTTTATCTGTCAATAATAGAGACTCATCTTCTACCACCCACTCCTCCAATATATTAATATCTTCTAAAGAAGTTGGATTATAATATTGATATTTTTTCTTCTTCCTATAAAAAACACAAAGAGGTTACTTGGAATAAAATATGAGTTATTTGCATTTCTTAAAAACAAGTAATGAGAGTTTATACTTTATACCTATCTAATAATCGTAAATTATATTAGACATATACAAAATCACATGGTCTTTGGTGTTCTAGTTGATTTCTCTTTTTGTATGAATGCGTTAAAAAACACTTCAATTGCGTTCTCATCTAAATGAACTGCATGTTTGACTCAAAATCTTCACAACCACTTTTTGCAAATTAGGAGTACCACATCCATGAGCTTGCCACCAAATAACTACAACAAATGAGTCATCATTAGGAGACTAATTAAGTATTTATAAATAAATACCTAATTTATAAGGATTAAGAGTTAATTCATATACATGGGTATAAGGTATAATGAGAACGAAGAGCAATTGGACTTCCAAAATTATCATGCGTGTAGTGGAATGAATTTATCTCATGAATAACGTTTGTTTGGACATGAACATCGTCACGAGTCAACCGATGGATAGTTTGAACCAGCTTTTTCATTGTCATTGTCTTTGTTAATTCATCAATGTGGTATTAAAACTGTGGACTTAGATAATGAACAGCTAAATGAAGAGGCCGACCAAGTTGATTTTTCATCGATTATTCACAATTGAGATGTAGGGATCACAAGGCATCTTAGACTTTTTTAAAGTCATCTTCATTGCATTTTTAGCTTTACGGATTGCCTCATAAATGTATCTCATTGCAGTCCTTTCATCATTATCTACCATTCGTAACACACGTACAAGTGGTTCAAATGCTTTCACAATTACTTCACATTTTTCTTAAAAGAAAGAACTCAAAACAAAATTAGAAGCACCTCTTCCCTTTTGAGAATTTTTCCATTTATAATCTACCCATTCTCTACAACTGAACATTGCCCGTAGTTCGTTCATAGAGTTCAACGTACTTTGCAATGATATAAAATTTGTTGTAAAACGAGTTATTGTAGGACGAATAATTTCTTTTCCACCAGTAAATTTTCTCATCAAGCACAAAACAAAGCCTTGATTATAAATAAATGTTGAAATAAAACGAGCTTCCTCTATCACCTCTTTCACATCTTCCATATTTGTAATATCTTATAGCATCAAATCAATACTATGTGTAGCACATGGTGTCCATACAATGGATGAATATTTATTATTCAGTAAATGCTCCGCAAGCCGATAGGTAGATGCATTATCAGTCACTACTTGTACAATATTTCTAGGACCAACTTCCTCCACAATAGTGGTGAGTAATTCAGAAAGCATTTGACCAGATTTTAAATGCTCGGAAGCATCAACAGACTTTAAAAATACAGTTCTCTTAGGACAATATACTAAAAAATTTATCAAGGTCCTTCCCTTTTGATCTGTCCATCCATCAACCATTATAGAATAACCAAATTCTTTCCACATTCTCTTAAATGGTCGAATCTGATCCCTTACTTCCCTCATATTCTTTTTTAATAATAAACCTCTTAAATCATGATATGTTGGAACTTTGAATCCATATCCAATTGAGCATGCATGATCAAACATAGATTGAAAGTGCACAGAATTTGTCGCATTAAATAGAATACGTGAAGCATAAAACCAGATTGCAATTTCTGAATGTGCTCGTTCAATTGCATCCTTACCAGCCATAGCGCTCTTAATAGATGGTTGCACACTCCTACTAGGTTCCTTCATTTTATTTGAACTAACTTCTGTATTTCATTTCAAACTAGGGTCCACAACAACATCTTCTTCTTCATCAATAACTTTATAGTCAGAAAATGAGCTAGTTTTGGGGAAGAGGAGGTTTTTTATTAGTGGTTGCAGTTGTATTACTGATTGCAAGATCATTTTTCATATTTAAAAGTACATTAGGTTGGACCTTTTTACATACAGCTACATTACCTTTTAGATTTGCCAAATGTTTTTTCACCCTGTGGATTCCTCTACCTGAGAAAATCTTTCCACAATACAAACATTTATATTTATTTTTTTCTAATTCAACCATATGATTCCATGCAATATCAGTCCTCCCCCTAGTGGGTTTTGACCCAGAATCTGTTGTACTATCAACTACTGGTGTTGCATTTGATCTTGTAGGAGTATGAGACTGGTTTTCACTTTCAGATGGGTTTGACGACATGATGATTAAATAATTACCTAAAATAGTACAACGAAAAATTTATTTATCATGCAATTAACAACATTTTCTCAAATAGACAATTAAAATAATTTTTCGAATATCAGCATACAAACAATCAACAACAAACAATCAACAATAAATTATGTAAATAACTTGTTCAATAATATCTCCAACAATCAACAAAAATTCATGCAAACAACTTGTTCAACTAATTAAACCAGGATCAACATACAAACAATATGCTGAGCAAACAATCAACCAGAAAAATGAAACAATCACAACGAGTTCACAATAAGTTTATAGAAATATTATATCAACAATCACAGGCGGCTAGTCAGAAAGTCATTTCACAGATGGCTAAAATCATACAAAATAGCTATTCAAAATATTAAAACAGCTATTCAACCTAGATATAGATCAATTCCAACTACTCCTATAAAAAATACAACAAATGGATATTGCAAGTTGTTACGAGGCATTAGCAAAGAACCTAAACTTCAACATGTAGCTTTTTAACACTTATTTAATATATTCGTGTTTGTCATTCATCAAAAACCTAACCGATGACTTGAGAAAAAAGAAAAAAAAACCTAACTAATAACTTCAATGTGAACTCATTGAATTTCTAGCTAGCTTCCGACCATTTGGATGGATTAAGCTCCATATTTGGAACAACATCCAAGGCAAAAGCATGTCAAAATCTTGGTGTTGAATGCAAGAAAATAAAATAAACACTGATTCACTAGTTTATACCACCACTAGAGATACAAGAAACTAAACACTGCTAGTTGAGACCAAACACCCCCCCTCACCCCTTCCTACAAATGCTTAGTTGAGACCAAAGTTATAGAACCCCAACAAAATACATGAGTATTTAGAATTTTAGAAAGTCCTTGGGTAGAAATGCAACGAGTACATATGGAATTTTCCCAAATATATCAAATTTAGAAACAATAATTTTAACATTAGCCTTATCGTGTGCACCATAAAATCTATGTGATGTACATGAGTTATGAATTCATCAAGCTTCTTTACAGGATTTAAGAGTAGCCTAGAAATATCTTATATACATGCAGTTGACAAAATGTGCTCATTTCAATCCATCTACATTCAACTTGCATCCCTAATTAGCATCATTTCATCATCAGCAAATGGATTAGCTGCTCACACCTAAAATAATTAGCAAATGGATTAGCTGCTCACACATCAACAACAAATGAAATAATTAGCATCATTTCATCATCATTTTCATCACATCTAAAATAATCATTGGACACAACAAATGGATTTTCAATTTGTATTTTCCGTGCAAAAATAATTAAAAAAATTCATGGTTGATCAGTTGATGGAAGGATACCAAGATTATAATGGTTTTAAGGATCAAGATTTAGGGATGCTGCTCACTGGAACATCCGTTGCTGTAGCTTGCCGGAATTGAAGCCGCTGTCGATGAGGTGACAGGGAGCTGCTCGCTAGAAATGAAGAGGAAAGTGACAGGGAGCTGGTCGTCGGAAGCAACTGGGACTGCTGGTCGCCGGAAGCAGTCGCTGCTCTGTGGCCTTGTGATATTGGTCGTCGACGATCGGAGGAGGAGAGCGCAATGGCCGACAGTGAGCAAAGAGTGCACAACGCCGAAGACGAATTGGAAATGGAAAGGAGGCAGAGCCAGGGTTTGGTTTGTGGCTTTCGGGCGGGATCTCGGAAATGGGAATGAGGGAAGAAGAAGGTAAATGGAAAGGAGGCAGAGACAACATAGTCTCGTCGTTGATAGGACGAGGGGAAGAAGAAGGTGAGCTAGGGCAACAAGGCTTCGATTTGGGGGTCGTCGATTTGATTTGGGGGCTCGACATCAACGACAACAACTGATTTTAATTTTTTTTTTATATGCGCCAAACTGGTCCATTCGGTTCAACTGCGACGTCCAGTTGAACCGTCGGTTCGAGTGGTTTAATGCAATTAGACCAGACCATATGTAAATCGAACCGGACATTGGACCGGACCGCGTAAGGTCGGTGGGCGATTTTCTTAGAGCTGGATGTATGGGTCGGTCTGAGCTAAAGGGGCTGGAGTGGGCCGCACGGCAAACTTGCAAGTAGGTCCATTCCAATAAAGACTCGCTCATTCCGTCTCTCTTGCAGACTAGCGCTCACGTTAGGGTTTCCTTCTGCTCTCGCTTTAGGGTTTTACCCGCCGCTTCTTTTTCGCGACGATAAGAAGCTCGACTGCTGCTCCTCCGTCGGATCTAAGGTAATACTTGTCGATTCTCGAATACTCGATGTATATATTCTTACGGCATTTGGATCTGTTCCTCGCCTATCTACGTGTTTTTCACTTCGGTCAACTCTCTCTCGAAAAAAGAAAATTTTGCGGGAAGTTCTTTCTTTTCGTCTTGCGTGATGATTTGGTTGATGTCGAGAAGAAATCATTCTGATTGCGAGAAATATGAGTACTTTATGGAGTAGAAGTATGGCTTGAGTGATTGATCGGCTTTCAAAAAGAAAAGGTAAAAGCATGCTTTGGGTTGGCAAAATCGGATGCGTGTCTTGCTTTCTCCTGTTATGTCTATGCCTAATCAACTGCATAGAGGAGATTGGATCGAACTTTGTGCCAGTACATCGATCTAGTTGATAAGTGGATTTTTCAACAGAAAATTGTTGTTCCAAAACTGCATACCAGGTATTGCTAGAGACTCATATGTTGGTTGCTGAAGTCGATGCAGATTTGAGGAATATACAATGAGGAGAGTTTTTGTTTGGGTATGTCGTAGCTGATTTTCATGATTCTCAGAGACGGTGGAATAGGGAATTTAGGTTGAAATACTTGTGGGCTTGCTGATGGGGGATCACTGTTGGACCCAGTCTTTGCATCATGCACTTGAATCTTTGAATGATAGATTTTGTTTATTGAAAAATCAAAAAAGATATGAACACGATTTGGCTCTGAAAAGATTTTTCTGCTGAAAATACAACACACTCTCTCTCTCCACCACTTTTTGTTCCAATGCCTTTTTGTTTGCCCCGTTCATCTGCCTTTATTCTGAATTCTTGTTGGGATTTCTGGAATAACAGTCCATTGGACGTCTCTAGCAGCTATTTCCATCCTGAATTTTTGCTGGGGTTTCAGGAATAACTGAATTCAAAGGCTGTTGTTAGCAGACATGAAGCCTATTTTCTGTGGCAACTTTGAACATGATGCCCGACAATCTGATCTGGAGAGACTTTTTGGCAGATATGGGAAAGTCGACAGGATAGATATGAAGTCAGGTAAGTCTTTTCATCTGCTTGGTCCATTTCGTGAATGTCCTTGTATCAGTAGTCCATGTATACCATGCACCTGCTTTTGATTGGATTGTTTTGTTCCTTTTTCTCTGTCATCTGGCTGGTTGGTTGCTTGAATGACAATGTGTCTTTGGAAAATATCAGATGGCATTTGTTGTTTTCTATCTAATGGATTTTATTAATTAATGTATTTTGACTCTCATAAACTGCAATTTAGTTGACATCAACTCATTACTGAGTGCTAGAGATGAATCCTTAGGCATTTTCTACTTCATCATCACAGCGCAATTTGATGGATCACAGTACCTGTGTGAGATATGTGGTGTGTTGAATGAATTGATGAAGCGTTTATATCTAGATCTAATGGTATGAAATGGATAAATAATGAGGTAGGCACAAATTATATTCGAATTCTAACGTGTGAGCACTTCCTACCAAGAAAGAGGCTGCATATCAAGCAGAGGGCCCTCAACTCATGAAGGTGATAGTAATGGGACTGCATGGATTCTTCATATGTACTGCTGCAACATAATCTGGACTGCGTAAAACGGCAAAGGCAGTCCTGGGTACTTCAAGGGGTCGGGGTAACTTTAAGAAAGCAGTATGTTTTTGAAGTATTAGCCCCAATACTCAACAATTTCTTTGGCGCAGGAATGTCTAGGGGCATCTATGCTCCTCCGGGCTGATGGCTCTTGTGCATTACCTTTCCTGTCCGGGCCTGGCTTCATCTTATCTTTTTTCAGAAGAGCTGATCTTATCCACAATGGCATCAGCTTACATTCTCCCCGAGACACCATTGCCTTTCATTCCTCATGACCTCTGCCCTACTTCAATCCGAGATATGTTCCAAGGTAGAATCCATGCCGATCTTGCAGCCACATGGAGAAGGAACTTTCTGTTCGATGAACTGCCATGAGACACACCTACCTTTGGAATATTGTTCCTTGACATCCATTTAGTTCAACGCACAAGGTCTGTTCCTGATTTTTACCCTGGTCGGTTTCTGGCTTTCACAGAGATGGTTAGATGTGTTTCATTTCTGGACGAGATTTTTGTAAATTTTTTATTCCAGCTGTCGCTACCTACTTCCATGAGAGATCCTTACAACACAGTTTCTAAATTTTTCAATAATTTTTTTGTTGTTTGTTTATGAGTAAATTTCTTTTCAATCTGTTGCAACTTTTTTTGTTCTGCTGTTTAGGATTTGCTTTTGTCTACATGGATGATGAACGTGATGCTGACGATGCAATTCGAGGACTTGACAGGAAAGAATTTGGTAGGCATGGTCGCCGTCTGCGTGTTGAGTGGAGTAAGGTTGTACCTTCTTTTGCTCGTGGAGCTTGCATGCCATTCCATTGGTGTTTTTCAGTTCATCTTATTCAATTACTGTTGTGCTCTTTCACCAGCAAGAAAGAGGAATTAGAAGACCCGGTGGTTCAAGGAGATCTGGTGATTTGAAGCCTTCAAAGACACTGTTTGTTATCAATTTTGATCCAATACATACCAGGACAAGGGATTTAGAGAGGCACTTTGAGCCATATGGGAAGGTGTTGAATGTGAGGATTAGAAGAAATTTTGCGTTTATTCAATATGAATCACTGGAGGATGCAAGTAAAGCATTGGATGCAACAAATGAGAGGTTCCTGTCTTTTCATTCCATTCTTTGGACTCTAGTAGTGATATAAACGAAATATACAACTATTATAGCTTTTTGTCATCTCACTGGACATAATTTGCATCTGGTTGACAAGAAAAGTTAAGGGCCTTTTTGGTTGATGAGAGGTGTGCTTTAGGACTTCTGTGGATGATTTTGCTGTGTACATGAAGTTGAACAATTGCCTTTTCCGCATTGAGAATTTTCAGCTAAAAGCCCCTAAAATTTGAGTAAACTAAATTTTATTGTTGACTACGGCTACTCTTGAGGGAGAATGACCCTGATTTCACCTTTGGTTGGATCTTCCAAGGAACCAAACGGACCTTGAGTTTTTTTTTTCCGAAATGGACCTTGAGTTGTTTTCTTTTCTCACTGTTAGCAGATCTTTTATTTGCTTGTTTGTCCTCCGTGCAGCCGGTTAATGGATCGGGTCATTTCAGTAGAGTATGCAGTACGTGATGATGATGAGAGAAGAAATGGGTACAGCCCAGATAGGAGGGGCCGTGAGAGGTCTTCTGAGAGAGGAGGTCGTGATCGGGAGAGATCCACTAGTCCTTATGGTAGAGCTGCAGAGCGGGCAAGCCCAGATTATGGCCGTGCCCCCAGTCCTCCATATGCAAAGGAGCCTGAGAGTCCCGTCTATGATAGGTACCACAGGTTAGCAGTCTGTGTCAATTTTCATGTACTCATTAGCTGGCAGAGTTTATAATTCCTAATCGAACTGTCACTGTCTCATGCAACTACAGTCCCTCACCCCCGAGGCGGGAGAGATCCTGAAAAAAACAAAGAAGCAGAAGAAGAATGGTCTGAGGTCTGAGGTTTTGTAAGCTTGTTTTTATCAGGTGATGTTCCAATTCCAATTATGTAGCCTAGGTTATTTTCTTAAGTGGGCTTGTGGTGATCCTGTGAAATTATATGGATTCTATCTGTGAACGCTCATTCATTTTAAGGTATGTACACTTTTCAGTTTTCTAGGCTGGTCAATGTTTAATGTCAACTGTTAGAATTTGCCATATTGTTCTTCAACTATAGCTTTTCTATCCCTTTTAAGCGACTGCTAAACCTCCCATGCAGTTTTGGGTTGGAGTCCAAAGATGTCATCTTATGCGTAACATTTTGGAGATCCATCAGGTCACTAATTCCTGCATATGCTGAGTTTGGTGCTGCATCAGTTGTGAATTTCTTTGGAATGCAGATGAAATTTTCAGATGAAGAGAAAAGGGCGTGTTGTATATGAGAATTATGGCCACTGCATTGAAATCACTCGTAAAATTAAGTCTTAGCCCGGGGTGAACTCTGTTGCGACAACTCTCAGGCACATACCAACACGTCAATAATGTCATAGAGTCTCTATAGCAGACAAAGCTCCATATACTTGCCGACGATGCCCATCATCTTTTCAAGTGTTTATATTCTTGCAAGCCGAAGAATCTGGTTGCAGACTGAGGTTTTTCAACTTGTAAAATATACCAAATATTTTCAAAATCCGTAGGATCTCATTTTGGCGATTGTTCTGGAGTTATTGTAGGTGCAAAACCAGCCTTCTATCAATGTTAAAAATCAAAGGGCATTTTGAGGGTAAGACCAAAAAAAAAGAAAGAAAAGAAATGTGCAAGCAATGGTTTCAAGACCAAACCGTAGATTTAATTTTTGGTTCGTGTTCAACCTGTAACCGTTGGTTCAAGCAGTTCCAAACCGTGACATCATAACTATAATATATTACTTCCGTTATTCTACGAGTATAAAATGAAATATGTGCAATCAAAGCATAAGAAAATTATTTCGTATATTGAAAAATGGAATTCAATATTTATGATGGTTTTTGGAATAAGTTGGTCGGGTAAACAAGAGGAGTGATTCTATTAGCCCGGGCTAAGTAAATGGCCTACTTAGCCCACCTCAAAAAACCTATTTAAAATAACTTTTTTTTGTTTTTTTCTTCATACGCTTGTTTATCTAAGTGTATTTTACATATAGACCAAGTTTTACCATTTTTGGAAATGCGTATATATTTTTTTTAGATTTTTGAAAATCTATGTGTATATATGCATTTAAAATACCCTTATTTTCAAAAATCTAAAAAAAATATATGCACATTTCCAAAAATGGTAAAACTTGGTCTATATGTTAAATACACTTAGATAAACAAGTGTATAAAGAAAAAAACAAAAAAAAAGTTGTTTTAAATAGGTTTTTTGAGGTGGGCTAAGTGGGCCATTTACTTAGCCCGGGCTAATAGAATCGCTCCTCAAACAACTTACCCATAACGTTAGTTGTTTATATTTTAATTGCAGAGACGGTAAAAGAGAAGTCCATGGGTTAGCTGTTTTTCGTTTTCTTGATTACCTTTTGGACTAAGCCACGGTTGAACCGATAACGGTCTCACCGACGGTCCGACAGTTTTTAAATGGTTTTTCTTCAACAAATAATAAGAACAGTGGGGTAGAGGTTCATGGTCCAACCGGTCTGGTTTTAATTGCAATAGGGTCCCTTGGATCCTCTCGCATCTTTTCCATGGCCGAGGCTAAAGAGCAGAAAAGGGGAGAGTAAGGGCCCGTTTCGGTCTGGCTTTAGAAGTTGACGTGTAGGTAGATGAGCAGGGCGCCCATGGAACCCTTCCCAACCCAACCATACGACATGGGCTAGCTGAGGCTGGACTTGTGGATCAGATATGTTTTGGAAGGTAGCCTGAGAAAAGGGTTAGCCGGCTTTTCTCTTCTCCGTCGAGTCAAGAGCCCGTTGCTTGATGAATCATGAATGGCATGGTCCATTCGTTGGGATGGACCACCTGAAAAGGCAGACAGCCCACAGAGACAATGTCTGACGAGCTGCTTCAGATCTTTCGCACGCGCCCTGCCTCCATTTGCATGCAGCATGCGGCATCGACGTATCTCAATCAATCCCTTGCTGCTGCTCATGCAGCCTCGCACGCTTTTCTCTTAACCTTTCAATCCAATCCTTCTATTTGGCCTCAAATTCTCTTAAAAAATATGATAGATGTGGAGAGTGAAAATTTTTAGATTGAAAAGTTTTAACTTGATATTTTCTATCATATGTCAAACACACCTAAAATTATTGAACTAGTTGTATTGAACTTATGTATATATATTAAATTTTACCATTTTTGGAGATGTGTGTACATATTTATTTAATTTTTAAAAAACGAGTTTTCCACCCATATACATTAAAACAGAACTCAATAATAATATACTTTTTTCATTTCCAAATATAACTTTTTCAATTCCAATACACATTTTCCCATTTTAAATATATAAAAATATTTTTTTTTCCTTGACATATTTTCATCTTATCCTGGAGACTCTGTACATTTAAATGTAATATTTTAGTTAAAAATGCAATTGCACCGAAAGAAGTTGATTTTTCAGCGTCCTTCATAGTTAACCAAAATTGTTTTCCCATGAAATAGTTGCGGGCTTGTGTACACATCTAACACTGGTTATCAACGGAGATCATAGTAGCATTTTCTTGATTATTTGCAACCAAACACAATTTCTATTGCTAATTTCCATTTGTTATGATGATTTATTAACAAATACATTAACATAATATTGTTATGGAGATTTTCATGGAATATAGAAGAGTAGGACAAGAGGAAAATCAGTTACAACGTATTAATGAAGCAACTATTGTTTTAATCCCATAAAAAAGAAGTGAGCAAACAGAATGGGAGTTTAGGCTAATCAGCTTGTGTAATGTGACCTATAAGATTACATCAAAGATCTAGCCAATATAATAAGGTCACGCCTCCACAACGTAATCTCCCACCAATAGAGTGCCTTTGTTTTGAGAAGGCTCATCACCGATAATATGTTAATAACATATGAGGTAATCCATCATCTTCGTAACAAAAAAATTGAGAAGAGGGAAGATGTCATAATAATGTTGGATATGTCTAAGACATATGATAGGGCAGAGTGGAAGTGTCTTTTTGCCATCATGAAGGTTATGAATTTCAGCGATGTTTGGATTGAATGGATTAACAGATGTGTGAGCTCAGTGAGTTATTGTATAAAAATAAATTGTCTCAAAATAGAATATTTCAACATCGATAGAGGTCCAAGGTAAGGTCACCGGCTGCCACCCTATTTTTTTCATTTGTGCGGAAGGCCTATCAGCATTCATCAATGATTAGAGTTGTAGCAACCTCATCTCATGATTGAAAATCTCCCCCAACGGTCTAATTTTAACACTTGTTCTTTGTGGATGATGTGTTCCTATTTCTTATAGTAGATAGACAAGAATTGTCAAGGATACTAGAAAATTTGAAGATGTATAGTGAATGCTTAGGAAAATTTGATAAATATTGACAAAACTACACTATTTTTTAGTACAAATATAGGGGCTATCCAAAGAAAAGAAGTACATGATTTTCTTGATTCAAGGGGAAAAGAAATAGATTGCTACTTGGGGTTTCCAGCATGGCTAAGAAGATAAAAAAAAATAATTTTAAGGGATTGAAGGAGAGAATTTGGAAGAAAGAATAGAGATGAAAGTAGAAATTTCTCTTAACTGATAGAAAAAGGTATTGATAAAGGCCATTGCCCAAGCCATCCCATGCTACATAATGAGCTCATTTCTCATACGGAAGAGCTTTTATAGAGAAGTGAATAACCTTCTAAGCAAATTCTAGTGGGGAGAGAGTAAGGGAAGGAGAAAAATGAGCTCAATAGTATGGAGTAACATGTGAATTCCTAAGGTTGCTAGGGGATGAGATTCAAAGATCTTCTAACTTTTAACCTAGCAATGTTGGCTAAATAATTTCGGAGGTTGCTGGTTAATAGTAACTCATTGTGCTATAAAGTGCTAAGCATAAAGTGCTAAGCATAAAGTACTTCCCAAAAGGCAACATATGGTAGTGCTATGGAAAAATAAGAGACTCCTATACTTGGAAATGTATTTAAAAAGCAAAAGAAGTTATCCTAACCAAGGGGAAGATGGTGTGTGAGGGATGGAAAGGGAATTATATTTTTTAAGGACGGACGGACTAAAGAGGAGGTTATCCAAGTAGGCCCCCTTCCATATTACATTTAATTAGATGAGAGAGTTAGTAGTTTTATTGACCAAGCTAACAAATCCTAGAAGAGGGAGATGGTTTTAACAACAGTTGGTGAGTAAGGATGGAGGAAGATTAGTCTAATTCCCATACCTTCAAGGGGCCATGTTGATGTGTGCTTCTGGACTTAAGAAGCGAATGGTGTAATCAGAGTTAAGTTAGCCTATAGGCTGATTAAAGCTAATAGTTCCCATTTTGTAGGTCAAACAAGAGCAAAAGCTCATGAGCTAGGTTGGCAAGACACGATGATATGTAAGTAAATTTGGAAAATAAAGCTCTCAAATAGAATCAAGGTGTTTGATTGGAGGTTGCTAAGAGATGCTCTCCCCATAAAATCAAACCTCAACTACAGCGAAATTTTAGTTGATCAAGTTTGCCTATTTTGGAAGATAAAAGCGAAGAAGCAAGCTATTTATTTGTGTTTTGCAACAACATTGTACATGCTAGAAGGATGCTAGTTGCTGATAAGAACCTGTGGGCACAAAAGAGGCAATAAAATGCATATTCATCAAACTAGCTAAAGATAAAGATGGCACAAGCTGGAAAAGTTTCTATTGCAACGTTGGAGGATTTGGTATATTAGGAATTAGGTCAAGAAAAGGGGAAAACAACCAAATTTTGATCACATTCTTGACTGTTGTGAAGTGTTAAGGAATTACAATATTTCAGCATAGCTACTAAGAAGTCAAAACATCATGGGCAGAGAATTGAAACCCATATGGCTTAGACCACCCTGAGGGAGCCTCAAGATCAATGTGATGAAAGGAGAAATCAAAGATGTGACTGCATGGGTTTTAGTGCTATACTAAGAAATGCATATGGTTGTTTCTTAGTTGCAAGAAGTTGGAGAATTGATGGGATAGTAGAGTCTCTAAATATGGAAGCAATGGTAGCTTTTTTGAAATTAGCTGGGGAATGGAGTTGAAGATTTGGCAGCTGGAAATGGAACCAGACTTGCTACTTCTAGTAAGCTTATTAGATGATACACACCCAATTTTGTTAACAGTGGGTACTCTTATTCAAGATATCCTGGTTAAATCCTTTGCATTCTCTTATGTAAAATTCCTCTATGTCCTCAGATTAGGCAGTTGGTGTGCGCATTTCATCGCAATATTATCTTGCACAAAATTCTAAATCTTGTATGAAATGGTGGGGATGCCCACCCCAACCCCAATTCATCGTTAATCAGTTGTACATGGATTGTTTATTTTTCGCGTAGTTATAAAATACATATCCTTTCATAAAAAATATTGTTATGGAGATCAATATATACTATCTAACACTTGCTAGAAAAAAAATTCATGGTTGCATTTTATGGAACTTTTGCAACCAAATAAATTTTTGTTACTATTGCAATAATATTGACATAAGATTATTATTTTTGTTATTAACATATTTGCTTATAGATTGATGATTTACAATATATTTACTATTTACAATGATTCTTATAATAATTGCAATTTGCAACAATTATGAACTATGTTGATGGGGGCATTTCAAGTTATTTCATTAAAAAATTTAATGCTCCTGAAACCCTAGCACAATACTTTGCCATTCATGCAAAACTAAAGGATACATTTGTGATATCAACTAAACTATATAACTTCCTTGCAAATTTCCGATATTTAAGAGTTTGGAAGTCAAAAATTTGTAAAATGATCTCATAATTAAGCCAGATTTTCACTTGAAGGAATTTTCATAAAATAGGGCTCGATTTAAAAATGGTAAAAATGGCCAAGTTTCACTATAGGAAAGTTAATATTTTGTAAATGAAGCCTTAATCATTTCCATAAAAGAAAGCATATAAAGTATACGTAAAAATCACGATTTAGAGCTTAGATGAGATGCAGATGAGATAAGAATTTGAGACGGAAGTGCATTGAGAATTGGAAAAGGTTTACTAAACTTGAAAAAAGTAATATTTGTAATGAAAGAAAAATTGTATTGAAAATTAAAAATAGACTATTATTTTTTGAGAATGGAAAAAATATTCTTAAAAGGGAGATTTCATTTCATTTTCATCCCATCTTTGAACTGTTGTTGGCTGCATACATGAGGTTGACTACTTATCATTCATTAAGCATCCTACTTTCTAATTGTTTTAGCTTTTAAGGAATATAAGAAATTGTTTAGCTTATGTGTTATGTTGGTACACAAATGCTTTAAAAAAATTAAAATTGTTTGGCCAAAACTAAAAGTACAACCTTTTGATTTTACTGCTCTAGGAAACTAGGCCCTAAGTGTTGGTTAACCCTACAAATTTGTAGACATAATGAGTTGTAACCTTACACATTTTAAGATGTTGGGTTTAGGGGTGAGAATCAGAGCAGGTCGGGATAGGTCAAGGTATGCTTAACCCTGACATTATATTTTAAAAGTTGTGTTTGACTCTTAATTTTATACCAAGTTGGGAGAATGTCGATTTGATTCTTACTTTTTTTTAATAGGTCTTGGGACAAACTTCGAATCGATATCGGGACAGCGGGTCAGACAAAAAATATGGGTCAAATAGGATGATTTTAAAAATTTATAAACTTATTTTTGATGAGAAAATTTATAAACTTATTAAATATAAAAACGTGTTGATGTTAAATTTAAATAGTGTATGTTACTATGTTTTAATGTACTGAAAATTAGTCAAAGTAAAACATTATTATTAAATAAAATATGCATATTAGAACAAAATAAAATATATCTCATGTAGAATTTTATTTACAACTTGAATAACTAAGGTAGGCAAGTTAACGGGTCAAAAATGGTATAAGAAAGTCTAGAGTTTGGTCGGTTCGCCCGAACCCGCAATTTGAAGAAAATTTTAAATTCTCAACTTACCCCGCCCTGGTATAAAATAGGGTCAGGGTGAGTCATGGGTCGATCCATACTGATTCCCACTCCCTCCGTGGCTGGATTTATTTCAAAATTGCAGTGAGCTAGCTTCATATGGTTGTGTTTCGAGTTAATGTTTCTCTATCTTTTTTTTTGATAATAGAGTGATTAATGTTTCTCTTAATACACTGTTGCTGCCGCATCTTTTCTAGTTAGGAAGGTTGATAGCACCAAAGAACTTTTTTTTTGATAATAAAGTTATTAATGTCTCTTTTAATACACTGTTGCCGCCACATCTTTTCTAGTTAGGAAGGCTGCTAGCACCAAAAAATTTCTGAAGAAATGGATGTGATTTCCCTTCACATTATAAAATTTCAACCACTTACTCATTATATAATGCAAAGTGATTATATACACCATAATATATTTTACGCTAAACTACAACATTCGTTTATTTTATTTTTATTTGATTTTTCTTTATAAACATATTTTCCTAAATGTATTCAATTTATATGCCAAGTTTTGCTATTTTAGAGTATTTTTATATTTTTAAAAATCATCAATTTTAGAAGCATTTAAGTCATTTTTCATTCCTTAAAAACTTGATTTTTAAAATAAAAACTAAATAGGTAAAAGTATTGTAAAATGACAAACTTGGTATATAGATTGAATTTTTTATTTTTTTGAATTTTTTATAAAACTATTAATCTAAGTGTATTCAAGATATAAAATAAATTTTACCATTTTAGATATTTCTAAAAAAAATTTAGATTTTTTAAAAAGGGCGTTTTAGTCTTAAATGCCCTGTTTTAAAAATCTAATTTTTTTTAAAAAATATCTAAAATGATAAAACTTGATCATCATCATCATCATCATTATAAGCCATTTCCCACCTAGGTGGGGTCGGCTGCATGGATTCAGTTGCGCCATTCTTGGTGATTTAAGACTAAATTTTCTATAATTTGTAATATTTTTAAATCTTGTTAAATTACTTCCATCCATATTTGTTTAATATACTAAAATGGTAAAATTGGATATATATATATATATATTAAATACACATAGATTAATAATTATATAAAAAATTTTCATAAAATTAAAAAATGAATTTTATACCCGAATGCATTGAAGCTAAATGCACCCGGTTACATAATGTTGGTCCAAAATTTCAAATCCACGCATGTACATCTACTGGCATCTTAGCAGGTTTTTTTATTTTATTTTATTTTTCCTAGGATCAAACTGGGCTATCACCCTTTGGCAGCGTGAATGTTTGTTAATACTGAAAGCATTTCAAATTAAAACTTTTTATTTTCTATACTTATCATATTTTTAATTATTTTTTTTACTTCTTTTTGTAAAATTATTTTACTTTTCAGTCATTTCTTCACAATTATTCATACATTTAACCTATCTATTTTAATTTTATTCTCTTTACTCATCGTCATTATCCCTATTATATTATATTTTTTACTTTTATTTGAAAAATTTTCACACCCAAAAATATTTTTTCATTAATTTTTTTTTCACTTTTCAAATATACCCAAATACTTAGTTTGAAGAGTTTTTTTTTTACCAAACAAACACCTATTATAATAATTAAAAAACTTGACAAATAAAAAACTATCTGGGAGTCGACGTGGAGTCGAGCTCAACCGCCAACCAAATTGAGTTAGGGGATGTTTGGGAATATGAAAGTGGTGGGAAATGTGGTATTTGGTGGGAATAGAAAATGGAACATTTTGAAAATTGTATGATTGATATGAAATAATATGGGTAAAGTTGGAATAAATAGGTTTGTTGGAAGGTAGTTGATAGGAAAAATGATTAGAATATAGGGGTAAAAGTGGAAAAATAGAATGATTAATTGTGAAATAATGGATCTCAAAATCCGTGCCACCACATTTTCCCTCCCACGTTTCCCATGACCAACTAGCAAACGTCCCCTTAGACTAGCCATGACCGTGAGCTCAACAATTTGGACCCAGTTGAATTTTATCAGTTATGACTTATGACGGTGTCTTCAAACAGAGCTCCACCTGAGCATTGAAGATTCAAAAGTCGTCGCTGTTAACATCGGAGTCTTCTCATGCTTCTCTAATCTCTTTCTTGTTACTTGCCTCAATGCTTGTCGTCTTCGAGATCTCTTCCCCCAGACTTCCGCTGCATTACTTCAAACAATTAACATCCTCAGAAATCTTTTCCGATGAACTGCTAAAATCCATATTTTCTCAATTTCTTAACCCGCCATTTATCATCAAACATCCTACCACTTCAAAGATCTTCTCAATTTCTTAACTCGCCATCTATCATCAAACATCCTACAACATCCAACTCTTAAATGCATTAATTGTAGGGAAAAACTTCAAAATTCCATATACAATTTCATGACGCCGATCACACCGGCCACAAATCATTTTTTTAATTTTTAAAGTTGTTTTTATAACCTTATTAGTGTAAACTATTTAATTTATAAATCAAATTTGATTATTTTAAACATATTTGTATATATATATATGTTTGATTTTTAAATACATGAGTATTACGGTAATTTTACTAAAATTAGGTTTAAAAATAAAAATATATAAATATATCAAAAAATGTAAAATTTTTTATTGCAAATTAAATATAATCTAAATTAGCATTTCTATAAAACAATCTTAAAAACAAAAAAAATATGTTAAACGGCTGGACGGTCGCAGGGGTCATCCCTCCAATTTCGTTGCCCTTAATTATCAATTATTTCATTGCTTGCGATATGATTTTTGTTGTTACGCTCATATAGGGTGTGTTTGACAATTGACAAAAAATATCGATTAAAACTTTTCAATTTAAGGGTGCGTTTGGTTACACATAAAACATGTCAATGAAAACTTTTCAATCAAAAATTTTTCGCTCCCCATAACTACTTTATTTTTTAATTATTTTTTCACATTTTTCTATATAAATAACCCTACTTTTCAATCATTTTCACACAAATACCCATGCAACTACCCTATCTATTTTAACTTTATTCTCTTTACAACTCATTATTACTCCTATTATATCACATCATTTTCTATCGACTTGACAACTTCTACTCTGAAAAGTTTTCATAAAAAAGTTTTACCTCCAACCAAACACACCCTAAAACTTTTCAATTTCCACAACTATCGTATTATTTTTTATCATTTTTTCACATTTTTCTATATAATTACCATACTTTTCAATCATTTCTATATAACTATCCACATAACTAACTTATCTATTTTAACTTTATCTTCCTTACTACTCATCATTACCCCTATCATATCACATCATTTGATAATTTTTACATTCTAAAACTTTTCATCACCAGTTTTATTTATTAACGGACACACCCACAAAATCGAAGTCTCGCGAGTATCAACTCTGACTCTCCGTCGGTGCATCAAATAAACCTGCTCCAACCTTCGATCTCCACAGCCGTCCGTAGCTGACAAAAAGCCACGTGGCACTTCTTCTGCCGGCTCAGACGCTGACCTCTAAACGGCTGCGCAGAACCCGACAAGCTCTCCTCGCAGACTCCCTCCAGCTCATCCATTTTGAAAACCAGCGAACTCCAGCCGTCCATTTCGGCTAACGTGTTAGCATCGCAGTGGCCCTCACCTCGGTAACGACAGCCTTTTCAAACCCACTCTTCAAATTCCGATCTAGTGTCCGAACGGTCGGATTCCCGAGTCCGACTAGGGGTGTTAACGGATCGGGTTGAACGGGTTGTAGCCTAATCCTAATCCTAACCCATTTAATATATCTCAACCCTAATCCGTTTATTAACCCATTTAAAAAACTTCAACCCTAACCCATTTACAACCCATTTAATAAACGGGTTAACGGGTTGTTAACGAGTTGTGTTTGTTACTAATTTTCATGCTAAAAATCTTCAATAAAATTTGTAAATTTAAATAAATTAAATAATTCGAAGTTAACATACTTGAATTTAATTTATTTTAGTTTGAAAACATCAGCGCCAATCTCAAGTCATCTCTTTAATGTCAATTTCTGTTATAAATATTATATATATATTATAATATATTATATTAAATGAGTTATACGGGTTGAACGGGTTGGACGAGTTAAATAAACGGGTTGGACGGGTTGACGGGTTGCGAAGCCTCAACCCTAATCCGTTTATTTAATTAAATGGTTGAACGGGTTGACGGATCATAACTCATTTATTCAAAAATCCCAACCCAAACTCATTTATTAACGGGTTGAACGAGCGGGTTAACGGGTTGACCATGACCATTAACACCCCTAAGTCCGACTCGCCTCCGATATTTCAAACCCGTCCGCGAAAGCGTGATAGGGCGAATCGAGCTTCCGGCCTGGCTTTCCATACAAGACCGAGTGAAAGATCTCGAACAGGTGTATAGAGATCATACATACGGCGTTTAGGCCTTCCGCTTGAATGACGAAGAAAACGTGCTAAAGGCAGCGGCCATCTGGATAAAGAGAAAGAAAAGAGCGTTTGGTGAGTCGAAGAAGATCAAAAGATAAAAAAGGTAATGGTATCTCTGCTCCTTTTTATCTGCTTCTCTCGTTTTCGTCCATCTCTTTTTACCTTTGGTTCGAGTTTAAGCTGGCATCTGGAAAAGACTGATTGTCGTCTCTTCAAAGCGAAGTTTGCTCTGGGGATGGGATTGAAAATGACTTGTGCGTTACGCTCCGAGCATGGCCTTTTAGGTCTGTTGACCAACCAACGTAAGCAGAAGCGCTAGGTTTTTTTTTTTTTTTTTTTTTCCGGGCAATCGATTCACTTGCGCCAGTTGGATCCGGCGGTTCAAGGAGGGGTAAGCTTCGCCCCCGGCGCATGCTAGCGACTTCTTTAGGCTGTCCTGCTCTGGGAGCTCGTGCGTCGGCGGTCGGTGTGATACTGTGAATGAAATCGGTGGTCGTCGACTCCGCGGGATACTGCTGTTGTCTTCTGGTGCCGACTAATAGTCCGCGGACATAGTAATTACTGCATCTGTTAGTAGACTCTGTTTTACGGGCTTAGATTACGCTTGATCACGGCCGTTCATCGAGTAGATTCCAAAATATGCTTTCATGAAAACGACAGTTTGATACACTGATGTTAGAGGAATCTAGTGCTTGTAGCGGTTGAGATTGTAGTTCTTTCTTCTGCCGGCCCACCCACAGGAGAGGTTAGACTGATCACCCTGCACGCCCCTCTGGCATAATATTTTGAACTATGGTGTCTCGCGGACTACGGTTCTTTATTGTTGCTGCCTATTTGAATTTTAAGATGGGTACGGACCCCAGGACGACGATGGTGCTTTTTACGTCGCACCGTGGGTGCCGACTGCCGAACAGAAGGTTAAATTAGGGGTGGGAATTGGGGCGGGTCGACCCGTGACCCGGTATTGATCCGACCCGTTTTTGGCCGGATAAAATCAATACCTTTTTGACCCGGTATAGGGATGGGTCAGAAATTTTGACCCGAATTCAAAAATAGGGTTGGGGTGGGTCGACCATGTCCTGACCCGAAGAGTCTGACCCGCCCCGCGTATATAAATTTATTAAAAATTATAAGACTATATTGAAATGTTATTATTATTTTCTTTCAAATTTCTCACTTTTTTATAATTAACTCTATCAATAATAGAAGAATCAATTTATTCAAAAAGCAATATCAGAATTAATAAAAAATTTGTACGTATATAACCCTTATGTGTAATTGTATATTAACCTATTTTAATAAATGTATACTATATTTTCAAATGTTTTGTTTTCTTAATTATGTATTTTTTAATAATTAATGAAATATTGAAACATATAATATTTAAATTTAGTATAGATATATACTTATGTTTGATAGATATATAAAATTTGAAAATTATCTTATTTGACTCGTATTTTTGACCCGACCCGCTATCCCGAAACCGGTCCGACACCGACCCGAATTTTGTCTCTAGACCTGGTAGAAAAAAGTAAGGGTCAAACCAACCTTGTCCCGACCCGGTATAAAATAAGGGTCAAATAAGATTTTTGAAAAATAGGGTCAGGGTTGGGCAAACCCTGACCCGCCCCGACCCGCCCCGATTCCCACCCCTAGGTTAAATGGACTTGCGTCACACTGCATTATCCACGCCGCTCGTGTGCAAAAGTCGGTCCGACTCCGTATTATCCAAAATGATAATGCCAAAATGAAAACGGAAAAAAGCTAAATAAGACCATCCCATTGGGGATTTTTCAGAAAAAGAACCTCTCTCGGTTTCCGAGTCTTTGCTGATCGAAAACCATCCTACTTCTTACCTTCCCGGTGTTACACACCTACCCCTATATCTCATCTAAACCTCGTCCAATCTTTTCATCCATATCTCATTCTTGCTTCCGAACAGGTTGTATGGCTTGGATCTTGTCTCGAATTTTAGTCGTTGTTTAGATAACTCATACCATGATTGTAATTCTTTCTTAATGAGTTTACTTAAGAAATGATTTGTGAACGGTTCAAATCTTAATTACGCATAATCGAAAACCCGCTATTTGTACTCTAGCTTTTGGTAGGCCCGATCCATTTGTTCATTTGTGCAACCAAAAGCATGGGATGTGGTTTCATGCCGGCTGGGATTTGCTTGCTCTGTAGCCGATTGTAGACCGTGGATTTGGGTGGAATTTCTGCTGGGGTGGTAAGATAATGCTGCGCGTATTAGGCTAACAGCTATCGATATGCTTGCTGATGTGGGATTGTTCCGTCTGTCGGCGGCTTACTCTCTCTTAAAAGCCAAGGCAAATGATGTTTCTACCGACGTCTATTCTAGTTTCTTTTTTAAGATCTACTGTTGCCAATACAAAGGAATCTGGCTACCTAGAAAATGGATAGGAAGCTGCACTGTTCTGGGGTTTACGAAATTGTCAAATCCAGTCAGGTTGGGTTCATATTCGCCAAATTTATTTGGCTTGCTGTGGTGCACAAAATGATTCATGGGCAATCATCATATCCAATCATTAGGTGTCAGGAGTGATATTGGTAATTTTATATGGGAGTTATATTCCTGTCTTGGGGTGTCATATGGCTCGTTATGAGGTGGACAAATGATTCATGAGAAGTCATATTGAAGTTATGATGAAAGCTTGAATGCCAGTAACCTTCTCTTCGTTGACTGTGGACCATCTCTGTTGTCGTTTTTCCACATCAATTTTTTGTGAATTGATGATGGTTGCCCTATTCAACTCTTCAAAATTTATAAGAACATTGTAGTAAAAGGCGTTTGTCCGATCCCATCAACATGCTGGATCTCCAAACCGTTGGCTTAAATGTTTGATATAGAAGCCATAAATTCGTCCACAATGAAACCGTGAAAGGCAGTTGAAAACGGTTTCTGTGACCTTCTCTCTCTCCACTTTTGCATTGAGTAGTCACCTAGACGCTTTTGTGGTGGCTCTCTGAGGTACTTCGATTTCGTTGGTTCGGCTTGTTTTCATCTAAGATCCATCCAGCAGTGAGCTACAAGATTCTGGAAACTTGAAGTTTGGGTTTCTTTAAAGAAAAATATTTGTCCCTATTTTGGGTGTTTGCAACTGTAGCTTTCTTTTCACTCACAGCTCTGCCTTTCTCATGAATTGGGTATTCTTCTCCCTGATTCCTTCCTTCCTTGTACAGCTCTTGTAATTGCCACATCCTTCAATGGTTGAGGAATCTGAAGAGATCTTAGATGCTGGGTCGGCAGAGGACTGTTTGTCCCATGCCCGGGATCTTGTTCCAGCAGCTCTTGAGAAGGCTGGGTCTGTGAAGGGCTTCACTGGGCGGTGGAAGATCATAATTTCCAAATTAGAGCGCATCCCGCTATGTTTATCTGATCTGTCCAGCCATCCCTGTTTCTCAAAGAACGCTCTTTGCAAGGAGCAATTGCAGGCTGTGTTGAAGACATTACGTGAGGTGATTGAATTGGCAGACTGCTGCACCGAGGGAAGATATGGTGGGAAGCTTCAGATGCAGAGTGACCTGGACGCTGTGTCTGCAAAACTTGATCTCAATTTGAGGGACTGTGGGCTTCTTGTGAAGACTGGAGTTCTTGGAGAGGCGGCCATGCTGTCGACAGTCATGGAGTCAAGGGAGAAGGAGGCTGCTGGGTGGGATGTGAGGGAGTTACTAGCTCGGCTTCAAATTGGGCATCTTGAAGCTAAGCACCGGGCACTTGACAATGTCATCGATGTCATGAAAGAGAATGAGAAGAATGTCTTGGCTGTGCTGGGTAGGAGCCATATATCTGCTCTTGTGCAATTACTCACTGCTACATCTCCGAAGATCCGAGAGAAGACAGCAACAGTGATATGTTCACTTGCAGAATCTGGCACTTGCGAAAATTTGCTTGTTTGGGAAGGACTGCTTCCACCTCTAATTAGGTTGGTTGAATCTGGGAGTGCTGTGGGCAAGGAGAAGGCTACAATCTCACTCCAGAGGTTATCTATGTCGCCTGAAACATCCCGTGCTGTTGTTGGGCATGGTGGGGTACGCCCACTGATTGAGCTATGTAAGACAGGGGAGTCTGTTTCACAGGCAGCTGCTGCTGGTACTCTAAAGAATTTGTCCGCTGTTCCTGATGTGAGACAAACCCTGGTTGAAGAAGGTATAATTCGAGTTATGATCAATCTTCTAGATTGTGGGATTTTGTTGGGATCAAAAGAGTATGCTGCTGAGTGCCTGCAGCATCTTACATCCAGCAATGATAGTCTTAAAAAGGCTGTCATATCTGAAGGCGGGGTCAGGAGTCTTTTGGCGTATCTTGATGGGCCATTGCCTCAAGAATCAGCCGTTGGGGCATTGAGGAATCTGGTGGGATCTGTTTCTGTTGATGGCTTGGTTTCACTTAGCCTTCTCCCTCGTTTGGTTCATGTGCTGAAAGCTGGATCTTTGGGGGCAAAGCAAGCAGCTGCATCTGCAATTTGCAAGATTTGCAGCTCTGCGGAGATGAAGAAAATGATTGGCGAAATGGGATGCATTCCATTGCTTGTGAATCTGCTTCAGGCAAAAACAAATGGGGCCAGGGAGGTTGCTGCTCAGGCAATTTGCAGCCTGTTGAGTGTGCCGCAGAACAGCAGGGAAGTAAAGAAGGATGAGAAGAGCGTGCCGAGCCTGGTGCAGCTGCTTGATCCAAGTCCTGAGAACACAGCAAAGAAGTATGCGGTGTCTTGCCTTGCCACCCTTTCCTCTAGCAAGAAGTGCAAGAAGCTGATGGTTTCCTATGGTGCGATTGGGTACCTGAAGAAGCTGGCGGAGATGGAACTCCCAGGATCAAAAAAGCTGCTTGAACGGCTGGAAAGAGGGAAGCTGCGTAGCTTGTTCAGCAGGAAGTAGTAGCGGGAATTTGTTCTGTATAATTCCATGGTTGTAGTACTACTGGTAGAAGCTTTGTTTCATTGTCTGTATGAAACGAAGTTGGTCATGCTAATCTGCACTTTCTATGCAAATGTCGGATGTCTGCTTTTATCATCACGTCTCTTTAACTATTTTCTAATCCATTAATTTTCTCGTCTTTTTTTTTTTTCGATGCGCTTTTATATGCTGTGGGATGACGCTTATACATAGGTACATTACCAACTAATTTCTAGGCGAATCGACCTAATTTGGGTAAGATATGGGTGGAAAAAAAAAAGGCCACATATGGTTAGGTAAGATGGAAAAAATACTCATTCTTTAAATATGGTTAGGTGGATTTCATACCATGGGTAATCAGCACCTAACCGACTCAAATGGATTTTAGCGCATTCGATTCTTTTGTTATTGCTATTTTTAATTATTTACCAATTGCATTTGTTTTATTAAAACAAACATACATATGGTTTAGTAATTTAATTTTATAATATGTAATATAAATGATCCTATTAAAATAATGATGCAAAATGCACTTATTTAAAAATTAATCTTTAATATTTAGGCCAATTTCATATATATATATATATATATATGTATACTCACGAATTTTATCTTCAATTTTACTTAAATCCATAAGTTTTAAAAAATTCCAAATAGACCTAGATATTTTGCTTAAAATTTCACTTATATTTATACTAATTTGTTATATGGGTCGTAGCCTCCTCGTGAAATAACAAACATACCTAAGTTCTCAAATTGAAGCTTCATGTTCAAGTAATATTTGATTTTACAGTTGTAGAATTTTTAAAAATCTATAAGAATATGAATTTTTAGCTATAAAATTTTAATTAAAGATAAACATATTTATCATTTCATTGGGGATTAATGGTTTCGTTAACGGATTCATAATGACATGAGTATAAATAGAATTTTAGGTAAAAGACACAGGTATATTTGTCATTTTTAAAAATTTATTGGTATTAATGAAATTTAGAGTAACATTCAGGGGTACATGTGAAACTTATCTTTAATAATTTAAATATGAGGGGTGTTCGGGCGGGCGCATGATTGCCCTCATACGTCTGGCCAAAAAATATTTTTAAAATTTTTGATTTTTTATAAACAAAACTAGGTGTATTTAATCTATAAACCAAGTTTTACTATTTTTAAATGATTTTAAGTATTTTTTAATTTTAAAAATAGTGACATTTTCGTAATTTTTACGACTAAAAAATACGAAAAATGCCATTAGGTTTAAAATTAAAAAAATACTTAGAAGCATTCAAAAATGGTAAAACTTGATTTATAGGTTAAATACACCAGACTCTATGTGTTTATAAAAAATAAAAAAATAAAAAAATATATTTTTTGGTCGCCATGCGCCCGGTTGTAGAAAATCACCCTCTTTAATATATAGTCATTTGTATACAAAATTTGGGCCTATTCTAGAATAGGATGAGATGTAAAAAATGACGTTATGTGCTGAAAATGAATAAAATTGTATGGAAATTGAAAAAAATGAGCAAAGAACAAGAAAATTTAAGTTTTCATCTTTTGGAAGTAAAGAAAGTGTTTTCCAAGTTTAGGAAAGATTTCATCCATGTAGATTATGTTCATAGCTAGGATGAGATGAGATAAGATATTCTAGAATAGAATCTTCCATCACTTAGTATGTTGATCATATGCTTGCTTTAAGAAAGATTAATTTGATTTTACTAATTAACAAATAATTGAAATATCATTAAAAATGTTCTAATAAATTTGTACAAGTGTGCTCAGATATTTTATCTCTAATTATATGTATGAAAATGAAAATGTGAAATAATTTAAGTTTCAAGAGTTCAAGTTCATGAATAGCAAGTTCAGCAAAGTGAAGTCTCAGCCTAAGTCGACTTCACTTGTGACTTGGGTGAAGTCTCTTTGCCAAGTCGACTTCACCTACAACTTCAAACAGACAGCAAAGTGAAGTCTCAACCTAAGTTAACTTCATTTGCAACTTGGGTGAAGTCTCAACCCAAGTCGACTTCGCCTACAACTTCGAAGGCAAAATTCTGGACAGCAAGTGGACATCAAGTTTTAACAAAGCAAAGTCGCAACCCAAGTCAACTGCACCCATCCCAAGTCGACTCCACTCATCCCAAGTTGACTCCACTTGCGACTTCAACCTATAACGGTCGGAAATTCGAACGTTGGAACATTAGACACACATCAACCTCCACTCAACGGCTAGATCTTTTTTTTCTATAAATATCATTGAAGTATGAACGTAAAAAAGGAAGAGAAGAGAGAAAGAAAGAGAGAAACACAAGACGAGCTTACACATTTCATTATTCTAAAGTGTTGAAGTCATTTGAATAACAATTGAAGCTTCAAGTGCTTCAAGTGTGCTTATAAGATTATCTTCTTCACATAACAAGAAGCTTTCGGAGCTGATTGATTACATGTTGTAAAGTATAAATTCTTTTTTGTCTATTTTGTTTTGCGTTGTTACTTTGGATTGGTGTTGGAGACCGAATTCAAGAAGAAGCAAAACAGGAGATTGATTTGAGTTTGTCTCACCAACAACTTGGTTGGTTAGAGTTGGTCTTACCAACAAGTGACTATTGTATATGCCTTATAGAGCTAGAATCTAGAAGAGAGCGGATACTCTAGATTGTATTGAATATACAATAGTAGAACCCAAAACATAACATGCATGTGTTTGGAAGAGTGGAGTAGGAAAAGTTGCTCGAACCACTATATATTATTGTCTTTTGTGTGGTTTGATTACTTGCATTTTATATTTCATTTACACCATCTCATTCTATCTCATAGTTCGTTTCATCAAGGGGATTAAACTTACAAGGAGTTAAGCTTCGAATTACGAAAAGAATTTTTCAAGAACCCAATTCACCCATCTTCTCTTGAGTTTTGCCATAAACTTGAGACTCACACAGTATACTTTTATTCATTTTCAATATACCTTGACTTATTTCTAATAAACTTTTCTTCTAAATTTTCATTCCATTTTTATCTTACACTCGTCCCATCGAAACTCTTGTTAACCCCTTCTTAATCTGGACCGGTCGCTGTTTTAGGAAAGTGCTGTTTTGTGAATTTGGAATTTTGGATGAATCTGACATCGATGTCCATTCATGCAATGGCCTTGTTTATTTCTCAGGACCTTAAGTAAGTAAGCAACTCGACAAGATCTCGTCTATACAGTCGTTGGCATTTGGTAAGGCCTACAAATAGTAAATATCGTAGTCTTTGTTTTTGAGTCCTTGACAAGGCATTAACAGGCAAACATAGGAGTTATGTTGTTCCATAAATATTGTATATTTCTATCTAGAGTTTCTTTGTTAAAAGATAAACACCTAAAATTTTTTGCTTTATATAATTATCTTATTTCTTAATTATTTCTTCAAATTTTTCGGTACAAACTATTCTACTTTTCATTCATTTATATACAATTATTCGTACAATTAACTTATCTATTTTAACTTTATTTTCTTTATTTATCATAATTATCCTTATTATATCATATTATTTCCTTTCATTTTAAAAACTTTTAACTTTTTAACAGAAATTTTATCATTTTCAAAACACACTATACATACGTTAAAGTCATAATTTTTAGATATTATGAGATTGTGTGGTAATGCGGGATTGAGGGATGAAAAGGTGCGTTTTTAAAATTATAAAGATAATGTGATATGATAAAGATAAAGTGAAAATAAATAAAGCAATTTTGTAATAAAATAATTGAAACATAAAGGTAAAAATAAAAAAAAGATAATTAGATACCTAATATTTTAATCATTTTTTGAAAAATGTGCAAGTGGAAGTCTTACCTCCCATCCCTTTAACAAAGGGTGCCTATGTATATTTAACTTTAAAAATCAATATTTTAGAGTGCATTTTAAACCATTTCCACCTTAAAAAGTTGATTTTTGAAAATAAAAATATACATATAAAAATATTAAATATATAAATTAAATATACTTGAAGAAATATTTTCAAATTAAATGCATTATTAATATTACAAAAATCTTCAAAATTTATATGAATTCATTCCAATTGTTTAATCAATTTTGTATAAAGGATACCTCTGTTCCTTCGTATAAGTTTCAAAATTGATATTTTTATAAAAGATGTTTGTTTATACAAAAAAACGTTTTAAACTAAAACTTTTCACTCTTGCTACAAAGAAAAAAAATTTCGCTATCCATAATGATCATATTTTTAATTATTTTTTCATTTTTTACCCATCACTATCCTACTTTCCAATCATTTATGAACAACTTTTTATAAATTTAACTTATTTATTTTAACTTTATTCTCTTTACTTTTCATCATTATATCTATTACGTCATATTATTTTCTCTCAATTCAAAATTTTTTATACTATCACAATTTTTATAGCTTCCAAAATACACTCATAATTCAATAACTACTGCCGAATTATATTATTGTGATCATTTGCAGATCCTTTTTATATCATAATATTTTCTTTTATTTCAAAATCTCATATTGCAAGAGTTTTATCACTCCTCGGACAAATTCTGTGCACCAAGCAAAATAACTAGATGAACGGTTCGGACCTGTCTTTCATTTGTGGGTGCATTGCTGCCCACAAAAAAAATAAAAATAAAAAAATCTATCATATCAATGAGAGATTTGAATAAGATTGCAGAGGGGTCAATCAACGGTCTGGATCACTGGAAATGGCAATGCACGTGAGAAAACCTAGGGGACAAAAAAAATAATGGTTCGTGCGATGACGTACACGCTTGCTGCTGCTGGCACTCAACATCCTAACAGGCAAATTACAGAACGGAAATCTTCACTCTTGTTTTGTGATGCGAAATCTGCTCTCTTAGGAGAGGAAGGGCTCCTTCCAACTCTTTCTGGCTCTTTCTGGTAATCTTCTCTTGAATTTTTGTGGTTTTTTTTTTCTCTAAAAAGAAAAATCTGTTATTGTATTTGAAAGAGAGATGGATTTATGATTTTCGTCGAGATCGAGTCTTGGCGGCTTTTCGTTTTTCGGGTCTTTTATTGGGTTCTTCGGTTGAGACTTGAGGTCAGGATTTTGGTTAAGTGTATTGCTGTCTCCTTTTCTTTTTGGCCTTGGATTAATTATTTGATTCAGGATTGAACTCGCTCGTCTGTTTTCACGAGGCTAGTACCAATATTGGACAATTTTCGGTTTGCAATTGGCGTGGAAATCGTCAAGATTTTAGTGATTCATGGGAACTATGTTTTGCTGAGACTTCGTTGTTCCGATGTTTGCGCTTTACGTTTAGTACATGCGCATGATGATGCGGGTGATATGATCGTTGTGGGATTCTTGGATGATCCTATTCGCTCCCAAAAAGAAAAAAAAAAAAAAGAACTGAGTATGAGCTTTGAAAACTTGGAATGTTTGCTGCATGCTGTTGAGTTAAGGTACCGACCTGTCCAAATAATTCCACCTGCACAAAGTTAAATTACGAAACACACTCTGAGTCGAGTGCATATAGCTAAACAGTCTAATTACCAAAACCTCCGGATAGTTCTACCCACATGAAATTTGATTAGCAAACACACTACCGCCACATTGGATAAAAGGATTTCGTTTTGATGCATATCTTTGGCTTTCAGGCTTTGGGCATGAAGCCTGTAACGGCTCAAACACAATCCAATCCAAGTAGCGTAATGGGTTCATGAGATTTTTCTGAGACGGATTTACTCTCTCTCATGCATAGTTAAGGATTGATTCTAATACCATGTGACATTTGTAAGGCTTCGTCCCTTTGGGAAGGTCAACCTTTTGGCCAAAAAGGTGCCTCATTTAGCGAAGGGTGGTCAAGCATGTATTGTAGTATCTCTTCCACCAATGTTCCAATATGAGATTCTCATGGCGTTACAAATCCTAGGAGTGGACGTTGTTCTCTCCTTGTTTGTGATTGCCTTTCTTCTCTTGCCTTTTGGTTTTTCTTTTCATCTTGAACAGTGTTCCAGATAAAATCCTTTTGGTTCCTTGTTGTCTTTAAACAGTACAGGCCAAGTATTATGTGGTCAACAGTGCTGATGGCTGACAAAGCGACAAGCATTCACCTTTCTATTCAGTCAAAGACTGCTTTAAAAATCTATCCATTTTTTTAAAAAATTCAT
The DNA here is from genome assembly GCA_030490835.1 of Annona cherimola. NCBI lineage: Eukaryota > Viridiplantae > Streptophyta > Magnoliopsida > Magnoliales > Annonaceae > Annona > Annona cherimola. Next base: position 32,026,615 of record CM059974.1, read on the forward strand.
ATTTCTGTATGCAATGAATTATGAAAGAAGCATTTTTAAATCTGCTGGAATATGGACCCCATGTGGGCTTTTTGAAGGATGGAAGAACATGATCTTGAGTTTAAATTTTTGTCTGTTGTGGTGGTGGGGAAGGACCAAAAAGAATCTTTCACACAGAGCTCTGTTTGTTGATAAAGGAAATCATGAATATGACTGTCCATTGGGTGCTATTGTGCTAGTATAGCTAGGTCTACATTAGACCATCCGTTGCAACCTGTTTTCTGTTCATAGTTTGACAATTGAAAGTTTTCGGTTGGCTACTATTTTGAATTTGTTCATTAATTTTGTTACTATCCTAATCTCACCTTCATAGCGTTACATATTGTACATGTCTAAGTGTTGCCTCTCTTGATTTCATTGTATCAGCAAAGTTTGGCTACTCTAAAAGAGTAAATTAATCCTTTGACAAAGTTTTTACAATCTTATAATATGTGAGAGCTCACTATTCCTATGTAAAGGGAGAAGTCTTTAGGTTTTCAAAATTCTAGGCAGGTTTCAGTATTTTCAGAACTTCTGTACCCTAGATCTTTGTGCTCGTTGCCCATGTTATGTGGCAGGAGGACATTTCCTTTGAATCATTGGTGTCCTATCAAGTAGCCTACTCATGTCAACAATTCATCCCATGACATTTACTGAAGTTTAATTTGTTATTTCCTAACGACGAATGTTCTAATTAGTTGCCTGCTATGCAGGTATTCTGTGGGTTAACGATGGCTACTTTAGATGCAACAAGAGCAGAGCTTGCACTTCTACTTTTATATTTAAATAAAGCTGAAGCTAGAGACAAGATATGCAGGGCTATACAGTATGGTTCAAAGTTCTTAAGCAATGGTCAGCCAGGCACTGCCCAAAATGTTGATAAAACAACAAGTTTAGCGCGGAAAGTTTTTCGTCTGTTGAAGGTAAAATTTTTCTAGTTTTACATTAAAGTGTTTCATTTTACATGGTAGAATCTTAATGCATGTAATTGACCTTATTGGTCACTTGGCACTTTACCATGGTTAAATCTCTTTGCAATTGCAGTTTGTCAATGATCTGCATGCACTTATTACTCCACATGCTAAAGGACCTCCTCTTCTGCTTATTTTGCTGTATAATCTTAATGCATGTAATTGAGCTTATTGGTCACTTGGCACTTTAACATGGTTAAATCTCTTTGTAATTGCAGTTTGTCAATGATCTGCATGCACTTATTACTCCACCTGCTAAAGGAACTCCTCTTCCGCTTATTTTGCTTGGAAAGGTAGAAGCGGCTTTTGCTTATTTAACTGTTTGTTATGAAGTTTTATTTTCACTCTCTTTGGATGATTTACCTTACACCCCTTCTTTTCGTTGTAGTCCAAGAATGCACTTTTGTCCACTTTCTTGTTCCTAGATCAAATTGTCTGGGCTGGGAGGACAGGCATTTACAAGGTAAGAATCTTTTTTGAAATTCTGTTAAGCAATATGAGACTCTGGAACTGCTGTCTTATGAACCAAAAGGAGCAGGTAGCCACTACCTTGCAGATAGATATAATAATCTGATTGCAAATTGGGGTATCCTATGTAAGTTGGCTACAAGCTGTGAGACACCCCAATTATTGTTGAGCGTCCTTATGTACACGCTTCAGGTGGGATATCCTCTTTAAAGGGATGCTACTATTCCCAATACGCATTTCTAGTGAAGGATTCTAGGTTGAGACCCATAAGAGCTTAACATATAGAAGAAGAAATTGACTTGGATTTGAACTTTCTCCCTACTACGCTGAGTCAAATCGAGCAGACTCCACTGTAAATAAGATAATTGGGCAATGACCACACTATACCTTTAGGGATCATGGCTAGGGGTGCAATTTGGGTTGGGTAGGTCTGCTTCGAAAGAGTTTGTTTTGAATCTTTTTTTTTTTTTTTTTTAAATTTTTTTTTTTATAAAAGACTTTCATGTTATATTTGAAAATTATGATTCCACTATAAATCGTACTTAGAAACCTATAATCAACATGATAAAAATATATTTTTAAAATGTATTTATTAAATATTCTACTTAGTTGATAAATTAAACAAAAGATATATTTTTAATCTTTAAATTATATGTTTTCATAAAGACATATTAAATATATTTGAGATTTGTAGGAGAGCACATTCAACGATAATTCCTCAGGAATAGCAACACCAATTGTTCCTAGCATATTTTGTTGAAATTCAGAAACACCACTATCCCAAATGAGGGATAGTCGTGGTGGTGGTGTTGTTGTTGTTTTTTGTTTTGTTTAGTTTTTTTTTTTCTTTTTGGGTTAAACTTCTGAAATCCACATGATGATGAGAATAAGTGTACTCAGTTTAAATAAACAGTATGTTCGACTAGGTATTTTCGATTTCAGGGACTATCCAATTGTGACATTTATAAAAGAGCATACTTGGGAAATAAAGTTCTCATGCTCATTTGGGCACCTTAACATCTGGGGACTGTACATGTTGTAGCTTTTACAAAAGAGCATGCTAAGCATTGTTGAGCTTGCGTAATTAGGTATTTTCCGTTATAGGGACTATCCAATTAGCGACATTTATAAAAAAGCATGCATAGACGATCATATTTGTGTGCTCATTTGGGTACTTGCACATCTATGGACTGTCCCTGTTCTAGCTTTTACAAAAAAGCATGCTAAGCATAGTTGAGCACGCTCAATTTGTATATATCAAAAATTATATTTAAACTCTAAGAGTATATGAGAATTTCAGAAAATGAAGGGAGAAAAGAAAACCAATTGCAATTGGTTTCTATGTCCACCATGACCAATTTAAGGGTGTGTTTGGCAATGAAGAAAAAATGTCAAGTTAAAACTTTTTATTCTCCATAACTACCCTATTTTTTAATCATTTCTTCACATCTTCCTGTACAATTACTCTACTTTTCAATCATTTCTACACAACTAACCTATCTATTTTAATTTTGTTCTCTTTACTCCTCATCATTGCTCATATCATATTACATCATTTTCTATCAATTTAAAAACTTTTATACCAAAAACCTTTCATTCAAAATTTTTATCGCTTCCCAAACACACCCTCAGTGTTGAAATTCATGTTGAAAGGTAGGGTAGTTGTGTTACTTGTGTAGAAAAGTTTTAGCTTGACATTTTTTATGCCTTACCAAACACACCCTCAGTGTCGAAATTCATGTTATGGCTTTCCAGTTGTAGTTGACAAGCATAAACTTCTCCTGATGCCTCTTTGTCTGTCATCTGTTGTTCATTGTTGTAGAGTTTGGCCTTTAATTGTTTATAATATCCAATAGTCAATTTGTAAATTACGTTTCTCATCCTGATAATTATTGAGGATCTGCTAAAACTGAAAAAAGAATTCAACAAAAACAGGCCCCGCCCGCCGGCCTCACACACACGCACACAAACAAAACCCACCCACATACAAAATAACTAGGACCTAGTAGGAGCATCTTCTACAATTAGCCGCAGTTTAAGGTGTTGTCAACTGAATATCTCAATTGCATGGACATCATGACAAGTTATTACCTACAGATCTGTAATTGCTTGCCTTCAAAGTCATCCCCACTAATTTACAAAGAAAAGAAATTGCGAGGTGAGAAGAAATGTTGAAATGCAAGAATATAAGATGCAGTGAAAATGTTATGATAGTCCATGAGCAATTGATCTGACTTGATATGTGGGGGCTAAGACACTTCTGCAATATTTTGGGACAGTTTGACTCGTCAAGCCCTGCAACTACCTTTTTACACTTGTTGCACAATCTTCTCTGTGGCTTTCTCTAACAATGATTTGATTTACATTCTTGAACAACTCTTGGCCTTAACAACATATGAATTGAAAGATTTTGAGAGTTGGGTTGACATCATTAGAAGTCAAAGCACTTCACACGTGTATACATTTTGTGCCATTTGCACCTCAACATTTGGAGTGATCTCCATAATATAATTCATCCAACTGCTAGCCCACAACAAATGTCTTTTCCCCCTAAGATCATTATTTTGCTTCCATAAGAAACTATGAGCCATTGGTCAGTAGAGCATTTGTCCGCCATCTATTTTTGGTTAAATTCCAATGTTGCATTGGTGGTTTTCTCAATTCCCTCAGCGATTCGATAAACATTCCAATTGGCAATCAATTCGTTCAAGACGAATGTGATCTTCAGAAGTGTTATATGTTTATGAACTAAAGCTGAGGTTGCCATGTTTGAGACCTATATGTGTATAAGTGATAATGTTTTCTTTGACTGCTTAGTTCATTAACAAAGCATGTGCTCCTGACGTTGTCAAATGTCTTGCAAATAGTTCTCTCATTTGCACACACCCAATTTTCAAAAGGCGAAGCATCCGCATGCTTTAAGATTGCAGGGAACTCATCCGAATTAAATGTTGATGTCATTACATAAAGATCTATGCAATTCACCAACAAAATCTAGTTAATATCAATTATTAGAAAAATGAATGTTGAAGGTATTAATTCATACCATATGATGCATAACATGTTGATTGCACCGAAACATACCTAATGATACAATGGTGCATGGATATAATGCAAAATTAGTATATTATTATTTCCTATCAACATGGTAGTGTGATTTTGAAAATTGGATAACTTCTTTTGAAATAAGGATATATTATCTTTTTATCATTTAAATCAGCATGCTCAACCTTTTTCAGCATTTTTTTTAAAAGCCTAAAGATTGGTAGGCCCTATAATCAAACGTGCTAAAAATGGGTTTGTTTCTCTTCAAATTGAACCATACTATTTTATGAATGTCCAACAATGGATGATTTTTGCAATGGAAAATACTCAAAAAAGCATATTCCATCTGTACTTAAGAATGCTCTGATACGAGTGTTTGACAAGGTAGTTCGAAGAACTATAAATTCCCAGTTATGAATGCTTAACCCTAAAACTAAGGATGGTTGTTTACAAAGGTCTGAAAATGGATAGCTTATGAAACATTAAGTGTCCAAATTAGCATTCTTTTATCTACTCTAAGGGTGTGTTTGATACTAACGAAAATTTGTTAATATAAAACTTTTCACTCTGCACAACTACTCTCTTTTTTAATCATTTTTTCGTATTTTTCTATGAACCTACTCTACTTTTCTATCATTTTTTTCCCACAACTGCTCATAAAGTTACCATATTTATTTTAACTTTTTTTCGTTACTTTTCGTCATTACCCCTATCATATGATATTGTCTCTCATTTCAAAAAGTTTTGCACCAAAAATATTTCTTTTAAAAGTTTTATCCAATGCCGAACACTCCCTAAGTATGCTATTCGTTGACCTCATAATCAGGAAAGAAGAATGATAAGAGAAAAAAAAAAAAAAAAAAGAACAACCACAACTAAGAAAGGAAAGCCAAAAGAGATCGAGTTGCAAAAAGGCTAAGAATATTTGGTATAAGGGAAAATCCCACCCATTATTCTAGGATCTTCATAAAGCTTGGAGAAATTTTGGAAAGTTAAAATTTATGCCATGGTGAATGTAAGAGAGAGAAATTGCCAAAGGATGGATTACTTAGAACCTTTTCAACATTGTCTCTTTCTTTCTTTTCTTTTTCTTTGGGGCTACCTGATAGGTATGGTAACAAAGTCAGCAGTGCATGTTGTGGTGGCTAAGAGGAGATGTCGTTGCTAGTGGGATGTTTGGTTGGAGTTGTATACAGAAGAGAGGGAATGATGTTTGTTTTGTTAGATTTGTAGAGTAGAAGTTAGCCACATCGAGTGGTTTTCTTGTAATTGAGTGTGACAGATCCTCATCGAGAGGGGAATCTTGACAGCTTGTTTTAATTGGTCTTTGTAATTCATCTCCATAATACGAAGTTTGATCTAATTACTGTAACGATCCAAAATTGAATCCCACATCAAAAAGGAGAGTTATTGATGGTTTATAAGTGAGTCTCAGGTTAAATATGGTGTGATGCATAGGTTGAGTTGTCAGTCTGGAGTGGATAATATCACACTATAAGACCCATAATCCACGGGCCTAAGATCATTTTTTTTTAAATTATAAATTTGTGTTACAAGTGGTATCAAAGGGGGCTCCCTCTAGCAAATGTGGTTTAGAGAGTCAGTGAATTGATTTAGTAAAAACCAGGGCTACAGGCAGGAGGCTAGAACTGATTTGTGGTTTGAAGACAAATTTGACGAAAGTTGGTGGGCTTGTAACGGCCCAAAATCGAATCCCACATTAAAAATGGGAGAGTTCCTGGTGGTTTATAAGTGGGTCGCAGGTTAAATACAGTGTAATGCATTGTAAAATTGTGCACCTGAGTTGACAAGCTGGAGTGGATATTATCACATTATGAGACTCATAGCCCATAAGTCCGGGATCTTTTTGTGGATCTGTGTGTTACAATTGCTCTTCGATCATGGTTAAATTTTTCTACCTATCCATTATAGGTGTGTCATCAAACCTTGATTTCTCTGGTGCTCAACATTGGCTTCGTTTTCTTATTGGAGATAGATGGTGGGTGACACAATCGAATTGAATTTCTTGGAAAATTTCTCCAACTACAGGACATTTAATTTAGGTAAGGGAGGAAATGGGTAGTTGGGTGCATCAAGGAGGTGGCCATTGACATAGAGCATAAAGTCTAGAAACTTTGTAATTCCATGGTGGTTGAGCAGCTTGGGTGAGGGCTGATTTCTACAAAAATTTTGGGGATTGATCAAGATTTTGGGTGCTATCATTGATCCGTTTGGGTGTTAGTGACTCATCAGTATGCAGATTGCCCTCTTAGTGGGTTGGGAGTGTTGAAGTTGGCGAGGAAAGATGACAATGGCATCATGTTCGATAACAGAGCAATTGATTGAAGTAGGAGTCGACAATCATAGCTTCAAAGATTGATATTGAGGTTGGAGTAGATCATAGGCCAACTCTTACAGTGGACGGTGGGTTGAACGGAGATCGGAGAGCGATGACTGGATGGCTTTGACCAACTATTCTTGGCTAGAAGAGGGTATGTAGGACATCATTGCCAAGAGGTTGGAACAACGACTTTTGCACTCACCAATGGCTATGCCATGGACAAGGGTCCAAAATAGGGGAGGCTCGTTTGATGGTTGATTATCATGGTTGTGGTACGGTGTTTTTAAGGAATCGACAATGTGAGACAAGTAGTTGGGTGGGTTTGAATTTTTCGGACAAGTAGTTGGGTGGGTTTGAATTTTTCGTGCCAGTGGCAATCATTCTTGGCAATGCTAGGGGGCATGTAGGACATCATTTTCGGAGGAGCAAGTGTCCTTAGCAAGCAACATTGGGGCTTGGGAAGATGGAGGTAGAGGAGGCATTGGGTTGTGGTGATGATTACTACACATCGACGGGGCCACACCATAAGCAAGGTCCAAAATAGGGGTAACTTGTCAAATGGTTGATTTTATGGTTGCAGTATGATTCTTTCAAGGAATTAGTAGATGGGACAAGTAGTTAGGTGGCGGTGAATTTTTCTTGTTGGCAGTAGCATCGTCTGAGAGATCAGTGGAAGGATTCACTTCTTTGGTGATCATTGATAGGGAGAGTTGGACGAAGAGGTCGACGATTTGGGAAGGATAGACGGACTCAATTGACAGATCAGGGAAGGGCAATAACTTATCCTCTCTAGCTGATCATTGATGCTTAGGAAGAGGGCTAAACAAGCAGCTTGGGTGGAGGCCAGTGTTGGAGTTGAAGGCGGATGGATTGTTCATGGCTTTGGGTGTGTAAAGTGGTTTATCGAACAACCATGGAATTAGGTATTTTAACCGCAAACATTAAATGTTGTATCAGAGTAAGGATTAGCTTTGATGGGGATATGGGACCTTGGAGGACGATGGTTGTTTCCTTGGGATTAGGGGATGCAACTCGGACTAGGTCCGACCCGAGCCTGATTTCGAAACTTGCTAATGCATAACCCAGACCCGAATTGAAATAGGTTCGGTTTGAGGTTAATGGATAATTGAACCTGATTTTCATATATTATATATTTCATATACATGTAAATTACCTCCTAATATCCTCTTTTTTTTTTTTTTTTTTTACGAAAACCTCCTAATATCCTCTTTAATATATAATAATAATGTATAGAATATTACACCTGAACATGCACTTATTAGATAAATGATTATATATTTATATATTAATAATGAAAGTGAATAGCCCCTGATGTTCATACTCACCCATGCAACATTATTTTATATTAATTTTCTATAAAAGCAAATACATCTAATTTGTTCACCTATCTTAAATCAACATGGAAATAAATTATTTTATTATATCATTAATGGAAGCAATACCTTATTCGTCCACTTTTTATATTTTTACAATATTGTATTGTTTAGTATCAAAAAATACACCACCTCCTGGCTAATGTTACAATTGTATAATATTCATTTATTAAGAACACTCTTCAAAACTCATTAATACCTCCGCTAAATCATGGTTCTCAAGTTTTCTGTTTAATACTTGATTGCATAATAAGACAAATAAGTACATCTTTATTCTCCAAACAAGGTTACAAATCTAATTGATATATACTAAATGATTTTTTTTTTCCAATTGTTAGGCAAATTTTCACTTTTTTTGCTTTAAGCTAGAAAATTATCATCTTAGACTTTTCTAGTGATGAATTTGAAGTCAAATGGCTACAAGATAAACAACAAAGAATATCAACTCAAATTCTAAACCGAAACTCGGCCCAAGCCCGAATTTCACAAATAGGATTATGATTTATGTTTACAAAATAGGGCTAGGGTTGAATACAAACTTGAGTTTCATGAGCATGAGTTGCACTTCTGCATAAGAAGCTAGCAGGCTCTAGACTCGGGTAGTCTAACTAGATGCACTGCAATGTTGTTTTCCTCATTTGGGTTTTTTGTGCATTTCCGCTCCTTTAGCTTCTCAAAATTTCTTTACTCAGATTTCGAGCAAAATGGATTTTAAAAGGGTGAAAGTGATAGGAATGGTAACAAGGGTCAGCAAACATGTGGTAGCTATGAGGGGGAAACATTATTGCTAATGTGGTGTTTAGGTAGGGAGGTTGGAGTTGTATAGAAAGGGGAGAGGAAGAGAGATTGATTTTTTATTTATTTATTTATTTATTTTTTCGGGAAGGGGGCGGGGTGGGTAGATCTGTAGAGCAGTTAGTTGTAGTATGTGGTTTTCTTGTAACTGAGCATGATAGATCCTTATTGAGAGGGGAATCTCAAGAGTTTGTTATAAGTTTTCTATGTAGTTCATCTCCATAATAAGAAGCTTGATCCATTCCTCTTGCATCATATCACTTCTCCAATGGCACAAGATGCAAATCTGGGCGACATACTAAAATTTTGGATTTTTTACCCAAGCATGTAGCCAATATCCTCTATTTGAAAAAGTTAGAAGAATGTGATATAATATGATAATGATAATGATAATGATTAAGAAAATAAAGTTAAAATAGATATGGTAGTTATATAGAAAGATGTGAAGAAATAATTGGAAAGTAAGGTAGTTAAGATATCACATCTTATGAAAAAGAATGCAGAAAGTAGGGGAAAAATTTTAGGAACTTTTTCACCTCTTTTCCGTTTACCAAACACATCGATGGGGAAAAAAAATAGGGGTTGAGATTTTGTTTGTCAAATTTAAAATCCTAGGTTGTGTTCCATTTTAGCTATAGTGGTGCATGCACCATTGAATCAATTCTCTATATCCGGCTGCACCTTAGTTAAGAGTGTTGTTGGCTCTAAATAGGCCCCACATTGATAAAATCAAGTTCTAGCTTACCTATTATATTTAGAATTATTTATTTTAGTAGCATGTAAAGTTTCAACCAAAATAGATGTGTATGGGACCTATTCGAAAATGATGCAGAATCACTGTAATAAAATGGTTATGTTTAAATATGAATTTTAAAGTTATATTTTCAATATTTAAACCATCTAAAACATTATCCTATGGAATAAATGATTGTATAAGGTGTTATTATATTTTAAAATTTTTAATACATTAGTAAATTGATCTATGCATTTTTCATGATTTGCACATGAATGTATACATTTTAAGCAAATGTGGCCCATCCAAGACTAGTTGGGATGATTTTTGATACCATGGTAAAAAAAAAAAGAAAAAAAAAAAAAGAAAAAAGAAAGAAAAAAGAAAAAAAGAAAGATATAAAGTCATATGAAAGTTGAGATTTTAATTTTACGATTGACGTGGGGTCCCATTTGCAGATGGCAGCATCCTAGCATTTCCCATATACGTAATTTCCCACTCGAATTCAATTATATTCTAGCTAAGTTGTGATTGCCACAGAATATGATTCAATTCTCCAACATGAAATTTAACGTCAGTATTGCAAGTAATAGAACATTTCTAATCATCAGTTCCTAGTAAGCACTTTATAAAATAATTATGTTCTGACCTAACACTGGTTTTCAGTTTACTCACCTGTTGATTTGAGACTTCATATCAATCTTTCATATTCCAATCCTTCGCTACTGGGATATTTTCCTAGTTTCATCAAGATTGAGCAGAACTATAAAATTAACATCAGCTTCTTTAATTATTTTGTTATGTAATTCTTGCCACCAGATTACATATGCATCTGCATTTCCCTTTTTATTCTGAATCCATCTAACCTGGAAATTTGATTTGGATTTTACAAAATTGCTTTGGTTCGGGTTTTAATAAATGGGTTATGGTAGTTCAAGTAAACATTTTACAATTTGGATTAGGTTGAGTTGACCTTAACCTGAACTGAACTGCTCTGAATTGCACCACTATGTAAAACATGTGAGCGTCAGACAAGTTGACTTCATTCTGTCTGTTCAAAACTCCAGGTTGCAGTTCTGTGATGCAGCTGACCTGCTTTGTTTGTTTTTTCTAGAACAAAGAAAGGGCAGAACTAATTGGGCGGATTTCGCTTTTCTGTTGGATGGGTTCCTCAGCCTGCACAACTACAATTGAGGTATGTTCTGCGTGCTATTTTCTTGGAAATAATAATGCTTGTGCTAAGTGCCTTTATATTGCATAATAAGTTGATAGACTTTATCTGAAGCTGTCATCTTGTCTCTCAGCTTGCAGAGCTTGCAAGATTGTCCGCATCAATCAAGAAGTTGGAGCGGGAACTGAAAATGAAAGATAAGTATCAAGTATGTTTGCTAAACAATCTAGTGTCACGGTTGGTTGCGCCAGTCATCGCAATATTAATCTTTGTGGAGTTCTTTTTCTTCTTTCTTCATTTTGAATGGTGTTCTTCTTGTCCTTGCAGGACGAACAATATCTGGCCAAGCTGAAGCAGTCTAATGATAGGCTCTTATCATTGATAAAGGCATCGATGGATATAGTTGTTGCAGTTGGGCTGCTTCAATTGGCACCAACGAAAGTCACTCCTCGTGTGACTGGAGGCTTTGGATTTTTAAGCTCACTTATTTCTTGTTATCAGGTAATGCCCTGATTTTGGGACAAACAAACTGTAATGATTCTTTTGAGATGACTTAATTTATCGTTGCTGTGAAACTGTGATGCAGTTGCTTCCTTCTGCGCCAAAGGCCAAAGCCACATGAAGGCAGCTTATGTCACATCGGTGCAGCTGCCGTCCTCGAGGCAGGGAGTGATTTTCATGTTGGAGGTTGATGCTTCTGATCTACTAGCAGCCTAGGCAGAAGGAGATTGATGCTTTTGGTGTACTAGCAGCATAGGGAGAAGGGATATGTTATCTCAATTTTTGTCAAATAAGCGTTGGGAAAGCCAACTTCTGTTCTATATCCACCATAAGTAGAGGCCTCTTGTGGGATTTCCTGAGTAGGAGGCTAGGAGCTGGTTGATGATGGAAGCCTGCTGCCGATTGTGCATGCATGTGTCACATTTACTTGTTTTCAGATGCAGATGTTGGATGTAAAAGCGTGCATAATCGTTCACTGAGGGCCTCTTTGATCCCAGCTTCACTCGCTTCTTTGTGATTGAATGCCAACCGGACCTTGCTCTTGCTTTTATGCCTATTTTTGTGACTACAATCGTTCAATTTGAAAGAATCCTGGCCAAATGGTATGGCAGGGATTGTCATGTTTCTGGGACGCAGATTAGGATAGTTTAGGAATTGTCTCCGCAATAGTGGTTAGCATGCTAACCATTAGAGAGGACTGTCGTGCGGCAATTCGCGAATTGTGTTGATGATCTGCATTAACATTTGTGCCCGTTTATGTTGCCCAATTCTCAAACTATTAAATTAGGAAGAAATTATTAATAATGTTCATGACGATGTAAAACCTATAGATATTAGTCATGAATGAATCTGGTAACTCTGCTTGATGACAACCTGATCAGGTACTTCACTCAATGGTCGTAGTGTAATAATCTTTGTGCCAACAGGTCTAACAGACAACAAAACGTGTGTTTGGCAAGTAGTGAAAAATGTTAAGCTAAAATATTTTACTGTAAATTTTTTTTACTTTTCATAATTATTCTATTTTTAATTATTTCTTTACATTTTTTATGGAATTATTTTATTTTTCAATCATTTTTACATAATTAATCTATCTATTTTAATTTTATTATCTTTACTCTTCATTGTTACTTTTACCATATCGCAGTATTTTCTTTTCATTCAACAATTTTTATACTGAAAATTTTTCATTTAAAAATTTTATTATTTCTCAAACACAGAGAGTTACACAAGCACCAGGTGATAGTTGGAAGTATGTTGTGGACAAAAGAAAATCAAAAAATCAAAACTGATAAATTCAGTGAATACACGTGGATAACTACAAATAACTCTGACATTGAGGTCTGTAACTCTGTATTTTGACTCATTCCGCATTGGACGGTATCTGCTAAAGCCATGGTTTTGGATTACACATGCATGCATGTCTCCTGTTAAATATGGTTTTCAACTGCGAGATGATTGGATATTACGACACACCCTGTATTCTCATGGTTATCTATATTTCAATCATTATCTCTACCTTTTTAATAATTTATTCCGACCTATTTTTATTGCTTAATAATTTATCCTTATTTTTTTCAACTATTTCTATTCATTGTTAAATAAAACTTTAACATAAACCATCAATATGCCATTTGTCTTTTCTATAATATATATTTTAATGCATTACATAGTACACACCCAAATAAACCTAGGTCCGCTGAAAATACACACTTCAAATACTACTTTGTCTTTTATGTATAACATACTATTTTTCCATGGGTTTGGGCTGGGATTTTTTCCCATCTGTCCAGGCCAGGCCATTCTAAAAAAGGGGAATCAGGGACAGGTTTGGTTAATCCTGGGTAAGAGTCAATCCAACCCTAACTTTGGAAAATCTTTTTGCTAACCTTATGTATTGCATTAAGTCAGATCAAGGCGAATCCAGCCTTCACTATTATATTTAAACTCAAGAGTTGGCATCAGGTCAGTTTTAAAATAGTAATGCGGGTTTAAAATAGGGGTCATATTTAAAATATTTAATATTTTCGACATATAAGGAAAACTAAAGTTATGTAAATGTTAAAATTAAATAGTGACTACTAAAATATTTGATTAATGCTTGTAGCGGTGTAGCCCAGCTGAATGGCACCCTGGCCTTTGCATCAGTTGACTTAAGTTCCAATCAGGAGGAGAAGTATTTGTGAGTTGTAAATATAACAACATAAAAATTTTGATTAAAACAAATTAAATTAAAATATAAGTCCTCACAATTAGAATTAGAAATAAGATATTTAATTTAGAATTCTCTCTTTTTTCTAATAAAAAGTATATGCATGAGTCGAGCTAGGTTAGGTTACATCAAGTTAGAATTAGGATATAATGGACCTAACCCTAATTCTATTTTTAGATCAAGCTAACAATTCTAACCTACCTCAATCAATCAAGTGACTGCCTAACCTAATGCAAAATGGCTGGTTGGCATTGAGTCATAGGTCAATCTGACCCATTTACACTCCTAAGATATATAATAAAAAATAAGCATGAAAATCGAGGCAAGTTACATTGAGTCAAGGTTTATGAAATCCTAATCATATTTTTAATTTTTTTTTTTTTAGTTCTATTTTGAATACCGATTGCGAAAAGGTTGACCTAACCCAAACCTTTCTTCAATAGATTGAAAACAAACTTTGGGTGGGTACCAAACTAATAGTGTTTAGGTAGAAAATGTTGGTTAATAGTTTAAAGAACTTACATACCTATCGAAAATAAAGTAAAATATATTAAATTTAGATGTTGAATGCTTCAATATTTTACTAATCAGTATAAAGAAAATATTTTTGCTATAATAAAAATATAAAAAATATTATTAAATATAGATAGTGTAAGAAATTTATTAAAATAAGTTAACAAAATATATCTCATTAAGAATTTTATTTGCAACTTGAATTCATTTCTAGATTGACAATTCCGGTTATTTTGAAATTTTTTGATTTTAAATATTTATTTAGTTTAAAAAAGAATTTATATCAAACTTACTTGTTATTATAAGACACAATTTTAAAATTAAATAGGTGTATAGTTTTTGAGAATTTTGAAAACAATGAGAATAAGATTGAAAAACAAGCTTATAATCTTTAATAAATGAATTTATGTGGCTCAAGTTGGGATTCTTTACGTCGGAACATAAGTCAAACCATTCTGACTACATTTTTGAATTCGAGTTAAATTTTTTATTCCATATCTATACTAAGCCACAAAATGTTAACTTGACTCGGTCAAAAATTGGTTAGGTCAAGGTTAAGCCATAAGTTGATCCACCATAATTTCCAACCATAATCTAAATCATCTTAGGCCATGAAATGGTAAAATCACCTTAGGCCACAAAAGTAGTGTAGGTGTTTTCCATTTTTTGATAGCATCAAATCTAAGAAAAGAAAACAACCTTCTAGAATGGGAATAAGTCACATCAAGATAAGTTAATTAGCACCAATTTGTGATTAGAATTCAAAAACTCACAATTAATTAGTTCCTCGTAAATTTTGAACGTCACTTGGCTAGTAGCTATTACAAATGTTTATATAGTGGCCAACTTTATGCAGCCAAATTTAAATTTGACTAGATCTAATATTTGATGTATCCAACTCACACTTTTGCAGCTAAAATCACTTATTTGTATTCAAGTCTAGATGACTACACTTGTTATTAATTTCAATTGTATATAAGGCAAATTTTGGTTGAATTTGAACAAGTGTTATCTATCTTAAGCAACCATACATAATGTATAGCGAACACGTATAGACAGTGAAACTAATACATAGGTAGTCAAATGACTATTACATGGAGCCAAACAACTAATTGCTTTAAATGAAATGTATTATAGTGTATTCATGTGAAAGCAAAGTAGATCTACTGTTCCCAGCACTGCGCATGTTTGCCACCTGCAGCTTTGGAGTACAAGGCTGACGAAATGGCATAATCACTTCCAGCATTTTTGGACCTGCGTTGCTTAGCTCCTATAAAATATGTCAAGGTGAAATGAATTTAGGATGTTGATACCAGCTCTGAAGATAGACTACTGCATCAAAAATTTTTCAACATTGTGGATAGATTGTCACATCAACAAATTTTCAACAATGTGGATGTATATACTTTTACTTTCTCTGTCATCCGGCTTCTTCATTTGACCATCTGACCATATATCTGATTAATGCATGACCAGATCCACTTTTCATGGGGGAGTAGAAGCATGACCATATGTCATAATCAGCAAATTTGGGCTTAGGTTGTATGTAGATGGATAATCTTGGTTGAGTATTATAGGTTTTTCGTTGCAAATGGTTTGATGGGTGTATATTTTCGGGCCTTGCAGCTCACGTGTGACAGGATATATGCATGTGATGCTCGTGATTAGGTTGAAAACTTGGAATGCATGCGTGCATGAGCGTGAGTGAGGTACTTGCATGCATGCAGTGGGAAATTTAAGGGGAGTGCGTGCTGGTGCTGGTAACCAGTCTCAGCAAATGATCACAGGGCAACCAGTCTCAGCGTATGATCCGCCAATAGGTAGAAAGCCCTTCATGAGACGGCTACAGACTATTATTACTTCTTTCCACCAGGATAAGGAAATTATAATACTTATTTAATTGTTATTAAATTCTTCAAGCAGGGGTCTTAAGAACTGGAAAATTACCACCACGCTGATATATCGTATAAAATTCTCTCAGTCACGCACAATAACAAAAAAAATTCTTATATGTAACCATGCATATAAAGCAAAATATAAATCCAGATGCAAATAATAATAAATGTAGGACATTTGCAACCAACTCTTAATAATATTTACAGCCATATAGAAATCATTGTAGGTGGGAAATAGCTTATGATGATGATGATATTATATGCGGCAAATTTTTAAAAACGGCAGCATTTTTTCATATGTAATGGCACATATCTAGTTAAACGCTGCAATTAATTTGGGTACATTGACATCTTTTAACTACAAACAATTATATGCAGCAAACAAATTAAAATATGCAATTAATTTGTTTGCTGCATGTACACAAATTAATTGCAGCATTTAAATAAATTTGTTGTTGTGCATTTTAATCAACCATGTAAGTACAAATCCAATTCCACTGGTGATATGTATATGCATGAAATAAAAGTCAATACATGTTAAAAATGCCATAAATGTTTTTTTTATAATTGTAATGTAAGTGTTAAAAACACTCAATTGATTATTCTAAAAACACTCAATTGATTATTCTTTGTTAATACATATGACAGCTATTAATGCTTCGTTCAGCACCCCAATCAAGAAAATCTGGGATACTAAAGGAAGACATTTTCAGAGAAGAGCTGGCTATATAGGTTGATGGGGACACCTAGTGCGGTGGCCCACGGGCTGCATGTTCGACCATGTGATGCACGTTGACCCCGTGCACCTTTTACGAATGTATGGCTATATGATTTCAAATTAGTAATAACTCAGAGCCGGGATTTTGACGTATATAATATCAATAATAAAGAGGCTGGAAAATCTCCAGAGCGAAAATATTTAAAAGATGAGTCAATTCCAATATACCCATTACTTTTACCCTCAATTTCAGCTATACCCACTATATTTAAAAACTTTTATCTATGATGAGTGATCCTGTTAACCCGAGCTAAGTAAATGCACCGCTTAGCTCACCTAAAAAAATCTATTTACGACAATCTTTTTTTTATTTTTTTCTTTATAAATTTATTTATCGAAGTGTATTTCACATATAAACAAAGTTTTATCATTTTAGATATGTGTATATATTTTTTATACACATATCCAAAAATAGTAAAATTTTATTCATATGTTAAATATACTTAGATAAACAAGTGTGTAAAGAAAAAATAAAAAAAAAGTAGTTGTAAATAGATTTTTGGAAATAAGCTAAGATGAGCATTTGCTTAGCCTGGCTAACAGGATCATTCATCTTTATCTATACCCACTAAGTATGCTACCAATTTCAAGCATACACCCCGTGGTAAGTTTGTTTGCATGGTAATGAGTGGACAGGACTTCAAGTCTGGCCACAAGTAGCATGTGTGCAGGTTTATTATATCTTGACTTTGTGCTGGTTTTACCTTATCCCCTTATGTGTGAGGCTTCTAGACTTCCTCTGGTACAAAGGTATTTACAAAAATGTCATTTCATGATTTGAGGGTTATGAATGTACCTTATTGTAATATCAAGCTGTCACATTATATAAATACCAACTAAAAAAATTTCAAGCATACACAATCATTAACATAGACCACTATCACAAATGACTAAAATACTTATCACATCTAAATTTCATGTCCTTTGTTGGGGATGGAACCATTGCCCTCTAAAGTGAATGGCTGTAGATGTTTTCTTTTACATTATTTGATAACGACTAAATAGAGCCGATTTTCCTTGGAAGATGTGGAGCATTAGGTGTAATTTTAGCATCTACAAAATTTTAACCATCTAAAATAATGTGTGTTGATGGACTGCATATGCTTGAGATTAATAACATGCTTAGTGGGTATAGATGTAAGTTTTTAAACTTTGGTTGACTGACAAATAAGATAAATGTAAAGAAAGATGCGAAAAATAATTAGAAAATTGGATAGTTGTGGACTATAAAAAGGTTTTAGATACACAAGTTTCATTGAATACCAAATGCACTCTTCGTAAATATAGTTGGAATTAGAGGCAAAACTAATTGGTATATGTGTAATTTTTTTTATTATGTTATCCCCTTACATGATGAGGTCACTAATGGAGGGTAACTCTAGAGGAGGATTAAAGAAATAAAAACTTTTACCTTGCTTAAAGCCTTAGACCTCCCGTCCTATAGACCCTTACGCATGCTTATCTAAGTGGCTTTGGTACAGTTGACCCTTTAAAAAGCTTATTCATCGTTCATGCTGGCACGTAGAAAGTAGTGTATTGCCAGACAATTCCCATTAAAGTAACATGACAACTACAAATATCATCTTAGAAAATTAATTAAAAATGTTCAGTTTTGCCATCTATCGGCGGTTAAGACCGGTCAATCAAAACTCGAAAGCGGTGATTAGTGGTCAGGAGTAGTTAAAAACAGATAAGGCTGATATTTATCGGAAATAGACCCTTCCAATCAACTTGCAATATCCAATGCATGAGCTGAAGTGCATGTGCTGAAGTGTGACTTACGAGGACTCGACGGTCCACACAAGGCAATCCTACTCATTATTGCTAATCAAAACAAGACCGTCGTCCCTGGCTAGCTGTTATTTTGGCGAAACATTTTTTCGAGCGTAGCAGTGCTTCAATGATGTCGACAGGAGATGTAGCTACAATTTAACCCACTTTGATCAATATTCATCTACTTATTTTTGTTTAACCACTTTGATGGCCACTTTTTTTAAAAAAATTTCTATGGAAATTGTAATAACCTAAACCTTATTTAATTTATATTTTACAATTTTTAATTATGCATAATTTTCTGAATTTTGAAAATCGAGGCTTTTGGGTGTTTAAGTAATTTCCACCTTCAAAAATTGTTAATTTTTAAAATCTAGAAAAATATACCATCACCAAAAAATCATAAAATTTTAATATGTAAATTAAATATACGTTAGTCTAGATTACATAAGAAATAAAACGTATAAAAATGTGGCCGGAGTTTCTATTATCCTAAATTAACAACATCATAACTCAACTTTAAAAGCCTGGTAATTATTTTCAAACGCAACAGTCATGGCACAAAAATGGGGCAATGGAAAATAATAGCACTCAGGATAATAATAGTACTTTAGTGCTTATAAGACACAGTCACAATGATTAGAAAATTTTTGTCATAAAAAATTAGAAAATTTTATGTAGCTTAGTGGGGACAAACTACAAGAAAATTCCTTTTTAGCTGCCATTCATTCATACATAGAGAGTCCAAAACCAAAGAACCCGCGCGGATTACAGTGGATAATAGTGAGCTGGCAATGGACGCGAGCTAGGGAACGGCTTGAGCGGGAACTGATACCGTGACGAGCAATTTATATATAAGGGTGTATCTGGGAATGGATAAAACTTTTGATTAAAAATTGTAGAGAGTATAAGTTGTCAAATGATGTGATAAGATAAGGGTAATGATGAAGAACAAATAAGATAAAGTTAAAATAGATAGGTTAGTTGTGTAAAAATGATTGAAAAGTAGGATAATTGTATAGAAAAATGTGAAGAAATGATTAAAAAATAAGGTAGTTGCAAAGAGTGAAAAGTTTTAGATTGAAAAGTTTTAACTTGATAATTTTTACTCATTAACAAACACACCCTAAATTTTTTTCTTTTTTTTTCTCCAAAAACCAAAACCGTTCATTAAATACGTAGAAAATAAAAATATAACTATTTTTAAAAAATCAAAAAATACATACGAATCTTAAAAACTAATAAAACTTAATATGTATTGAATTAACTTTCTTTTATCATTTATATTGAATACACTTAGATTAAACATTTTATAAAAAAAAATGGAGTACACTCACCACCTCACGTTAAGAGAAAATTTTCATAAATCCCCACTAGGGGAAATTGTAAAACTCTCTCTTCAAGAAGTCTAAACTGTAAAAACCCTCTTCACGAAGGAGAGGGGATTCGAACTAGGGGTGGGAATCGGGGCGGGCCATACCGGGTCAAGGTCTGCCCAATCCTGACTTTACTTTTTAAAAATTGAGTTTGACCATCTTTTTATACCGGGTCAGGACATGGTCGGTTTGACCATATCTTTTCTTAAATAGGTTCCGAAACAAATTTCGAGTTAGTATCGGACCGGTTTCGGGATAGCTGGCCGGGTAAAAAATACGGGTTAAATAAGATAATTTTCAGAATTTATATACATATCAAACATAAGTATACATCTATACTAAATTTAAATATTATATGTTTCAATATTTCACTAATTATTAAAAAACACATAATTAAGAAAACAAAACATTTGAAAATATAGTATAAATTTATTAAAATAGGTTAATATACAATTACACATAAGGGTTATATATGCACAAATTCTTTTTGTTGATTCTTATATTGCTTTTTGAATAAATTAATTCTTCTATTATTGATAGAGTTGATTAGATTTGAACATTTATAATTTTTTTCACAATAATACTTATATTATTAGAAATTATAATCAATTGATTTAGATTGTTAAAAATTTAATTAAAAATGTATTTTGATAATCTAAACTATTGGATTAGGACTAAATAAATAATGTGCTATGACATATGTGTTACACCTATGATTATAATTGTGAAAAGTGGTTTAGATTGATAGTTATAATAGTTTAAAAATTAACTTACACAACCATGTAATAAATCTGGAATAAAAAATATAAGAAATAGTAAATAAATGATTTTTAGAATAAAAAGTTTTTTGAGAACTCATTATATAATTATTTATGAACCCCCAAGATTTCATAATAAAATGTTCTGTAATTGATAAATTAAAAATCCTAGAAAGCAAGCTTGAACAGAGTAAACAACTGTAAAAAATAGCTATATTTAATAGTTTTTCATAATTTCTATATAAGGAATTTGGATCTAAAAATTTTATTCGATATAAAATATATCCTCAATATTACACAGAAAATATAAAATTAATTTAGGTAAGATAAATATAGTTAATAATTAACATGATCTATACCACCCCTATTTAATAAAGCCAAAATACATAAACAAATATAAGTAATGCACATCTTATTATGAAATTATTTTATTTAGTTAATTAATGTATATTTTTTTATGATAATAATTTTAGATTTAAACTCCTTGATTTGATTATAAAGAAAAATCAAAAGATCTTAATTCGTATGCTTTCAGCAAATATAGTAGATTGAGGAATAATCAAAACAAAGATTTAAAATCAAGTAATAATTGTCTAAGATAATATGGTTAGTTAAAATATGTAATTATTGAGTTAATTTATGTAAAAATTTTCATAAAATATTTAAAGAATATTGAAAATTAAATTGGATATGAATAAGCTGCTAAAATTTAATGTGATCAATGGAGGACCCACCTTTGATCTATTAAGTTTTAGAGATAAATTAATCATTAATTAGTAATTAATAATATGAAAATGATGTTGAGTCGTTAAAATTGAATATTCGTAAAACATGGTTGAATACAATTTAGAAAATATAAATCAAAAGCTAAAGGAATAATTTGGTAATTCTATGAAATAAACTTTGACTCGAATTAATTATTTTATTAACTTGGAGAAAGTACTATTTTAGAATTAATAAATTTTTTTATAAAAAATAATTTCGAAATAATTTAATTTATATAAAGAACTTATTTTGACTGAAATATAAAATTATAGTACATAAGGATATCCGCACATCTTAGGATGAAGCGTCATGTTAAATCATAATTAGAAAAGTTAATTAGAATTAAAAATATCTATTAAAGAAAAATGTTATTGAGCATCATAGCAAAATATGATATAAGGATGGATCTGAGATTTACATAATATAAGTAGAGCTCTTTTTTCTCTTTTTGATTTTGGATTGTAATATATAGTTACGGGCATGGATGTTTTATATGCCGTTGTTTTCTAATTTTTGAGCAGATAAGTATTATCAATTACAATGATTAATTATAATTTTGAATTTGGCCTTTATTTATGATAGCATTATGCATGATGACATCGATATCTATTGCTCGAAATGCTGACGTATTCGTGAGCCATGATCGTAGTTGCAGATTTGCGAAGCATTGTTGTGAGACAATCAATAATATTTGTTGGTACATCCTGACTAGGGATTGAGATGTAATATCTTCGATGGCATCGGTTTGGTCGTACTTATCTGGCCATTATGGATTTGGTGGGCTACAAACCTAAGTTGTCTATCTCTTGTGATTTGATTAATATTTTTTTGTGAAGCAATCTGTGTGACTAATGACCTTCAATGCAATGGTTGGGGTTGGAGCTGTTCGCATAATGTGGTGTGACTATGATTGTGTGGTGAGCGTAACAAGGTATTATTTGCACTTCGAGTTTGGATAGAGGTGTTTCTCGATCTACTCGTGTTGTGTGAGGTTGGGCACTCATGTTGGGATGGAAACTTAAATTGTATATTGGGTTGCCTTACGGGCGAGATACCTAATATTCCCATTAGAATTTGGAGACGTTTATTGTAGTAATTGGAGAAGCACTATGTGTATGATGCATTGGTACATACTTGGACATTAGCATATGTTTCATATGATTTAATTTTGATTTGGATTTGTGCAATATAAGTTATATTTTCTCGATTTAGATGCGTACTATTTATTTGAGTTTTATCAATTATGTTTACATGTTCTACTTATTAAGTTTTCTCGGATTCATCCTATTTTATTATCTTTTTAGATAACGAGTTTGTGAGTGGAGACTAACATGAGGTTAGCGTACCAGATGAGGCTAGAACTCGATGAATCCAAACTAAAAAATATTTATTTTAACTTTTTATAATGATGTAGTAAGGACGTGAAGTATATATTCTCTGGACTTAATCATTTGGATCTAATTTAATTTGCATTTAATGCAACACTTGGTTTATGATGATATAATGAATTGTGTATTGTACCTGTGTATATTCTCCGGTTATCATTAATCCTTTATTTTAGTAGCGATTCTTGACTTTGTCGGCAAGATGTTGCAGAGAAGACCTTGCACTTAATGTCTTTATTCCCGGGGAATCTATAGTAACAGGTATGCTTTCGCATTACATAATATCCAACACCTAATGCTTTTACCTCAATTCATGACCTCAACTGACTATGGCCTCTTCATAGAGCTGAGGCTTTGGCACTTATAGTTGTTATCATGAATGGTCCAATGTATGCATGGCATGCATCGAACCGATCTCGTCAAGATAGGCCATGAGAAGGCTATATGTGTAAATGCCTTGTCCACATGTAAGACTATATGTGTAACACATAAGCATAGAAAAATGATCTTAGGTCTATGGGCTATGCTCCTTGCCATGTAATATTGATTACTTTGACCTAGCAGCTCAGCTATATGGTTTTAACACGTCACATTATATTTAACTTAAGACTCACTTATAAGCCAAACTATCTTCTCTTTACGATATGGAATTCGATTCACTATTATAATACAGTTAATCTTAGAGCTCTCGCTTGGTTACCCTCTTGACATTATCCCTAGTAAAAGATGGTTCACCCTAGCAAAATTGCTTTAATTTCATCATTTTGTCTGATCTCATGATCTAATCTTCCTGAAGCGTCTCCCAAGAGATCGTGCACAAGCTCATGGAGGAGGCCTTTATAAAAGGAACTTACAGATTGGGACGAACAGGTCCTCTCCTCGAGCAATTTTAGAGTTTCAACTTTTTTCTTTTTTTCTCCGTAAGGCCTGGACCATTTTTCCCCATGTCATAAGTGTCATAATTAAGAACACCGTATATCTTTTTTGTCAAATAGCGAAACTCATTCCTCTAGTGATTTCTTCAGAAGGGCCTTAAATTCTTCGAGCTCTCCTTTTCCATGAAAAAATGTTTGCCTCTTAATTTGATTTACCTCTCCACACGTCTGCTTCATATTTGCCAACGCAAGACATAGTATTTGATAACAAAGTCATAATATTAGCCGACTGGAATATATGCATGATACATCCAGTTGGAAGGTGAACAGGCATTTATGTCAGCCAGGACGGTCCGCCCCTATGTTGCCTTCAATTAAAACTGGGATAATTTGCAAATACACATACTTAGTTAGAAAACTGTAAATACACCCAAGTAGTTTCAAAAATCACGAATAACCTCATATAGTTTAATCATAATTGTAAATATACCCACACTATTATTGCAGTGGGTATATTTGCAAAACCGTAAACTATGTAGGTATATTAGTAAAAATTAAATATACCAACTTATTTTTAAAATTGCAAATATACTCATATAGTTTGTATATTTTTGCAAACATACATACTCTGTGACAGTGCAGTAATAACATCACAACGACATTAATATATTTATAATTATAATCAAATTATGTGGAATTATTTACAATTTTTAAAATTATGTAAGTATATTTGCAATTATAGTCAAACTAAGTGAGTGTATTTGTAAATCACCCTTAAAAGTAAAACAACCATAGCATTTCAGAACTTTTGAAGTTTCTTTTATGTATGTGAAAAAATCCAAATAAGGAAAAGAAAAGAAAAAGCAGGGTTTAAAGTTCCCAACTATGGACGTTCTGCTATGGCTGTGTACGTGGGTTCAACCCGTAATGGGATTTTATCCCCGGAGAGTGCTGTGGTCTCCAGTGGGAGAAGTATTTAGTTTTTCTTTTTGTTAATTGCAGGAAAAATTATAAGGGTTTTGAAGGTTAATTTATAATATAAATGACATAAAAAAAGACGTAGATGCTTAAGTTTAATTGTATTATGAGATGAGAAAAGCTGTAATACTGTAAAAACATCGAAAAAAAGAAACTTCCCAACTATAATAAGTCTGTCTACTCAAGAAGGTGTTGAATTTTATATCGAAACAAAAAGAAGGTTTTCAATTTGATGCAACCCATTTCACGGAAATAAACAAAGAAACGGCTTGGTTTGGTCCATCTTAATAATCAAATTAAAATCCAATTTATTTATTATAATTAATATTATTTTGTAAGTTAAGGTATCAAATCATTCTAATCAAGGTTTGTATAGGTATATTTTTTAAAATATAAAATTACATATTTTATACAAGAAGAATATTTTAGAAAGTCTAGATTTTTTATTAAAAATTTCAAAATTGATAAAATAGAAATAATTTTTTTGATGACATACATTGATATTAACTGTTCACATTGATAACAACCCTAAACATATTGTAACAATATTTGAACTTTGGACCTGGCTGGAACGTGAGCCAACTGGACTATGCTAGAGTCACAACACATATGTTTGGTTTAGATGGAATTTATGTTCTTAACGAAGTAAATAATATTTAATATAATGAATAGTTTAGATTTATGAGTCGATGATTAAGTGGCCCAAAGCAATAAATTCACTTGGGTGGAATTAAACCCCTCAAGGAATTCGTTCTTTGGTCCATTTGTGTTTCTTGTCACATAAAAAAGTTCAAAATAAAAATATAAAAAAACTTTTCAAACTAAATTTTTTATTTAAAACTCAGGATTTTTGCAAATATGCGTATAAAATTTAACTAATATTGCATTCGTATCTCCAAGTTTGCTGATATTGCAAATATGCTTATAAAGTTTGCATGAATTTGAATGGGAATTAGAAAACTTTATTAAAAAGAAAACCTTAGTACCAAATACAAATATTATGTACGAACAAATGAATGGAAAGATGGCATTAAGATTTGGAGATTATCAATTTGAAAATATACATAATCCAGATGAAGACTACGAATCTTCCAGCACAAAATCAGAAATATGATTAACAAAATAGATTTTAATAAAGTAAAGGATTACGAAAGTTTACAAAATATAGTATTTAATGAACTAGACATATCATACAAAGAAATCATGACAAAATATGATTTAGAGCTAGCCTACAGAAATAAACATAATAAAAACTTTGATTTTATAAAAATAATAAAAAATTCAGAAGAATTAAAAAATTATACTATAGATATGAAAATGGCTGATACAGCAGAAAGTAGTATGACTAGTGTTAATAAGAGATTTAGGTTAAACCAACCCCCACCATCAGGAAAAGAAGAAGATATAGAAAGACCAATTAGACAACCAGCTCAACTAACTGAAGACCAAGTAGAAAAAAGAGGTATAGGGAAAGGAAAAATTAGCCCAGTAGAAAAAATAAATTTACCACCAGCTTATCAAGGAGGAAGTATATTAACTATAAATTTAAATAACCCTCAACTATGGGATAATACAATAAGTAGATGGGAATCAGATGCAGTAAGAGCATGGTTAACTAGTGATCAAAAATCAGATATGTTTGCATATTTAGAAACATTGTTAGGAGAAGTAGCTGCAGGAATTTATAATGAAGCAAAAATAACAAAAGCAGAAGACATAGATGAAATAAAAAAACTAGGAGACAATCCATATAATTTTACTAAATTTATTAGAACATGTATAATTGGATTTGACCCAAGTAGATCCAATACAAATGAACAAGACTATGCTTATAGAGATTTAGAACAATTAAGTATAGACAGCTGGAATTATATAGAAGAATTCAGTAAACTATACATAGCCTATGCTAGTAAAGCAGGAAAATTCTTCGACGAAGAAACAGGAAATAAATATTTACTAAGACTACCAGGAGAGTTAGGAAAAGAAATATATGATGGATGGAAAAAAGGAAATTATCCAGGAAAAGTAGGAGTAGGTGCTAGAATAATTTACACATACTACAAATTACAAGAGAAATGTAGAGAATATAGTATTCAAAAACAGATAAAAAAAAGTCATACAAATTCTGTCAGAATATCTATACTAGCCAATCCTTCCATGATAAAAGAAAAAAGAAAATCAAAAAGTTCAAACTAAGAAAAAGTTTTACTAAGAAGTCAGATAAAAATAGAAATGTTAAAAAATTTAATAATAATACCAGAAAATGTCATTGTTATATATTTGGGAGTCCAGATCATTTAGCAAATAGATGTACAAATTACAAAAATCAAAACAAAAATAGAGCAATGGTAATAGATGATATAGGAGAAAATATCCTAAGTGCTTCTAGCAGTGATAGATACTCTATTTATAGTATAACAGAAACCGAAGAGGAAAATAGTGATGTAGAAGAAACAACATTAATAAAAGCAATGGCAGACTGGCAAGAAAACAAAACAAAAAATTTTCTATGAGTTGTCAAGATAAGCAAAGCCATATTTTAGAAATAGGAAAAGGAAGCTTTGCAAAAGAATGTTTAGAATGCGGATATTATTCATCATTTAGTAATAAATATCAATGCCTTATTTGTAGAATATAAATATGTAGTAACTGTATTGGTCAATATGGAATAGATCACCCATCAGTAGTAAAAGAAACTATAAAACCTTTAACAAATACAAAAACAAAATTAGATGACATAATAAATAGACTAGACATATTGACAAATAAGGTTGAAATATTAGAAAAAAGAATGGATATATTCGATGAAAAATATAGAAAATAAATTTATGACAAAATAAAACAAGAATATGAAATAAAAATGATAAATAAAAAAATAAAGAAAATACAAAGAAGACTAAAAACAAATAACAAAGAAAAACAAACAGATACAGAAACTGATTCGGAAGCCATACATCAATCCAGACATAGAATTTCTGACAAAATCTATTATTCGTCTATTAGCATGATCTGTTAAAATTTTATTGTACTAACTATCTACGACAGACAAAGATTAGAAGATATTACATACTTATCTAAGAAATAATTCTTAGAAATTGTTATACAGAAAATAGCAAATAATCTTTAAAAGTTAGTTAGAAAATGAAAAAGTTTATATACTAAAAAATTTTATATTTGCAGATAATGGACGGTCGCCCAAACTTTCCGTTTAGACCAAATGCACCCTTCAAACCACTACACTTAAACCCACTACATGATACTCAGTTCCCTATTCACCCTACTCTTACCCTACCAATTATCCCTCATGGCTCGAACTTGCATTTTAGAGTCCCTTCTCATATTCATCTCAGTAATGAAGATCATATATTACTTGACAACCTTTGGATAAATAGAAATCAGCCCTATTTTAAACATATTCTCACTATCCTAGCACAGTATATGTCAGACAAAAATACTCAAGCCTTCACTTCACAAATATCTTTGAAGCCACAACCATCTTCATTACCATTACAAAAGAATCCTTCTCTGGAAGCCTATTTGAAGCTAGAAAGTCAAAAAAATGAAAAGGAAACAGAAGTAGCATAGTTAAAGAAAGATATTGAAGAAGAAAGAGAAAAGAATAAGAAAATGAAGATAATTGAAAAAGAATACGAGTATGAAAGTATGAAAAATTGGGAAAATTCTAGAAGTACTTTCCCTCCAAAATTAGAAGAAGTAAAAGGAAAGATATTACAAGTATGGGGAGAAAAGAAAATAAGGCAGCAAATAGCAGTACAAGACCTATTAAAGTTTTTAGCAAGAGATATTAGTCAATTGCCACATGGAATGGCCTTAGTAATAAAGACATATCAACAGGAAAAACATGAACAAGAACCCCATTGTCAGTGTAATAAGGGGTTTTTTATTTACAAATGCTCCATTGACATGTCAAGATTTCAGCAGCTTAATATTATGATAGAAGATAAAGTAGAAAGTTTCAATTTGAAAAGGCTATGGGAACAAGGATTGGTAGCAAGAATCATAATTACTCATGAAAGTCAACTGCAAGAGATAGAAAAGATATCCTGGAGACTAGCAGCTGTAGCAAAATTTGTAATTTACAATATTAGAAATGGGTTTGTTAACTTAGAAATTCAAAGTATTCCTCCAAGTTTTACAAAGATTCCAATTCCGGCAAAACATTGTGTTCTTATTAGAGGAATAGATGATGCTGTACCAATACAAGCTAGACCTATGGAAGAAAGTTTTCAGATAGCAGAGATATCAGAAAAAATGACTACTTTAGAAAGGATTATTATTTGGAGACAATTCGAGCATGCTAGTAGTCATGAAGCCACAAATTTGAAAATATCGTATTTATTAGCCGAAGAGCCTCATTTGAAGGTATATTGTATTAGTAAAAGTGCAAAATACCAAGGTCGTGGATTTTCTAGCAATTACGGATTAAGTAATGGTTCGATAGAACATTTTCGTCACATCAAAGCTTATCAGAAAGCCATAGAAGTGGGAGATTTCGATTGCGCATCAGTACTAGACAACCTTCCGTCTCCACATTCAGATTCAGAAGAAAGTATTGATGGCGTTGAAGCCTTCAATTTAGCCAATAGAATGGAAGCTTAAAACAGTAATTGTTTGGCATTCTCCACCTGTAACTAACTCAGTACAGGAGATATTCGGGAAGCGTCGATCGAGGCAGGAGCTCGAGACCCGACAGAGGACAGACGCGCACTTGTCACCTTTTTGGGTGATAGTTATCCCTTAAATTTTCTTTATATCATGTAATTACTTTTAGTCATTTCAACTCTCATTTTGCGATGCGTTGTAGCTTGCTTTCTGACGACGCATCTGTACATTTTAGATTCCTTGAACTTTTTATCACATGTTTGCCCCTACTTTTTACTATGAGATATTCGATTCTATCGAAAATAGTAAAAGTAAGAGCACTGATAAAAGTTAAAGGATAAGATAGAATATCTTTTTATTTTTTTTGAAATCCGTTTGAGCGCACATTTGAAATCCGAGCTCTATATAAGACCACTCTCTGAGAAGTAAAACAGACACGAAAGAAAGAGAGAAAGAATAGCAACAAAGAGCTTGGCAGTTTTCTCTTGATCGCTCAAGTCTTCTGTAAGTTTTATATTTCAATGAAATGAAGTGTTATCCTGTACAATAGATATGGAGTAGAAAGCTTAAGGGCGCCTTCAGGCCCCTGGTTTACTTAATGTTCTTATGTTTGAAGTATTTATTCTATGATTGCATGAAAGACGTTTGGTTTGAAATCTATTTGTAAGAATTAAATCTGAACTTCAAAAGTAGGCCTTAATCCTTTGACAGATAATCCATAATTCCCGTGTCGGCATGTGTTGCGAAGAAGGGTTGGAACTTTTGTCTGTGAAAGATGGGTGCGAAAGAAGGAAGGATTTAATATATTACAAATTAACAGTAAAATCAAAAGAAGTAATCCATCAGAAAATAAATCTTCAAATAAAGAATAAAAGTAAACTAAGTCTGAAATAAGCCCGTTTATTATAAGAAACTCCTATATTCGAGGTCCAACTCTGAATATTTCGAAAAAATGTTTTCAATACTCAAAAACATAGTCTATGTTTGTAAAACTCTAGCACAAGTATATTATTTTAGATTTTTTTCAAATATACTTAAAATATTTGCAAAAATTACAAGTGTATCATTTGACTTAAAGGACATTTCATAAAAATTTTAACGGCATCCTAACGGAAGGGACACACTTGTAGATTTATATAAATTTTGTAAGCATATTTGCAATATTGGCAAACTTAGGGACATAAATGTAATATTAGTTAAATGTTGTAGGCGTATTTGCAAAATCTCTTAAAATTTTTTATTTTCTATGACTATCCTTTTTTTTGAATCATTTTATCGTATTTTTCAATACAATTATTTTACTTTTCAATTATTATCTTACAATTTTTCATACAAATATTTTATTTTTCAATCTTTATTCTTATAGGATGTATTTAGTTGGGGGTAAAACTTTTGATAAAAAGTTTTTTTTTAAAGTAGAAGTTGTCGAATTGATAGAAAATGATGTGATATAATAGAGGAAATAATGAGGAGTAAAGAGAATAAAGTTAAAATAGATAGGTTAGTTGTATGGATAGTTATGTAGAAATGATTGAAAAACAGGATAGTTTATATAGGAAAATGTAAAAAATAATTAAAAAAATAAAGTAGTTATGGAGAGTGAAAAATTTTAAATTAAAAAATTTTGGTTTACAGTTTTTAACGCCAAACAAACACACCCAGTATTACCTCAATTTTTCATTTAAAGAATTTTTATACTGAAAACTTTACTCCTAAACATCTCATCACCGTCAAAAAAACAAAGATTACGACGTAGACGTGCAATCGGAGCGAGAAGCCTTTTCCTCTTCACCAGTCATCCCAAATTCCACATTTCCACACGCCTTTTTCATACGTCGAACAGTCGAAGTCATTTTGCGTGGCTAACTCTCGTGCATTTGCCGTCGCGTGTGTGAAGGCCGAAGATTGTCTATGCATGACGACGATCTCCGAGTCTGCCCGCCCTCGTCATCTTGGTCGTGGATCACGTCTATGAAATCTAGACCGTCCACCTAGTACTACTCCATGTATTTTGAATGTCAAATACGAGTTCTAGATTTGCACGTGTGGCTCTCTGCTGCTAGCTCGAAGCATGGTAGAACTTTAGGAGGAGTACAACTGCAGTAGATACCCATGTGTACCACCCAAGCAACCCTAATTTAGATAAGATAGAAAAAATATTGGTCGCTTAAAATAGAGTAGGGATACTTTGATACCATAGACACTCGGAACCGACCTGGATAGAAGTATGGGTACCTGTGTGTGGGTATTCAAAGTTAACATTTAATAATTCAAAATACTTAAATTCTTATTTAAATTCTTTTGTGGGTATCGTTTTCAATTATTTAGTAATACATTTGTCTATCAAGTTGCATTTTAATTCGTACATATTTTTCATGATTTAATGACTATAAATTTTCCAATAAAAGAAGACTGTAGATGTAAAGTGTTTATCTTTCTTCTTTTGATGTTTTGATAGGTGTAGTGTGTAGGGTTATATATAATGGGGGAGGTCGATACCATGCCTAGTAATTACCCAGCCCAAGCTCATCGCCCTCTCATTTTATACATGATCCTTCCCCTATTGCGCATGACCTTACACACCATACATTTTATGTTTATATGATATTGTTTTAGTATGCTGCTGTTGATTTTGTTTTATTGAGGTCTATGAACCAATTTAGAACTATAATGAAACCAACTCGACCTTCGCACAAGTAGATAAAATATATTAAAAACCAAAACAATTTATAAATAAGATTATATTTTTATATATAGAATATAGATAGAATAGAACAAGAACTAACTTACTCGATCCAAATTGCGCCTAACTTTAGGTTTGAAAATTAATCCACTGGTGGACTTTTGAGTTAGAACTTTAAAGTGGAGATTGAAATGCATGCTTGCCGACCACACAATAACATGGGCTAGCAAGCAAGCTTCGTGGAATGTAGTACTCAACCCTCCGGCGACATCTCCCACTGGCCTAAAGGGAAGGGCTTGCAATATTCTTTTAATCCAAAAAAAGAAAAAAAAAAAGGACCCGGATTCCAAATCCAACGCTCGAAGTTTTGGGTGGGACCCCCCCGCCCAGCCTCCACGTTAATACCATTTCGATGCGTCAGATTTTTTTTTGTTCAAAGTCCTACCAACCATGTTTTTGTGTGAAAGGAATTTTTTTTCGTGATAATCAATCATAAGGAGTTTGATCGGGTCAAACATTCCTGTACTTATTTGTGAAAGTCGTAATGCTAATGTAATTCTAATTCTAATCTTACATTTAGAGCCTCATTTCAATTTTAAAAGCTTTAGGTTTATATGTTTCTAATTAATTTAGAGAAAATAATTTATATTAAGTTCAATATTCTTATAATTAAAGAGAAGCGATTTACGATTTATTAATAATTATATTTTAGTTAAGTGTTTGGTAAGGTTAAAAATGTTTACTTGAAATCTCTGTTCTAGTTATAAGCTTCTAATTAAGCAAGAAAATATACTACACGTTTATTTTTTACAGCTCCAGTTTGATGCAAACGTTTGCATTGAACAAGAGCTCTTTTTTGAAAATTTCACTTGTGTAGGAGTTCTTTTCGATGAATGTATTGGAAATCAGAGGTTATAATCGAAAGGTATAATAAAAATTGACGTAGAATCAATGAAAATAACAAAGAATTGGACGTGCTAGCGAGCCTGGGATTAACCCAAATCGAATTTACACCTTCTTCGCAATTAATGAAGTATTCATAATTAAAACTATGTTTGAGTTGCCCAACATATATATCTGCCGCCAATTAATGTAAATAACCAATATAAGAAATTATTAATAATCATCTACAGTATATATGATTAAAGGTAATAGAATGTTGACCAACTAAGCTTAGGAACGATTGCAAGTAACGTCTTGGGGAGAGTTCGAACAGTATGTGTGGTCCTCGTTTGTGTGGGAGCATTAGTCTCGACCATGTGTTAGAAGTTTTAATCTCTTCCTTGATATTATAAAGGAAATTAGTAACGGTTATAGGTTTTATGGGGTTATGAAGTTGATTTGTAAGGAAAGTTATTAGAATTCATAAGTTTGATTTGTAATAATCAGATGAAAAAATGAGATGTTCTAAAATATGATTCCAGACTACAACAAATCAAGAAAAAAGTAATAAGAATATCAAGTTTCAAGGCGTGCTTATGTCTCTTGCAAGATATTGAGAGAAGATCTTAGAAATTGTGGAAAAGTAACAGACAATATCCCTTTAGCTTTTCTTTTTCGGTGGAAACTTTAGAACAAACATTGCTCATTTGCCCTTACTATTCAAAAGGTTAGAAAAATAAAAGGATTCTGCAAATCCATTTTGAATTCCTTGCCAATGCATGAAGAGTTACGGCATATATATTTAAAAGGAAAAGGAGATTTGTGAATAGAAGAGGGAAGATCCAAATATGTTCCGGCTTTACTAGTCCACGTGCCTAGAAATTAAGTCTCACGATTTGAATTTCCGAGCACCCAATAGTGTCATATTCTGCCAAACTAGCTACCTTGTTTCAAGTACAAAAACATTGGTCAAGTAGGGTATTGGTTGGGTTACGCTGGTTGAAGTCTAACTTATAAAAAATCTCAACCCTCCTACCACTCATTTATAAAAATCTCAATCATATCAAAATCCGCTGTGTTTAAAAATTACAGAAATACCACTGTGTTTAAAAATAAAAAAATAACTTTAAAGAATCCAAAAATGGTAAAATTCGGTTTATAGATTTAATATATCTAGATTTACTTGCCTATAAAAAAAATAAAAATATATGTTTTTGGACCGGATGCCCGAAGGCAGCCGTGCGTTCGACCGCACAAGATCAGGCCTCATTATCATGTTAACCCTGACGCACAAGATTTATTTTGAATTTCTATAAAAATATAGGTTTAATTATATTTAATTTATATACTAAATTCTATAAATTCTAGATGTGTATATATTTTTCTTAATTTTTCAAAAAGTAATAATTTTGGGGTATTAAGTAATTTTCAACCCTAAAATTATTGATTTTGAAATTTACAGAAAATATACAAGGCAAAAATTTTTATATTTTAGTTAAATATATTTAGACTCACATTTTTATTGAAAATTTAAAACTATATAAATGCGCCTGAGTTAACTGGTTCAACGTCCTAACTTTATTACCTTCCAGGTTTGACCCCAACTGGATTAAACGTCTATTATCAAGAGATTTGTTCATTGACACATATAACAGCACTAGTCAAAGATTACTGAAAGAAAATTCATTTTTCAACCAATATTAACAATAGAAAATTATATGCACAACTACATACCGTTCGTATTCATCTTCAAACGATTTTTATTGATATTTTTACACATTTTGGCATGTGATATTAAAATCTAGCCCTTTCACAACCCTCACGCAATGGAGGAAAATTTTGTGAAAACCTCCACCACTGCCTCCTCATCGCAAGCCACTAGTCATGACCGACTGGATATCCCCAGTTGGCCGTCTTCAAAAGATTTTAAATATTTATAAAATAAATTTTCGAACAAAATGATTTTTCATTATAATAACTGTACACATTAAGTTATATTTAAATTGTTTACATGTACGAAAGTAAGAAATGTAAAAGAAACGAATGGTCGAAATGTTTGTTTTGGATCTCTTTCCATGATTATTGACAACCAACCATGGTATTACTGCTAATAAGTAGTTAACTACTGTGATCAAGTTGCAAGGACACCATCAAAGGAAGAAAAAGTTGCAAGGACACTGTGGCTGCCCGCTTTGACAGCGAATAACACAAGCGATGAAGTATTTACAGCTAAAAATTTTCTAGATGGTTGTTTTAAAACTTTTGCAACTAATTTTTCGGAAAAATTCAAATGGTTTAGCACTTCAATGGTTTCCAAGAACCTTTCCCATTGTGGCTCATTTTGATAATTAAATCAGCATTAATCTAATTATTTTGTTTAATATCATTTGCTTTATCGTTACACTAAAAATCATTTTATTTGAAGTTTTCATTGGGTCATACTTACATTAAAATATATAATTACGTGTAAATTATGAAAAATGCTTAGATTTATTTATATATGCATTAGAATACTATAATACTAGACTTATTTACATACATACATTAGAATACTATAATATTTTATACAATTATTCATTTATATAGGAATAATGTTTTAGATGCTTTAAATGTTGAATAAACAATGTTAAAAATATGTCAAATAATTCTATTGCAATTATCCAAACTTTTATTAGATGGGGTTGTATATGTATTTTATTTGCATAAAATTTCATTTCTTAAATAAAAATAATTTAAACGTAATGAGTATATTGAATTAATTTTGTTTTAATCTGCAAAGTAGGCCAAAGTGGGGACATTAATACCAAAATATCTGGTTATTGTCCACGCCTTTAAAGCAAGATCCATTGCAAAGATAAAGATTTTCTAAAACTTTAATTTATACTCCATAACTTTTGGTTTTGCAAATACCATTTAAGATTTTAATCACTTTTCTGCCGCTTTGTTAGCATTTATTGAAACATTTCCTTATTATTATTTTTTTAATGCCAAAAAAGTAGAAAATAGGTTCAACAAAGAACTTTTTTTCTGAATTTCAATTTATTTTCTAAAAAAATATGGAAATGAGAATTTCCCTTATTCAAGTTTATTTCGTGCTCTTTTCACATTTAAAATAAATTATTTGTGGGTATAATTTTGAAAATAAACTTTGCAGTGGTCTTTATTAGCAAAATCAAAAGTTATGAGAATAAATTGGGCTCCATCTGGAAACAACAAAAGGGAGAGAATTTTTTTCCACATCCGTCTACACATTTTTGTATATAATTTTGATATCTTAACTATCTTATTTTTTTTAACAATGTCATTATATTTCAATCATTTTTATCATCTATTAAATAATTATGTTCTTCATCTTAACTATATTTTAATTTTGATATATAATTTTTTTCAATTTTATCCTTATATTCAAATCATTTTTCCTTACAACTATCCTCTATTAACCCCTCTTTTTTTGAGAAGTCTGTCAATCCTATTTATTCCAACTTTACCCCTATAATTTCATATCAATTACATACATATAAAAAATATTTCATTTTTTATTTTCTATCCCATCTCACAACCCCACAAAAAAACTAGTTTACCAAATGTCCCATAAAATATCATATTCTACATCATCAATCAAAAAATAAAATTTAGGGCATGTCTGGGAAGTGGTAAAACTTTTGGATGAAAAGTTTTTGAAATAGAAAAAATGATATGATACGATACGGGTAATGATGAGGAGTAAAGAGAATAAAGTTAAAATAGATATATAAGCTATATAGGTAGTTATGTAGAAATGATTAAAAAGTAAATTAATTATATAGGAGATGTGAAAAAATAATTTAAAAATAAGACAATTATAAAGAGTGAAAAATTTTATATTAAAAAATTTTAAGACATTTTCAGCAATCAAAAAAGTTTTTTCAAACTAAAACTTTTCAATGAAAAACTTTTTACTTTCCATAACTATTTTTTTAATTATTTTTTCAATTATTTTTTCACTTATTCATATACAACTATATTTTTTTCATTCATTTGTATACAACTACTCATATATCTGACCTATCTATTTTAAATTTATTCTCTTTATTTTTTATTATTATCCCTATTATATTATATCATTTTTTCTTATTTAAAAAAAATTCATTAAAAGTTTGCGAAAATACTTCTATGAAACCGGGTTTCATAGAAGTGATTTTGTGAAATCTTTTTCATTTTTGAAATATCAATCCTTGATGAAAAATCTAATCCATTCATTATATTTTACACCATTTGTTTAGCTAAAAGATCAAGTTTCATCCCAATCTGATATGTGAATAAGCTATATTTTCTAAAAAATAGGTGCATTCATGTGTAAATTATGAAAAATGCTTAGATCCATTCACACCTGTATTAAAATATAACAATATTTTATAGGAGCATTTATCTACATATTATTGATATTTTAAATACTTTAGATGTTGAAAAATCTACTTTAATGTTAATATTTTAATATTAAACTATTTTATTATGTTAATTTTACACATTTATAGATGGGATCCATATACAGTGAACTTAAAAAAAATAAAAAAGTTTTCAGGATACTATAAATGATGTTAAATATAATGAATGAAATAGTCCGTTTGGTTCGCAGCGAAAGTTTTGTTTCCGTTGAAAACTTTTCACAGGAGGGTGAAGTAGTCTTTTCACAGTGGATGAAACGTCTTTCAGCGTGCGAAAGGTACTGTTAGCAGAGGCCGTATTCTCCCAACAGAGGCCGTTTCTTGGGAGAAGGAATGGGGAAGAGAAGCCGAGAAGAGATACGCCATTGCTCATCGAACCCGATTCCAACTAGTACCACGAGCGCGCCGGGTTGTGGCAGACACCAGCCCATGCCATATGACTCATCGATGATCCCTGCAAAACGATGGCTCCCTGCTCGTCCTGCTGCATTTCGTTCATGGCGACGCCTAAAACGACCACGACGAGCTGCCGTGCCGAACTCCACCGACCGACGAAAAACCCTTCCCCTAAATCATCATCGCCAACCATGACATCTGCACCGTCAATCATTTCCGCAAACGGATTCACGACAGATTCACGATCAGCATCTTCGATCTGTTGCGGGCACCGATCGAACAAATCGAAGACGAGGCTCACCTGATCCTCCTCCTCGTCCACCTCCGCGCTATCGAAAAAATCCAAATCGGAGGCGGATTCCCGAAATTCACGACCGCCAACGCCGCCGTCTTCCTCGTCGCTGGAGTCGGAGATTAGAATGGGAACGGTGAGAGAGGGTTGGGAGGGCGGGAAATCATGGAAATCCGGAGAGAATGGATCGGGACCGTAGATTTCTTCTTGATCGAAGTCGGTGGGCCAAAAAGGGAGGGGATCGACGGCCGTGATTACATCATCGATGACATCTTCTTCTTCCTCCTCAGGATGAGGAAGGAAGAAGAGAAGATCTGCGCTTGCGGCAGCAACCCCCGCCATTTGAAGAACAGCCACGAAAAAAGAGTGGAGGGTATTTGTAAAAGCCAAAAACAGCGAGGACATCTCCTTGTCAATAACGGAAGACAGAGAGGGGCAAGTGCAAAAATCTTTTCCCACGGCAGAAGTTTCCTCCTCCGCTTTGCGAATAGAAGGGGCCAACAGCTGGTGCTGGACCTTCATCAGACGAAGAGAAAGGAAAACGGTCTGAAGCCGCAGCGGAGAAGCCGAAGCGGAAGAGGACGATCGCGCGCGACGGTCACGCGTGCGACGGTGATGCTGCTGTTACATGCCATTTCACGTTAATTCTCCAACTACCTTTGACTGCTCAGACATTAATGCATTCGGACATAACCATTCATTCACGTCGAAAGGCTGCAGTGAGTGACGTGTTTTTCATCCAAAACACGTCAAAAACTTTCCGTGCGAACCAAACACACCCGAAATAGATTTTCGATCAACTATTAAGATTTTAAAAATGAAAAAAGTTTCACAGCAGAGGTGTTTCGTAAAGCATTTCCGAAAAGTTTGAATTTTTTTAAATGCCAAATATATCCTTAGCTGGAAAAAGTGGTGGTACACTTTTTATGCAATCCCACTGTACAATCAGTTCGAAATGAGGGACAAAGCTGAGCATCAGGCACGCGAAACAGCTGCAGGCAGCAGTGACATCACTCCCAACTCCCGAGCTGTGACAAAAGCATATACGCACGTAGTATGTACTTGTTCAAACAGAAAGTAACCATCGTATCAACGTAAGTCCCGTGAATCTCCAAATGCCCTGGAACGTTTTCCACCCACATATAAATTATTAACGTTCCTTATTACTCAAAAAAAAAAAAAAAAAAAAAAAAAAAAAAAAAAAAAAAAAAAAACAGTTCAACAGCAAACAAACTCGATCATGATCAAATGCATTTAGTTGGTATATATGAACGCGTAAACCTGACTACGCATCTTAATTCTTCTAGGTTGATTAATTCAACCCCTCCCTGGATCAGCAAACCAAGCAATTTCTTCCATATCTCTTGACCAAGACCTATTTTTGAAGTAAACCCATGTCGACATTTTGTGCATTTTAATGACCCACAAGGCAGATATTTGGTTAGTGGCAATGGTTATAATCAATTAATTGATTGGCCCCTGTGTATGCATGTGCCCACTATTTGGAAAAACAAAAAAAAGATCGCTGTACATGTGCTACTTTCTAGTCTGGGGAGACCGCTGTTCATATGTAGTCTTTTTCCTAAGTAAAGGAAGATCGAGATATTTGGTTATCGTTGTCCATTGAAAAGTCCCATATTCTTGCTAATTGCTATTGCAAATAGACTTTCTAGAGCAGCTGGCTTGTATAAACACATTGACCAGAAATTGATTAGATGAAGTCTTCTGGAAAGCTACTTTGTAAAGCTAGCCAGGCCTGGTCCCCGACCCGGCCAGCGACAGATATTTGTACGCGTCTG
Organism: Annona cherimola; assembly: GCA_030490835.1. Classification (NCBI taxonomy): domain Eukaryota; kingdom Viridiplantae; phylum Streptophyta; class Magnoliopsida; order Magnoliales; family Annonaceae; genus Annona; species Annona cherimola. The sequence goes on from CM059974.1 coordinate 32,066,459, forward strand.
GTCATTTTGGCAATGAACATTAATTTCTAGAGCCTCAAAGGGGACCCGGGGCCTTATCCACCGCAGCATGATTAACGCTCTAATGAAATTTATATGAGCAACGGTCAAACGATTCTAGTCTATTTCACATGGCCTTGTTGTTGTAGCTGTTCCCACTTCATGGGGGTACCAGGTTAGTTCTACTTTAATTGAGCAAGCTTGCAGGAGGCATGCACGTGATTCCCGAGGGTAATCAAATCCAAGTTCAGTACTACCACTCTACTAGCCCAACAGATCTCCCACCGTGTACATGGAGGACGTGCATGAACGAACATCATTTATTCGATGAACTCTCCGAAAGGCATGCGTGTTATTTTCCCTCCAGGCCTTTGAGGCGATTAGAAATTCAAGCAATTGTCATGATGCATAAGAAAAAATAGGCCAGCATATCATTTCCACTAAAACTAGGATGAATCGCTCAAATTTCTGTCAAATCTCATGTTTGTTGTAACTGTTTCCTTTATTAATTATTGTCCTACTGTGTACTAGTGCACGGCGCAATGGTCACACACTCTGGTGTGTGAGTGGTGTTTCCGGTTCATTGTCTCCATCTGTAATCTTGTAATTTTATTCATCCAGCTTGCATACCCAAATTTATTTTTGTTAAAAAATTCTTTTTTGCATTAATATGCGGTCCTAGGTTAGATCGCATCTTATGTGAAATTTTATATTTTTAATTATTAAATTTTTTATCATATAAAAATTGATATCTAAAAGATCTTCTTTTGCCTCAGCTATTTAATGTAAAAAAATTTAAAAATTAAGATATGGGTAATGCATGAGCACATGCTCACGAGAGTATCGAAGCAGAATTCTTAATTGCTATCAAAGCATTGATTTATTGGAACCGTTCTCACTTCAATTCAAAAGTAGAAATGCTACAAGAAAATTTGTCTTTGGAGTCTAAACTGGCAACCATTTTTTTGCCAGGTCATTGACGCACGTTTAAAATAAAAAATTTTAATTATCAAAAAGTAAGAATTTTAATAACTCTACTATTGTACATTGTAGTTATTTCATACAGGGGCAATTTTTACTTAAAGTCAATTCAACATTAAGCAAATGTTGAATTGGTTAAAGTAAGGCCCTATTTACATCATTTTAGATGATACATTCCATCCATTTTATTCTTTATTATGTATTTAATAATATCACTTAAAATAATTTAGTCAAAATTTTACGCGAGTTTTACTTCAAAAAAATTCTACGTCAGTTGCAGATAAGATAAGAATTTTTAATGGATTCATATTCACTTTAAAATTATATTTATTTTGTGACCCGTATATATACGCTTTTAAATTAAATCAGTATATTCTTCATTAAATAAATAATAAAATATATAAAGTGGAAACAATCTCCCAAAATAGTGTAAATGAGGCACATTTGAACCGGTTAGGCATTAGGCTCTAAGTGACCATTGTACTTCGCATGGGTACTTTTTATATCTCATAGTTAAACCTGATATGTTACCGGGTATTAACATCCATGCCAACCAAAAAATAAATTATTTTTATTCATAATAACGATTTAAAATTTTTTTCATATATGTCAATAATTTTTCAAATTAATTTTATTTATGCCAACACTAATAGATCTATTAGATTTTAAAGTCAAGTAAATTATGAATTGACAAAAACGTTTTAGAGACATAAGCATCTAAGTCTTAGCAATTGAAGTGAATTTTTGTATATTCACAAAATACATTTAGTGTTAAATCTAACAACAACAACCAACATTGGCATGATTGAAATTAAATTTAAAAAGTGTAGATGAAAGACTTTTAATATTATTAATATGAATAATTTGAATTTTTTGTTAGCATGGATGTTAATACCCTGTATATTAAAGATGTTGAGTGATTTAGATTTTAGGACAGTTTGTGAATATGATTATGAAGTTTGACTACAATGATAAATATAGTCACTTATGTTTAAAAAATTGCGAAGAACCCTTTATAGATTGGCCATAATTAAAAAATACTCATACGGTCACTACTTTGTCATGTCTCCATCATTGTACTATTGCGATATAAGTATATTTATAAATATATGCAAACCATATGAGTATATTTGTAAATACATGCAAACCTTATGAGTATATTTGCAAATAAGAACATTATTTACCAACATACCTATATAGTTTGAATATATATAGAGAAGTGATCCTGTTAACCCAGGCTAAGCAAATACTTCACTTAGTTCATCTTAAAAAATCCATTTACAATAATTTTTTTTTATTTTTTCTTCATGCACTTATTTATCTAAGTATATTTAATATAAAAACCAAGTTTTACTATTTTTGTAAAACTTAGCTTATATGTTAAGTATACTTAGATAAACAAGTTTATAAAGAAAAAATAAAAAAATTATTATAAATGAGTTCTTTGAGATAAGTTAATTGGGGTATTTGCTTAGCTTGCGCTATATATATATATACACACACGCACATATGCAAGTATACCTATTCTATGATGGCACTGTGAGGTTGTCTTGACAACATCTGTATATTTTCAATGATGGTCAAATAATGTGGAGTTATTTCAATTTTTAAAACCAAATGAGTATATTTATAATTATGGTAAAAATGCGTAAGTATATTTGCAAATTATACTAGATTGTATAATCACTTTTGAACTTTCGAATTAAGGAAAAATGTTTTCACTGCAATAGAACTTGGGCGACAAAATTGACCATATGGCAACATCATCTATGATAATTATTAGCAACGAATTTTCGACTTTGCTGCTGCTCATAAATAACCTTGCAGCAACGAGCAGAACGGTTCAAGCATTGCCACTTGCCATTTCTGTTTCAGTTGTCAATGGCATTTCTTGCTCTTGTCCTTCTTTCTTTTTTTTTTCTTTTTTTTTTAAAATTAATCAATTACCAATCATCCATGTCCATTAAATTCCAAATGCACTCTTCATTCAAGCATTCAGGGGTCGTCCACTGTTTTATCTGTCGGCACTGATGCCTCCGCACAAGCTGCTAGTTGGCGAGAAAACTGGCAATGATCGTAACTAGTGAAAAAAAATTCAAGTGGCACAATCGAAGGCCGTCCTCCTGCTCAATTGACCATGCTCAAAGGAAAATAATTTAAAGACGACACGCACGTACGCTTTGGGGATATACAGGAAAATATTCAAGTGATGATACGGTGCAGTTCGCCCCAAAGTATTAAAATTAACATTTATTTTACCTATTGTATTTAGAATTATTTATTTTAATAGTATACTAATTTTCATTTGAATATAGCATGTGTATATACTCCGTCTTAAAATAGTACAAAATCAATATAATAAAATAGTTTAATATAAATATTAATTTTAAAGTAGTTTTTTCAATATCTAAACCACCTATATTGTGTTATTTATATGAATAACTGATTGCATAAAATATTTTAACATTTTAATATATGCAGAGCCCATTTTACAACGAATTGCACTAGATAAGTTCTCATATATACCAACATGCTCTCATGAAACCTTTCTTCCATGTAATCTAATTCATTTTTAATATCTTGGTAGTTGATGCAAAATTAACTTCATTTATTATATTTAGCATTATTTATATTAGAGTGTTGATATTTTCTAACCTGTCAAATCGGTCCAAAAATGTATTTTTATTATTTTTAATTTTTTATAAACATATTAATCTAGTTATATTATCTACAAACCAAGTATGTTGGATTTTTAAATTTAAGGATATTTAAGAATTCAAAATAAAATGTACACAAATGATAAAACTTGGTTCATAGAATAAATATAACTAGATTAATATGTTTATAAAAAATTTTCAAAAAATTTTATAAAATATGCTTTTGGATTGGTTTGAAATTATCCAATTTCAAAATGGTCTGAAAATATCAATAAGCTTTATATTAATAGAAACCCTTAACATTTGTTTTGTATCACCGTGTATATGAATCTCATTTATAATTCTGTAAAATTAATATATTAAAAAATTTAATGCTAGAATATAATTTAGAATTGATATTTTCAACATTTAAACTGTCTATACCATTTCCATATGGATAAATAATTTTATAAAGTACTATTATATTATAATACATGTGTAAATGTGTTTAAGTATTTTTTATAATTTATATATAAATATATAATGAAGCAAATGTGGTACATGCACATGTTTGATTTGGATGAAATTTGATATTTTAACTAAACAAATGATGTTAAATATAATGAATAGATAGGATTTTAATTAAGTATCAAAATTTGAAATTTTGAAGGGATTATATGGATTTCCTTCAACGCAAACCAGTTACATAGAAGCTGACAAAATTTAGAGGGATTATATGGAATTGGTTCTATGTAACCAAATTACATAGAAGATGACTCTGGTTCTATGTAACCGAATTACATAGAAGATGACTTTGGTTCTATATAAAGTAAAGCCATATAATCTCGTCAATTTTTAAGATTTTGAACATTGATAGAAAATTTAATCTGTTTATTGTATTTAATGTTACTGGTTCATATATGAAGCTAAGTTTCATCTAAATTAAATATGTGAATAAGCTATATTCACTCAGAAATATACATTCATGTGCAATTTATAAGAAATACTCAGATCTATTTGCACATGTATTAGAATATAATAATTTTTTAAAGAATCATTTATTTATATAGAAGCAATATTTTAAAAATATTTAGATGTTGAAAAATACTACTTCAAAATTGATATTTTAGCATCAAACTATTTTATTACATTGATTTTTTATTTATATATAGATAGGATCCATATGCAGTGGTACTAGACAAATGAAAAAGTTTTCATGATAATATAAATAATACTAAATATAATAGATGAAGTGGATTCTCATCAACCATCTAAATGTTAAAAGTAAATAGGGTCACATAGAAAATGTGCTTCATAGAAGTGAGCCAAATATATATACATATATATATATATAGGATTTTGATTCAGTTCATGCGACTGTACTATACTGACCATGAACTGTGGGGCCCACTCGATTATAAATTAGAAATCTATTCCATCCATTTAGAATTATTTATATCATTAGCATACTAATTTTCATCTAAATTTAACATGTTCATGGGCCTCATCTTTAAATAGTATAAAATCAACTCAATAAATTATTTGATGAAAATATTAATTTTGAAGTGATATTTTCAACATCTAAACCATTTAAAGTATGATTTTTATATAGATAAATGATTATATAAATTATCATAACATTCTAATATATGTACCCATTTTCAACGGAATGTACTATAATTATGGTGTAGTTGTTTGAACAATAGTATATCACATATAAGATTTTGATCTAATGCATGCGACTGCACCATATAGTCAATGCATTGTGGTGCCTACTTGATTGTAAATAAGAAATTTATCCCACCAATTATATTTAGAATTATTCATTTTAATAACATATTAATTTTCATGCAAATCAAACATGTCTATGGGTCCTATCTTAAAATGATACAAAATTAATATAATAAAATAGTTTAAAGAAATATTTTCAACATTCAAACCATCTAAATTATGTTTTTTACATGGATAAATAGAGCGTATAATATATTATTTCATTTTAATATAGTGGAGTCCATTTTTGCATCGATATCATTATGGTGCATGGTACAGTCCATCCGCATAGGATCATATCTTTTATATATAGAGAGAGATGGGAAAATATTCAAGTACAGATGAATTACACCGTAATTATAGTGCAGTCCGCTATAAATGGGCCTCACATGTATTAAAATTACCATCTATCTCACATATTATATTTAGATTATTTATTTTGATAGCATACCAAATTTCTTCCAAATCTAGCATGTGTATGTGCCCTATCTTAAAATAATACAAAATCAATATAATAAAATAGTTTAACATAAATAAAAATTTTAAAGTAGTATTTTCAAGATCTAAACCATCTAAAGTATACTATTTATACGGATAAATAATTGTATGAAGTAGTTTTAACGTTCTAATACATGTAGGACTCATTTTATAGCAAACTGCACTTAATAGGTTCTTATAAATATGGAAAAAAAAATTCAAATACAGATTGACTACACCATAATTATAGTACAATCCGTTGCAAAATAAGCGCCACATATATTAAAATTAACGTCTATCCTACTCATTATATTTAGAATTATTTATATATATTCATGCCAGCTTAAGGACGCCACGGACGATTTTTAGCCACTTGTGCTTGGACCCATTCGGGCTTATGGGGGGAACATGGCTTATTGGTTACTTCTCAGTTCACGCATCCGGCCATCTACAAAACTCCACACCGCTAATTCGTCCCTTCCTATCTCCATTTCCAACCCCGTTTGACTCGTTTTTCTTTATTGTGCACCACAGATGCAATTTATGAGATAGAGATTATGGAAACCTCCAAATTGATGACTAAGCAGACCGACCAAGATTGTACAGTTACGTTTCAACTTCCAATTTTTTTATGTGCACAGAGCCCTCCCTTGTGCTTTATATGTAATTTATATATTTTAAGTCGGTACTTGGAAGGCCGGTGGTGGGTTAATGATTACAACTATTACTATTGAGGTCATGGCTAGAGACCTCGCGTTGAAGGAGATCACGGCTACGTGTCTTTGCTGTGGTTAGATGTGATGTCCCTGGACTAAGAATCCACTTTCAGCTCACGAAAATTTATCCCAGTATGTATTAATTTTCACTGTAATATTGGAATAGCTGAATCGCTGTAAGTCTGTGGTATGACAGGTTTTAGTAATAACTTTTCGAAGTTGTCCCTCGAAATACAACTTTTAGACCAAGTTTTATTGCTAAAGAGTTACTTTTCGCAGCACTCATTACATCATATTATTGGTTTTAGTAACGATAATTATTTATATCATTTGCTAATGTAATAAAGAGCACTAAGTGTTGCTTAAAGCATATTGTAAAATATTAACTTTTTGGGAGTGCAGAGCAGGAATTAATGATGTGGAGGGAAATATTGGAGATGTTATTAGCTAACGACAATAGAAAATTTCCAAGTTTGTATGTATATAAAGACTGTATATAAATTATAAACTAGCGTATTTTTTTAATCCTGGTGAAGAAGGATTGCCCGAAAGGAAACCTAAAGGATAAAGTGCCGACAACGAACGTCTAATCCATCCTACTAGAAGAGGTGTAAATGGGTTTTTTGAAACTTGGTCAGACTCTGAGTCGTTTTGATTTGTCTTTATCTTTTTGGGTGCCTTTATGCTCCAAAAGAAGATCATATGGATATATTCATGAATATCACATACAAAGTGTTTTGGATGATCGAAATTCGGCTCCATTTTCTAAATCATAATTTGTGCTTTAATTGGAAATTGTCCCATTTCATGCATTCATGTGTTCGTTTGGTTGTGTAATTGGATGCTGTCGTGCATCCAAGCCAACAAAATCGCTTGTCATAAATGCAGAACAGCTTTCCCCTGTTCCTCGTACCGTAAAAAAGCTTCCGTTGTAAGTTGGGCTTCAGCCAAAACTAAGATCATTTCGTGCAGGCCGCCAACGTAAGGTAAGGACAATTCGCCCAATTAATTTCACCCTCCAAAAAAACAAAATAACATGGTTCATTGCACGCATGTCTGTCTTCCTACCGACTAACCAAACCAAAATAATAATAATAATAATAAATAAATAACCGGCCTGAAATACACCCACTATAAAAATACAAAAATAAAAAACTCAATAGGAGGCAAACACGCACTCGTGTTGGGGGCCTTGGACGACGTCGATCAGAAGCGACAAAACGATCAAAAGTCTACGTATCGATTCTATAAATGTCCACTCCTTCCCATCTGATGGGCTATAAATCCATCTCTTCGCCCTCCCATCGAAGAATCTGAGATTCGCGGAGAGCAGGCGAAGCTAATTTTTTTGCGGAAAACGACGACTGAGAGAATCCAAAGGCATGCAGCGAATGCAGCCTCCTCCTGCTATTTATATGTGCCATCCTGGTTAAACCTCTCCTCCCCCACTCCTTTCCTCTCTCCCTATTCTCCACCCCATCTCTCAAGAGAGAAGATGTGTAGGCAAACTTCTTCTTCCTTCTCGCCCTGCGCATGCGACGGCACAACCAATCACCCCCTCTCTTCTCCCGAAGCAGCCCCCCAACAACCCAACATGCTTACTCCTCTAATCTCCAAGAACCCCTCCAACAACCCAACACACCCAACGAGAGCCCACAGCCCAGGAGCAGCTCTCCAAGCCCACCCACCTCGCCCTCGCCGTCTCCGAAGCTAAGGCAGTCGCTGCCATTTCCCCTCCCGATGATGCTAACCCGGGCCTCCTCCTCTACTCCCGCTCCATCATCTCCATGCTCTTCCCTCGGCCATCTCGGCGAGCTCTCCCTTGCCGGCGGGGCCCTCGCTATTGGCTTCGCCAACATCCACCGGCTACTCCATTCTCTCCGGCCTCGCAATGGGGATGGAACCCATCTGCGGCCAGGCCTTCGGCGCCAAGAGGCACACTCTCCTTGGCCTCTCCCTCCAGAGAACGGTCCTCCTCCTGCTCTCCGCCTCTCTTCCCATTGCTCTCCTCTGGATCAACATGAAGAGAATGCTCCTCTTAGTCGGCCAGGAAGCCGACATCGCCCAAGAAGCCCAGTCCCTACATTCTCTTCTCGCTCCCCGACCTCCTGGCCCATGTCATTCCTCCACCCTCTCCGCATATACGTCCGCACCTCAGTCCATTACGCTTCCGCTCACCTGCTGCGGCCCTTCTTTCCCTTCTCCTCCATGTCCCCATTAACTACCTCCTCGTTTCCGTTCTTCGCCTGGGCATCCGGGGCGTCGCATTGGGAAGCGTCTCGACCAATTTCAATCTCGTGGCTTTCCTCATCATTTACATTTGGGTATCCCGCGTCTACAAGGGGACGTGGGACGGCTTCTCCAGGGAATGTTTCAACGGCTGGAAAAGCCTCCTCAAACCTGGCCATCCCCAGCTGCGTCTCCGTCTGCCTCGAATGGTGGTGGTACGAGATCATGATCCTGCTCTGTGGCGTGCTCCTTAATCCTAAAGCCACGGTCGCTTCCATGGGCATCCTCATCCAGACCACGGCGCTCATCTATATTTTCCCCTCGTCCCTGAGCTTCGGCGTCTCGACGCGGGTGAGCAACGAGCTGGGCGCAGGGCGGCCGAAGCAGGCGCGACGGGCGGCGGCGGTGGGGCTGGCGTGCAGCTTCGCTCTAGGGCTAGCGGCATTGGTATTCGCGGTGGCGGTGCGGCGGTCGTGGGCCACCATGTTCTCCGGCGACGGCGACACATTCTGGCGCTGACTTCAGCGGTGCTGCCCATCATCGGGCTGTGCGAGCTGGGGAACTGCCCACAGACGGCCATGTGCGGGGTACTGCGCGGGACGGCGCAGCCGAAGACGGGCGCGAACATCAACCTGGGGTCGTTCTACGCGGTGGGGATGCCGGTGGGCGTGGGGCTGGCGTTCTGGGCGGGCTACGATTTCCGGGGGCTCTGGTTCGGCCTCATGGCGGCGCAGTACACCTGCGTGCTGCTCATGCTGCTCGTGCTCGCCCGCACCGATTGGGAATTGCAAGCGGAGAGAGCGAAGAAGCTGACAGCAAGTCCTGCTGCCGTTGCTCCTGATGTCGATGAGGAGGCGGGAAAAACAGCCGACGATGAGGAACCAAAAGAAGCCTTGAATTCGATTGACGATAGCTATAAAAACACGCGTGTAGAGCCGTAACGGTAGCCGCTAGCTAGAGCAATGTATCAATTAGTTTAGTGTTTTTTTCTTTTTAAATTTCCGATGTATTCGTATTCGGAAGTGAAAAAATTTTTACATGATGACTTTTTTTTATAAAAAAATTTGAATCGATAAAAAATAATACCATACGATAGGAATAGTGGTAAGCAATAAAAAAATTAATGTTAAAATAAGTAATGGTATAAAAAATATAAAAAGATAATTAAAAAAGATAATTATGAAGTGAGAAGTTTTTATATTAGCCAAACAAGGTGTTTGATTTAATTAGTACCTACATGTAAAAAAAAGAGGTGGTATTAAAGAAATTGAAGAAAGAGAATTTGTTGGGAGATTTTATTGCCACGTGTTTATGGCCAGTATTAATTAATTTTTTTAAAAAAAGAGAAAGAAAGGGAAAATGGATGGTGTTTTGGCATTTGGGTGGAAGTCTAATTCAGGTGGCTTTCGGCAGCTGGGGGTGGGCCGGCTGTGCAAACAACTGACCCGGTCGTTTGTCGGTTTGTTGCTGTTGGCGCAGAGGCAGGAGGGAAGGAGGGGGGGCATGCTTTTTGCAACAAAGGCCATGCATGCAGCCGAAAGATAATCAGTCTCGCTTTTATCGTCCACATGGTGTGGGCCCCACCCCCTCCCGTCCCCCTCTACGAAGTCCCCCTCCCCCACGAATATCACTCACGCACGCGTGCGCGCTGCTCCGTCTGTTGCTGCCCAACATGGGTGAAGGATTTTAAAAAGTATATTCTATATATGTATTTTTATTTTGAATATACGAAGCATCAATTTCCCTCCAGTTCAAAATTGAAATTTAATATTATAACATAAAACTAATTGTTTATATCAGTTTTTAAGGGTTAAATTTATTTAAATTTTTAATTTTTAATTGACATTAGTTCCACCAGCATAATATCATCCTTATATTTTATTATTTTATTGTGTTCAGTATAGTATATGGATTTGATTTTAAAAATAAGTAATTAATATTATAAAAAACAGTGCATATGCATTTAATTATTTTACTATTATTTTTTGAATACTAATTCCAATTGATTGGACACGGACAATATGTCTAATTTTTGATAGAGTAATTTTAATCCGATGATCATAACCAATAAATGGTTTGGATATTTCATCATACTTCGCGCATATTTGGATATTATGGAAATTTTTTAATTTAAAACTTTTTGCTCTTCACAACTTTTCTAGTTTTTAATCATTTCTTTGTATCTTTCTATTCAACTATATAATTTTTCAATTATTTTTACATAATTATTCATACAATTGACCATTTTTTTTTGATTGGTTGTACAACATTACATCTTGTCTCATATTACAATGAAGCTCAATAATTAACACGTAAGTCAACATTAAGCTCCTACTAAATCTATGGGAGATAATAAGTTCCCACCACAAAGTCTGCCTATGAAGGGTTTGAACTCGTGACTGCGAACACTCTTGTGCATGTACATGACTAAAGTTATATATTCAGTTTTATTTTCTTTAATCTTTATCATTAACTTTATCATATTATATTATTTTCTTCTAATTCAAAAATTTATATATTTTAAAACTTTTTTTCCAGAAAATTTACCACTTCCCAAACATACATACGAATAAAAAATGAGTTTTAAAAGTGCTTCATCCCTTAGAAAGAGCAATATGCTCTTTAGAATCCAGGTTACAGCCGATGATCGAAGTCTAGCCATTTGCTCGAATTGCCTCGCTTGGCCGTAACCCATGTGACATTCGAAGTTTTTAGTGTAACTTTTAGAATGAAGCTGATTTTGACTATGGAATGAAAAACTAACCCTTCACATTGCTTGATAATATTATCCTTATAACGGGATAAAAGTCATCTTAATCAGATGTGTGAGTAGTTCACATTTACTTAAATATATATCAATGTGTGAATCATATATGCACGAATGCATTAAAATGTAATAATACTTTATAAAATTATTTTTCCACTTAGGAATGATATTTTAACAATTTAGATTTAAAAATACAGCTCTAATTAACATACAAATCAAATAATTTCGTTACATCCATTTTTCAAAATTTTTTATTTGGGTAGATTTTTAAGAAATTTAGTTTGATTTTAAATTACCACGAATGTGGGCCAAATTGAAAGAAATTACACTAAAAATTGAGATATATGTAATTGAGGTTACACGAAAAACATAAGCTGGATGCATAGAAGAGGAGTGGCCATTGCATTAAATTTGATGCTTCATGTTTCCAATAAAAAATTGCGAGTCGGTCAACGACCCAAGAAAGAGATTAGTAAATTAGACAGTTTGTTGGGATTAGAAAAATATTTCAGATTACTGTTGACCTCAGCTGAGGGTTGCTAAGAGTGAGGATGTATTATATAATCATCTAAACAAGTAAATACATAGGCTTTCCTGAGTATGATGAAAATGTATACAAATAAAAGTCATCACTTTGGTAGTGACATAGGGCAGTGATACAACATAAACGCCTCCCACCTTTTCAGAGCGGAAAGGCTTAGTTTGGGCCCCATCGGATAATTTTGTGACATCGAACCTGCGAAATGTATTTAATAAAATTAATACAACTTGACAACACATAAACCTATTAAAGATTTTAAATCGAGTTTGGTGTATGTGGATATAAAATATTTAATATTATTTCAAATATGAAAAATGGTTTAGATTACACAAATTCACATTGGCGGGCTTCAAATCAAGTGTTTTTTGTTTGTTCTTTGTGGAAGGTGGGAAATGTTTTCACAGAATTGTTGCCCATGTATATGTAATAGTGCAATGATCTAGTGTGCCCGCGGAACTATCCTATTTTTTAATATGTTTTTTTTCATCATCATGTGGGCCAAGCATGTACTTCTTATATCTAATTTTACAATTTATTTATTTTATTTAATATTTTTTAAATTAGTAAATTACATATTTGTAATCTTTATGATTGGGCCCACCTAATGGTGAGAAAATTTTAAAAAAATTAAGAATATGAGGTATTGCATTGGGTGCATTGAAATTTCAATACACCTAGTTTATTAGATGGTTTGCTTATATAATATAGAAAACTATTTGAGCAGATGTTTTACCCAAATAAATTAGTACATTTTGATATTTGTTAAACCTATCTTTATGATGATGCAAAATTCATTCTATTTAATTATATCCAATATTGGGAAAGCAAGAGGCTGTTGCTATTAAGTTAGATATGGTGAAGGCATCCGATAAAGTGCAACGGAACTATTTATGTCATATGATGGAGAGTTTGAGGTTTAGTGACATTTGGATCGAATGTATTAGAGCTTGCATCTACACAGTGTCTTATGGAGTGGTGGTGAATGGTGTCAAATCAGACATAATTGTGGCTAGTAGAGGACTAAGACAAAAAGATCCACTCTCACCATATTTATTCCTCATTTGCACAGAGGGGTTAACAACTCTCTTGAATGAAGCCCAAGAGACAAATCAAATTTGCGGATTTAGAATGAGAAAGTTTGGTCTCCAATATCGCATTTAATGTTCGCTAATGATGTTTTGCTATTCTTAAAAGATGCAGGAAAAGAAATCGAAGCCCTAAAACAAATACTTGTTACTTATGAAGAATGTACTGGCCAAAAGGTCAACATGGAGAAAACAGTCTTCTTTTTCAGTAGTAATGCAAAGGAAGCTACAAGAACCAGCATGGAGAATTCATTTCAAGCATTTGGGAAGAAAATTCAAATATATCTCGGACTGCTAGGTTGGATTGGAAAATAAAAAATTCATGTTTCCCAACACATAAAAGAAAGAGTACGGAGAAAGTTACATGGATGGAAGGTGAAGTTCCTTTCATGTGGTGGGAAGCAGATTTTGATTAAAGCAGTGGTGCAAGCTATCCCAAATTATGTTATAAGTCTATTTCTACTCCTTGGAAGATTATATGATGATATCTCTTCAATAATTAGGAAATTTTGGTGGAGGGAAGTGGATGGTAAGAGGAAAATTAATTGGATTTCTTGGGATAAGTTATGTTTCTTTAAAGCAGGGGGTGGATTGGGGTTTAGAGATTTGAGAAGTTTTAACATCACTCTTTTGGCCAAGAAAGCTTGGAGATTGGCTACGGAACAGAATTCATTGTGTTATAAGGTGGTAAAAGTGAAGTATTTTAATGATGGTGATTTTTTGAGATGTAAATCCCCCTCTTCTACATCCTCAACTTGGAAAAGAATTGTTGCTGCAAAAGAACTTTTACAACAAGGATGTAGATAGTGTATTGGTAATGGGGATAGAGTTTGTTTCCTACAAGACACGTGGATAGATCCCAAACTATTAAAAGCTGGAACACTGCCGGAAGGAATAATAGAAAATACTAAATTGGCTATGTTTATAAATTGGAATGAAGCTTTGTGGAAGGAATATCTAGTAAGAGTTGTGGTAGGTGACAATGGTTGGTAGATTGTAAAAGATATTCCCATCACTCAAACAAAATCAAGCGACAATCTCTTCTAGACTGGTGAGCATGTGGGAGATTCAGTGTTAAATCAACTTACAGGATGATTCATAGTGTGAGGTAGATGAATGGTGTGGTGAATTCTGAAATAGCAAAGAAATTGGTACATACTCGCTTGTTGTGGAAACAGTGACTGCCTCATAAAATTTTAATATTTGGATGGAGATTTATTTGTGAGCTATTATCTGTTAAGACTAATCTGCTCAGGAGGGGAATTTGATTGGATGATGATTGTTGTGTCTTTTGCAAGTAGATGCAAGAGGATTGTTCCCACCTTTTTTGGAACTGTTCGGTGGCTAGGCAAGTGCATGATATCCATATTACCAATGGTTTAGTTGACACGATCCCGAGCACACTACATGATATTTTCTACTAGTTAACATCATCAAATTTGAAACTATGTTTTCCTCTATTTGTAGTCACATGTTGGCGAATATGGTATAGCAGAAATAGGCTTATTACTTAGGGTGATCAGCTGAATTTTTATGGTACTATTGGTTGGTGTAAGGAGTTCACCTTGCAATACCAAGAGGCGTAACTATTGATGAGGTGCTCCTGCCAAACCCTTGGCGATCATGTGAGATGGAATCCCCCTCCTCCAGGTAAAGTCAAACTAAATGTTGATGCAGGATTTCATAACAAGAAGGATCTGTGTGGAGCTGGAGCTATCATTAGAAATTCGAAAGGGGAAGTCATTGCAGCTAAGTGTTGGATGTGGAATGAAAGGAAAGATTCCGTCTGGTTGGAGGCTTATGCATTACTATTAGGATTGATTTGGGGGAAGTAGCTAAATTACTCTATTATTGAGTGTGAGAGTGATTCCTTAGTTCTCAAAAACTGGATTAAAAATGATAATCTTGTGTTATCCACGGTCGGCCATTTGGTGAATGCCATAGGGGAAGTTAGTAAGAAATTTAAGCAATGTACATTTACTCATGTAAATCGGGTGGGTAATGTGGTTGCTCACAATATGGAGGAATATGCACTAGCAAATGAAATAGGGATGTACAAATGGTGGGATGAGTTTCCAAATTGTATTGTAGAGGCTGCTTGTAAAGATATCCCACTTTTTTTTATGAATGAATGTTTTTTTGGGGCCCTCCTTTCCCTATCTTCACCAAGACTTGTTGGCCCATAATCTTCTTCATAAAAAAAATTATATCCAATATCATTCATTCAACAAAGATATGAAAACTCATTTTTACTATGGGTAATACCTTTAAAAATATATAAAATTTGAAAGTCACTTAAATTTATTGAATAAACATTAAAATATTATAAAATTATATAAAAGCATTATTTTAGGCAAGATGAACACCTTAGAAAGTTAAAATATTCTAATTTATGGATTGATTTACACAAAAAAATTTGGCAAATGGGGCTTAAAACATTAATTTACAATCATGCTCAGATAGTTTTATCTTTGTACATAACATGAATTTTTATGACGAAGTCAAAATTGGTGTTAAAGGCAAGAAAAGGGCACAAGACAATGCAATTGGGTCTAAGACTAAAAGACCATGGGGAAGAAATTTCCATAATCGAGAATTGATAAATACAAGAACAGGGATATCTTCTCATTCAATAGAAGTGATGGCTAAAGTCAAGGAACTTGGTCATTAAGTATGACTTTTATAGACATAATAAAATCTCTTTGTTTAGCGAAAACGAAATCCTAACATTATCTCCTTTCAAATTGTATCAGATTGAAGTTATCGTTTAATGAGATAGGTTGAGGATTATCTGGTTTTTCGAGTAGAAGGAGAGAGGGAGAAGTGCACTCAAAGAGACTAGTAGAAAAATAGGAATTGGCATTTTGTGCTTTAGAAGCAATGGAGTGCTCGACCAAAGACAAAGGCTAGTTGGAGCAATGTGGCTATCTTCTCCAATAGTAACTCGCAAGAAGATGTGTGGAGAAAAGGATAATCTCTCTGTCTCTCAGCAATCTCTTAAATCCAAGCAAAATGTCGAGATCAAGTAAAGATATTCTAGTAGATGAGCTTTAGGTCTTAGCCCTAAATCTTGAGCTAAATAATAAATTGGACCTGGGGAAGAAGCAAACAATTCTATGCTTCATGTGTGGGCTCCATGGGCTATAATAAGGAACTTCTAAAAGCCCCTCTAAGGAGGGTGTGGAAAGCAATAGGCAAGGTGACAGCGGTGAACATTGACAAGAGTCTTTATATGATATCCCTAAAATTAGTAGGAGACATGAGGGGAATCTTGGATGGTTGTCTGTGGATGTATAATTGAAATTTGGCACCAATAGAAGAGATATGGTTACATTACACCCCCAATATAAATCCAAGTAACTAAATCCCATACTGAATTGAAAGGAACTCTCTGTGATTGCTTATAGGAAAATCTTTTGAGAAATGTTTCAAAGTTACAATGACATGGGATAACTTGAGAATCAGAATGGCTATGGATACACAAAAACCATTCATGGGACTACAAAGGTAAAGAGATGGCTCAACCTTCAGTATGAGAAAGTAACAAAGGTTGGACTCCCATAAAGGACTTTGAAATGGTGAAAGCTAGGAGAGTTTCTTAGCTTTGCCCTGAATAAATGACTATTGTGGTATGAAATTGTTGACGGCTTGGAAACTAGCTGGTAATTCATAATCGTTTTAGTATGGTCAAGAAAGAAGACCTCATTTTAATCTTTTTGGTAGAAACAAAGAAGAAGGCTCAAAAAAATGAAATTCATAAATAGGGGTACTTTTTGACAATTGTTTACCAGTGTATTGCATTGATAGAAGGGGAGACCTTGCTTTTTATGGTAGCTAGAGTTGGATGTAAGAATAAGTCTTTCTTAGCAAATCACATTAATGCAATCATTGAGAAACCATTTGGAAAGGTTTGGAAAATGATTGGTTTCTATGGACATCTACAAGCTCATAAAAGAACTAAAACCTAGGCCCTTTTCAGATATCTCAAGTAATTATTTATGTATCCCTAGTTGTTGATGGGTGATTTTAATCAAGTGGTGAGTCAATCAGAATAAATCAGCGAGCATCTTAAACTAAGGAGATTGATGAAAAACTTTAAGAAGGCTACTAATGTATGCGAATTATAGGATTTAGGCTACTAGGGACAAGGAATGCTTAGATTCATTGAAGGGGAGTGTTCGATGTTGTAGAAGCAAGATTAAATAGGTCCTTAGCAGACAGTAGGTGCTAAATCTTTCCCCATGGCACAAATCTACCTCAAAACGATTGTGGTATCTAACTAATACTATTTACTCCTCTTAAAGGATCAAAAAAGGAGATCAAAGAAGGCTAATAAACCATTCAAATATGAGATGTTAGGGGAGAAATATAAAGAGGCAACAAATATTATAAGAGGGGTTTGGGAAAATGATGATCAACATCAATTATTTTGTTGGATCAAAATTAGTGGGAAACAAAAAAAATGTGGAATTGAATTACAAAAATGTAGAAGATAAAATGGAAATTCACAAAAGAAGATCCAAGTTTACCAAGCAAGGTTCTGCATGCTAAAAGAAGACAAACCTTCTAATACTTGGGATGCTAAAATCAAAAATCAAAGTTAATCATCAATTATTTTATGAAGGATGAAGAATTGAAATGGAAGTAAAGATCTAAAGTCTCTTGGCTGCAACCTGAGGATGGAAATATCCCATTTTTTCATAAAATGGCTAGTAAAAAAGGCAACAAAATTGGATTGAGCCGTAAGTTGATGGTGAGGGAAGGAAGGTAGATGATCAAAATTAAGTGGAAGTCTTGATCTGTAAGTATTATATAGGGTTGTACTACTCATTAACGAGGAACATGATCATTTGGATGTGGTGTTAACTATCTCCCGGAAAATTGTTGTTACTGAAAACCAACAATGAATTGCCAAATAACAAAAGAAAATGTGCTTCAAGCTTATTCAGAATTTTGATTCCACACTAGTCAGAATTTTCATTTATAAACTTTTGATAAAACCAACTTTTAGCAAGGGACATGATTTGTCGCTAATTTATGATTTTTGTCCTCAAGAAGTTCTTATATACTTCATTTTATGCATCACCTTTTATAACCAAATTTTAAGATTACTTGCATTTGAATGTAGACGACTAAATTCATTAATATTAATTGTAGCCAAATGACTACCATTATTTGCAGCCAAATGTTACGAGTAGTAAATATGAAATTTGGCTGCAAATAATATGAATATTACTACATTTGACTACATGCCATTACTCTTTTAAGAAGTTATGTATTTGCAGCAAAATAAGTATTTACAGCGAAATAAGTATTTACAGCAAAATAAGTATTTACAAGAAAATTCTTGTATATATAGGCAAAAAAAATTATTGTATTTATTAACATCTTTAGTGTTATGGGTTAGCTATTTTTTACAAAAAGATATTAATCAGTCATGATAGTGATGATTATTGTAAAAAAATAACCTTATTAGTAACCTTTAGCACCAACACAAAGCGGTCCTGAAATAGTTTCATATAACTCCTTTCATTTTTAGTATTTTGATATTAAATGATAAATCTATTCAATTCGTTTTATATTTAACACCATTTGTTTAGTTAATTATCAAATTTTGTCCAATTTAAATGTGCATTAGACATATTTGTTGACAAAATATATATTTATAATTTTAAATTTATTTATATATGTATTAGAATATAGTATATTTGATAGAATTACAGTGCTCATAACAATGATATTTTAGATGATTTAGAAATTGAAAATACAATTTTAAAATTAATATTTAGAATTAAACTATTTCATTACTTTGATTTTATATATTTGTACATGGTCATGCATAGTATTACTGGACAAGTGAAAGGGCTTTTAGGATTACGAGCAATGAAGTGAAAATTTGAAAATAGTTACATAAAAAAGTTCTATTGAGGCCTAACAAAAGTAAAACTTCTTGTCCTTATTGTTAAAACTTGTTCTCCATAAACTTCATTTTCTCCAATATTATGGCTATAACATTTTCATATATAGAAATAATATTTAATCATTCCTGATTGTCTGTTTTTTATGACGCAATTATAATTATATAATTACTTTTCGAGGTATGATCATGTTATCTTGAGCTAAGTAATGACCTAATCCAAGAAAAAAAATCTATTTTTAATTTTTTTACTTTTTCATAAACTTATTAATCCAAATATATTTGATATATAAATCAAGTTTTAACATTTTTGTAGATATGTATATATTTTTTGGATAATTAAAATATAGGTATTTTAGCAACTTTTAGGATGTATTTGGGAAGTGATAAAATTTTGTATGAAAAATTTTAAGTGTAAAAGTTGTCAAAATGAAAGAAAATGATGTGATATGATAAGGGTAATGATGAAGAGTAAAGAGAATAAAGTGACCCTATATTCAAAAATCTAAAAGATATATACATATTTTCGAAATATCGTAAAACTTGATTTATATATTAAATACATCTAGATTACTAAATTTATAAAAAACCAAAAAATAAGTCTTTTAAATAAGTTTTTTGGCTCACGCTAAATAAGCTATTACTTTGCTCGAGCTAACGGAATCATAAATCTTATTTTTTTCTTTTTTTAAAATTTATTTTCATATTAAATTCATCAATAAATTTTGGAAAACAAAGTATACTAGGCACCATGCAAATGTAGTCGGGTGTTAACCTCTAACCTAGTTAAGCGAACCTATTTTTGGCCAGTTAAGGTTGAAGTTTTCAACTCATCAAACCTAGTGTAGACAATTTTTTTGATAATGAAATAACATGATCGTTCTGTCCTCTCCTCTTCTGCCCATTTTGAAAAGCAGAGGCTGCTGGGACAGAGATCCCCATTTTATAAAAAAAATATCACCCACGCAACCCATTCGGGATTCATAACATAAAAAATTAAAATCTCTTAATACACATTTTATAAGTTATGCATAATTATTAATAATAACTCAACATTCCAATTAAGAACAAATATGAAAATTAATCTTTAAATTTAAGTAAATCGTTCCGTTAGAAGTTTTTATTAATTGTTTATATTTTTATTTTACTATTCTCAACATATTTTCAACCCATTAGCAGCCTAACTTGCGACCCAACATGTTATGTTAAATATATTACGGTTGTATATATATAAAAAAAAATATTACGGTTAATATTGAGCTTTTATAAATGAATTTTAAAGTAATTAAAGTTAAAGGTTTTTTTTAGAAAATCAAAGAATTAAAGCTTTTTACATGGTTGAAGGTCTTTTTTTTATTAGTATCGCATTGTAAGATATCTAATATTATAATTAAGTATATTTATTATATAAATTTACGGAGTACAAAGCTTCCACTTAAATTTACAGAAGATAAAACTTTCACATGGCCAAAACCCCCACTATGATAGGCTCAAACCCATGATAAACAGCAGCTTGTTAGAGCGCGGGCATACGTCGGCTGGCACGGGTTGAAGTTACTAGCCTGAAACTTGGAACCAGTATCACCCTACTCGGTCACACGCGTAGTTTGTTTGTTTGTTTTTTCCCCCGATGGTGTCATACGCGTAGGTTTGGATGGCGACAGGATGCATGATATCGGTAACCGGCCGGAAGCTGGCAAACCAGAAGCAGTGGGATTTAGTACCGCCCCCTCTGCCAGGTGGCACCGGTATCTGTCTTTGCAACTGTAAACGGATTGTCAGCAACCCTGCTTCCCCTTCAAAAACTTTAAAATCCTATGTCACTTCCATATCAATTTTTTTAACCGTTGAATTTGTTTTATGTCGAGGATTATTTATTATGTTATCCATATGATTTAGATTATCAAACTAAATACACAATTCTTGATAAATAATTAAATTCATAATAAAATGTTATGAAATGCAAAATATAAGTTGCACCCATTTGGACAAAAAATATATCAAAAAAATGAAAACGCAAAGGAATACAAATTGAGCAAAACCCATTTTTTTTAAAATCATAAGTAAGATGTTTTTGTGATGTTTCATGTCGTGATTTGCACATATATAAGTGTCTCCCTAAAAGAATTTTGGAAAATTTCATAGATAATACATACAATTGTATACGTGGAAGCGAAAACATTGTGGGCCATTTAAAAATGGAAGAGCCTCTCCTGTTACTTTCAATGTGAATTTCTATATATCTTGAAATTTTTTGTATTTACTGGATCCAATTTGTTTACTGTATAAAAATTCTAATTTTCTTATTATTTTTTATCTTTTAATATATTAATTGACACGTCCTAAAAAAATGTAATTCACTTTAATATCAATTGTTGCAGATGCAGAAATATCCATAACTAATAAGGCTCAGACAAGACTCATGCTTTAGGTCAATATCGATCATTTAGGTCGAGATTGACCCTTTAGCTTAAAAATGATGCAGCCCATGCCGACCCCTGTGATCCATTTCACTTTAGGCTCCAACCTAATCATCTATTCCAAGAGGCGATCCCGCTTACACCGTTGCATCTTGCGCCGTTGGATTGGGCGGGTCAACCCACCGTAAGATAGGGCTTTTACTTTCTAGTCCATCTTGCCGTTACTGTTTTGCAAAAAATGAAAAGATGGAAAGCAAAGCAAATCGTGCACGGCTTTCTGTCTACGATCTCTCTCACCCGTCACGTGCAGACATCCCACGACGAACTCTCATGAAGATGACTTTTATGAACATAAATCAATTTGAGCATAACAAATCACGTGAGAAACCATCTAGCCACAATCAGAACAAGAGCTCAAATCTGTCCCAACAAGAGAAGAATAAAATCAAACAAATAATATAACTCATGATGCCTCTTAACATCCGATATACATTGTTATTCATTCTCGTGACAAATGTTGAGCTGCTATGGCATAAAATCATCATTTGCATTCCTCAAAAATGTGAAGAAATGGAAAAGGTGGACAATGTAGATAATAAATAATGCCATCAAACCATTTTAGAAAAAGATTTGAAAAGTGCAGCTATCAAGAAGGTCTAAGGGGAAATCGTCTCATGGGACATCTCATGGGTGCAGCAATTAAGAATCTAGGCCTGGAAAGGGACATCAAAGTCACACATGCCTTCTCCAGCATGTTCTTAGAGAGTGGCGATGTCTCCTCCACTTTCATGTCGGTTTTCAGCTTTCTGAAAGCTTCCAACGCGCAGCATTTGATAGATCAACTGCCCCGTTTCTTTACTTCTATGGAAGAAATCATCACCCTGCTTTCCTCCCATGAAAAGCACATCAAAGGCCTTGGACTCTCAAATATAGGTCGCACGTACATTTGCCCTAGTGCACCTTAGATGCTCTATAAATGTGCATCCTCTTCTCCAATTGCATGATCTGGCCGCATGCCTTCATGGAACCACCTATATCTTCTCTTATCGCCTGTAGCCATAAGATTTACCATCTCCATGGTCACTACCGCAATCATAGCCATTAATTTCCTTTCTATTTGCGATTAAGCAATCCGAGTCTCCATGAAATGAAGTAAACATCTGGCTACATCCTGACCATCCAACAAATTGCAACCATCATCCAGCCATTTAATATTACCATGCAGGTCATGCCTTCAAATCAACCACCATGATCTTGTCTTCAATTGATCCACTAATCTAAAACTAATCCGCTTCCTAAATTATAAATTTATATTCTAGCTTTGATACCATGCAATACGTCGGTAAGCGAAGAGCGTCAAAACTCGAAAGCTGCCCAAAGGACTGGTACACGAGATACATGATTCGTCTGTCTGACGTAATACGCAATTTGCCGACTTGATTTACCAAGTTGGCATTTTTGGGGCTTTGAGTGAACTGCCAAAATACATAATATTTCCATTTTCCAAGCTAGTTGTAGGCATGTAGTTGGTAATTAAAACTTCGTATGGAAAATAAAGAAAAGATCAAGTGGCGAATCCATAATACACTTAATTAATCTTCATTCCCACTCACACCCGCACGCTGTTTTGCTATTAGCGGTAAGGAACTGTGCGTGTGCCCTTTCGCAATCAACTAAAAAAATTTGAATATACTATTAAAGGCATCTCTAATGTTCCCGCAATCATGTCGATATTTTTAATTACCAGCCGAGTGTTATTCCAGCTGCTACATCCAGCTGCCTCGGTTGGGGGAGGTAATAGGTTCAACTCACCCGGGTCCAATGTGCGTTCGAGAGCTTTTGTCTCTCTAAATCTTTAGGTGAAGCTATGTCTCTAAATTTTTAGGTGAAGTTGTATTTTCTTCAACTTATAAGACTGTCTTAAGACTTTATTTTAAGAAATATTAAGATATATGTAAATATACCAATAAAAAAGTCATCTTTTTAATTATATCAATAGCATCAAATTCTAAAAATGAACCTGGAGTTGGATTCGATTCTTGGAGGTGACTTAATAGAATTCGAATCAAAATTATTAGCAGATGAGTATATTTGTAGTCACCTTCTTAAAGTGTAATTGAACTAAAATTATTGATGGATGAGTAAAGCCATTCCTTTTTTTTATTTTTTAAATAACAAGCGAAGCCATTCCTAAGCCAAGAGAGAAAAGGGTTGTACTTATGCTAGTGTTGTTAGTGTTGACCAACCAAGATAAGGACTACTAATGGTCAGCACTAAGGGATTAACTTAGATGTCACATTAAAATTATTGATAAGTAAATAAAGAAAAAAGGACAAACTCAGTTACCATGAGGCACCCAAGAAAAGGACTACTTTTGGCAATATGGATAAAGTAGGCCATCATAGATGTTGGCTTTTAAAAAAATATATTGATATAAACCAAGCTAAGAGGATACATTAAAGAGATATTTTCATGTATCTTATTTTTGGACACACTGTAATAACTGATATTATAATCAGACATGTTCAAAACTTTCACCATGGAGAGATTTTTTTTATAAAAACCTTTACTTGTGGGGGACAATTGTAAAAATACCTCCACTACTATCAAGAGGGACCCACATAAGACCTGCATGTAGCAGGATTTGAACCTGCGGTGGCTGCATACGCACTAGCAGTGGGTACCACCCGGGCACAACGCCCGTGGTATTTTCATGTATCCTTTACATTAAAGGGATTGATGGGATTTCTTAACATGACGATAATGCATATTCTTCTTGAAATTGAAGAGGAGAGAGCCTACGAGATAGTTACGATTGGAGCAATTACCCCACAAGGCCACAATTCACAAAAATAAATATGTGGTTGGCTTGTTTTCCAGGGAAAGTGAAAAGCTCGCTCTAATATCATGCATGTTCCATCGGCCGGATTTTATTTATAATCGAGGATTGTAATGGATTGGACGGGATTCCAGCATTGATTTAAAAGTTTAAAAAACTATAATATTAAAGTTGGAAAAATAATAAATAAGGATATATAAGTTAGATTAGTATTTCAGACCGCCTTGTAGATAAATCAGAAGAAATGTCACAAAAAAAGAAAAAGTATGCCTTTAAAAGTACTATTTTTCTATTAAAAAAAAAGATAAGGGATAAGGAATATTTTTTAAATAAATAAATAAATCAAAAGATGATGACTGAAACATAGTACGCAACATGAAAAACGTTGTACTTTCTTTATATATAGTTGGAGTAAAGTTTAAGATTAATAAAAAGAGTGTGAACAAGGTGCACTTAATTCACATGCTCCTTGAAAAACATAATAGACTTGAGAATGCAAAATATAAATTTAAATGGATTAAATGTGGAATTAATTCACCTAACACTGTACAAAACTGGTCTTTGGCAACAAAATTTGGCGGCATGATCTCAATGGAGTAGTTAGGACTTTTGGCAGGAAGCAAATTCACATAAAAGAAGGTATAATATTATTTAATGGGGCAATCACATAAAAAATTATATTTTTAAATATTTTTTAAAACTTTAAGGAGTAAGCCTTCAACTACATGTAGCTTTGCCACTGCATAATCTTATTATTATTGAGCATATGCAGTAGCTTAGTAACAATGATTGTGCAACCAAATTCACAGTGATATTGCTTTAACTAAATTAAGATGAGTACAAAATCTTTAGCAACAATATGTTTAAGTTGTTACTAATATTTTAAAGCTTTCTCTTCAAAAAGTTGGTTTGTGTAATGGACGGTGTATAATTGGTGTTGAAGCTTTTAACGAAAATATTTATTTACCTAGCTAATTAGTGTAAGTTAAAACAAAAGATATAATCTTAGTAATACCATGACTCAGTGAAAACATTTCCACTTCTAACGTAAAAGTCAAAATGTTTCATTTGGCCCCACCACCACAAGAAAATCAACATTTTGTAAAATTGTTTTGCTCAGGACATTTTATTGGAAAAGATAACAATAAGCGTTGTTAATAATTAGTGTCAGCAATAGTATAGTGTAGTTACACATAGTAACTTTTTAGCTGACAAGATAAAAGAAATGTCATTAGAAGTTTTACTTCTGTCTTTAACTTCCAAAAACATTTATTGTTACAAACTTTTATAGTATGCAGTCACAAAAACCATATATAATAACATTATAGTGTAAATGGATATACAGTGATAAACTTTAGCATTGCTAAAAGTCCATTTTCTTTCATAAAAAAGTCCAATTTTTTGTAGTATTAATAAATTTGTGAAATTTAAATCATGTATCTTGGTTGAAGTTGTCTTTTTTTAACATTGAAACTGATATCATTTTAAGAAATACATGTATATCACTTCTTGTATTGTGTCACTCACCTTAGATGACCAAATGGCTAATGAAGGCGTCATCTAAGATCGGATATTAACAAAATCACTATCTCTAACCAGCATTTGAAAATTGAAGCTCTCACTCATATTAGTCTATCACACCTACATTTGCAGTTGTGGATATCTAAACTATAACATATATACATTATACTTTTTTAAATTCATATATATATATATATATATATTATACTTGAGATAATAGAAATTGGATTTTACTTTTATAAAATTCTTCTTTTATGTAACTTCTTTTATTTTTAATATATTATTATTTAATAGAAAATTCATTACATTTTTTCGCATTTAGCATCATTTATATTATCATAAAAACTCTTTTATTTGTCCAATCTCACCGTAAATGACTTCATTTATAATGTGCAAATCGATATAATAAAATAATTTAACACTAAATATTAATTTTTAAGTTGTATTTTAATATCCAAACCTTCCAAAATGTTATTAATATATGAATAATAATGTTAAATATAATAAATAAAATGAATTTCTCATCAAACAATAAGACATTAAAAATTGAACGGGTTAGACGGAACTACCTCAAGAAGTAGTAGGAATAAAAATTATTACTAATTTACATGTTGTCAAATTATTCTAATTTTATGGTGATTATTAGTATGTTATGAAGAAAAGTTTAGTTTTCCTAACTAAACTTAGATGTATTAAATAGGATGAGTAATTTAGGGGTGTGTTTGGTAATGAATAAAAGTTTTGATGAAAAATTTTGAAGAGCAAAAGTTGTCAAATGATGTGATATGATAGGGGTAATGATGAGTAGTAAAGAGGATAAAGTTAAAATAGATAGATTAGTTGTGTGGATAATTGTGTAAAAATAATTGAAAAATATGGTAGTTGTATAGGAACATGTGAAAAAAATGATTAAAAAATATGATAGTTGTAGAGAGTGAAAAGTTTTAGATTGAAAAATTTTAACTCGACATTTTCTATCAATTGCCAAACACACCCTCGACTTATCAAATTACGTTGATGGAAGAAAACGAATCATTTTCGGTTAAAGCGAAAAATGTTCCCATAAATCCCTCCTCTTAATGCATCCAAAGTCAATGAATTGATATGATAGGCTCCTAATTTTATGCATGTGACTGCCCACTTGGTAATAACTTATAAGCCAGCCAATGATCATGTTCGACCGCCGTGAAAATATCTCATTTTACAAACAAGAGATTCCAAAGAGCGCTATGTAGGCACGTTGATTGAAGTCTAAGAACCACAAAAAGCTCCGGTTTGCGGTTGAAGGGCTACCAAGAAATCAATTCGCACATATATGATAATGATTATTGTTTCTTTAACTGTCGAATCGATTCTGTTCTTTAGTGAATTTTCTTGGTGTTGATGTTGATTTCCTTAACCATGATTGAATACGACCAGTTTTGTTCCCCAAACTTCAACGCCGGGGTTTTTGAAATTCATTTGAAAATCAATTTCCTGCTGTTCACATGCGGAAGCAAAAGGTTGGCTTGCACATTGGATCGTGAATCCTATGTGGCTAATTAAATTCATGCCCACATGAATGTTAGATTTGGACCATAATTCTGTATTCATTCAAAGTGAATTTGTTTTCTAATTCAACATGATCTATGCATCAAAACCCAAGATGAATTTGAATCTGCCCAACATGAATTTATTTCTTATGCCTGGGCTCTCCTCTTAGGTTATAAATAGAATGGTTGCTTTAGGGTTAGTGATGGAGTATTTTTTTAGGGATTTTTTTTATTATAATTGATGAGGTTTGATTTTAGATAGAATTTTAACACATTTAGGGTCACGAGAAGTTTTTTTTTTTTAAAAAAATGCAGATTTCACATATAATCATGAATTTGATCCTTAATTTCACTTCGGTCCATAAACTTTCAAAAATGTCTTTCGCACTCATGAATTTTTCATCCTAATTCCACATACACCCATTTCATTAGGAATTTGTTAAATGAGCTATTAACTTTATTGTAAAATGACAAATATGCCTAAATCTTAACATAATTTAAAATTACTTTTCTCAAAATTAAATATTTATATTCAAATAATATATTATTTTATAGTTATAAAATTATTGAAAATCATTATAATATGAATTTTTTGGTATAAAATCATATTTATGAATGAGCATACTCATCATTTCATAGAATATAAATAGCCCCTTTAATGAATCTTTAATGGCATAAATATATATGTAATGAGAATGAAAATTCATGGATATAAGAGACATTTTTGAAAATTCGTATGTATAAGTGGAATTAGAGATAAAATTTATAGACGTATAAGGAATTCGCCCAAAAAAAGCAAAGTAGGAATGGGGAAATTTTAAAAATTAAGAAATTGATGTAGCATCATGCTGATAATGATTATCGTTATCATTATTATTAGAATTTATTTTTTATTATTTAAGAATATTACATTTTATATAATTTATCCTTTTCTATTTTAGTATTTAACATATTTTCAATCCATTAGTAAATTTTTTACCAATTCATTAACAACCTACTATCCAATCAATTTATGTTAAATAAATTGAGGCCAAGGTTGAGAATTTTATACATACTATTTGGGCTGATCCCATTCATGAGGTTGGATGACATGGGATGTTAATGAAATTTAATTTCCAAGTAAATATCATACTTTTTACAGTTTTAATATCATTTTTCCTATTAGTAAAATATAACAACCCATTTGTATTTGGTCCCTCCTGTAGTCCCGAAAGGCGAACTGGTCGCGCTCGGGTCTGGGTGTGGGTAGTCGGAGTTGGGAGAGATCGGAGGTAGCAGGGAAGTATCGGGCGGGCGGTCACCGAAAGACGACGTCGCTGCTGGCTCGGGGAAACGTACATCGGGGGAGAGGTCGGACGAACTTCGAGCAGAGAGCATGAACCCAAGCATTGCTGATCTTTTGGGGGCTAAACTCCAAACCATGACCATTGAGGGACCGGCGATAAAGAAGATTCAGCCAGGAGAGGATGCTGCCCTTCTTTGCTCACTCTGGACATCTAAGTCTTATAATAAGGAATTTTTCAAAGGGATGATGAGACGGCTATGGAGGACGAAAGACAGATTCTACTTCACTGAGGTTGGGGAAAACTTACTCAAGGTTTCATTCACAGACCACAGTGACAAGGAACGAATTATGGAGGGGCGACCATGGCTGTTCGACCGGAACCTCGTCATTCTAGCCGACTTGCGAGAGGAATTGGACCATGCCCAGCTAATGCTCGTCAAAACGCCCATGTGGATACATATACAAGGGATCCCATACATTGTCGATAAGAATTACCTGGGACAAAGCATTGGTAACATGTTTGAGGAACTGATTGAGATCAGAGCTACAAACTCAGAAATCAAGATGAAAGTGATGCTGGATTGCAGAAAACCTCTTCGAAGAGGAATGTTCATCAAAGTTGGATCACAACAACGAAAATGGATCAGTTTTCAATATGAGAAGTTACCGATCTTCTGTTATTCTTGTGGCATAATGGGGCATGCCCATAAAGACTGTCCTACATTATCAAAGGAGAAACAGAAAGCTATAGAGGCGGACATGCCTTATGGCAGCTGGTTGAGGGCGGGAGTGAGACCGATGAGGCTGAAAGACGAGCTCGTTTCAGGACACATAATGGCACCAACCAAGTATTTGGGCAACCAATGGAACCATTTGGAGGAAAACTACGAGCCAAGGGAAACAGGTGAGGAGAGAACTGCCCTCATGGGCGCCAACTAGCAAGGCCGGAGCTCAAATAGGGGGCAATCACACAGCGCTGCTGAAGCGTGCACAGAGCAAATGGGCACTTCAAGTACGGGGGATGAGCTTAGGCGGACAGGCTATCTAATCAATTCAATCATCAACAACAACATGATTCAGAAATTTCACACGGCTACGCGGCTCCCATGGAACTGAACTCATCAAGAGGGTGGTATGGGAATGAGGGTGGTCAAAGCGTAGGGAGGGAGTAGGGCAGATCTGGACCATGCAAACGATGGGAGGCTATTCACTGTGATGTAAGCGGACAGAAGCAGTATTCGGTATATGCTCATCAGGTGGACCATGATAGGGCAGGCATTGTCTCTGTCATGGGGAGGGATGCTCGACGGGAAGATGGGCGAAATGGGAATCAAAGAGAGGTGGAGGATAGTAGAGTGTTTGAAATACATGTGCAAACAGTTGGTGTGGGGAATGATATGGTTTCCACAAAACAACCAGGAGGTACCAGGGGGGTCAACTAGCGGAGTTCGAATATGAATATCAACATACACACGGACGTAGAGGTGGATGGAAAAGGCGAGCTCGGCAAGGGGAGGGTATGGAAATGCTTGACTCCAGTGTAATTAAGGAACATGAAAATGCCAAGAGAGGGCTGACTTTGGATCCGGGTGATCAAATGAATTTGCAGAAGCGGGCTAAGTTGATGGACAATGCTGTACATGGGGAGGTGGAGGCTGTGGGGGCACCCCAGCCCCACCTCATGTGACATGGCCCTCATGGCGTGGAATTGTCGTGGGCTTGGGAACCCGCGAGCAATTCGTAGCCTTCTTGACTTAGTCAGGAAACAAGTTCTCAAACTAGTCTTTCTCTGCGAAACTAAATGCAACACAAAGGAAATTGAGAGGATTAGGCGGAAGCTCAGGTTTGACTCGTGTTTTGCGGTGGAGTCCGTGGCGAGGAGTGGTGGATTGGCTCTTTTTTGGAATAATGACCATCCTGCATCTGTTCGGATCCGACTCTCCATGGCTTGTTATGGGCGACTTTAATGAATTTGTGGGACCTAATGAATATATCAACATGAGGACTCGCAATCAAACTCAAATGGATCTCTTCTGTAATACTATCAACAGGTGCAATTTGCAAGACCTCGGTTTTGTGGGTGCGCCCATGACCTGGAGTAATAATCGGAGGGGAGTTCAAAGAGTGTAAGAGAGACTGGACAAAGGGCTCTCAACTTCTTCCTGGCTCAACCTTTTTCCCTATGCAAGAATTGTTCATCTATCGGCGGCCACTTCTGATCATTGCCCGATAATGATGATGCTTGACTCTAAAAATGGCAAGAGGAGGCCTCTATGGGAATTCAGATATGAGTTGTTTTGGGCTCATGATCCAGAGGCAAACAAAATCATCCAAAAGGTGTGGGAGTCCAAATCTCAAGGGGAAGAGACATCTGCTGATCTGCTTAGCTAGAAACTCAAGCGATGTGGTACCGAGTTATCCAAGTGAAATCGCATGAAGAGGGGAAACCTTAGACTTGCTATTGAACGGAAACAGAGGGAGCTTTCATCCCTGATGGGTTAAAATCCTACTGATGACCGTGATGATTCCATGAGAAAACTTAAATTTCAAATTAATCTTCTGTTGGAGGATGAGGAGTAGCTATGGAGACTGCATGCTAAGACCCACTAGCTTCAAGAGGGGGACAGAAACACTGAGTTTTTCCACCGTATAGCTTCAAACCGCAGACGGTCTAATTTCATTGAGGTGCTTAGAGACATAAATGGGTGGTGGGTTAGGGATCAAGATCAATTGCTGGATTTGGCAGTTACACACTTTTCAAGGGTATACACATCCTCGGTGACACAGGATGCGGATTGGGTTAATAATCATATTACGAGGAGAATCTCTGATAATCAAAGGATGTGTTTGATTAAACCACTAAGCTTGGAGGAAGTGGAAAAAGCAGTAAGGGACATGCGACCAACTAAGGCCCCTGGGCCGGATGGAATGTCCCTTGGTTTCTTCCAGAAGCATTGGAACACTGTGGGTCGGGAGATCTTTCAATGGTGCAAGTCGTTCATGGAGGAGAGAAACCAAGCTCATCTGGGTAGACATATTCGGGAGTCAAACTCTACCACTCTGGGGTTGATCCTGAAGAAGGTTGGTGTTCAGGACTTGTCACATTTTCGGAAAATTAGCTTGTGTAACGTTGTATACAAAATTCTGGCAAAGGTTCTGGCAAACATGCTTAAAGTTTCACTCCATGATGTCATTGGGGCGAAACAAAGCGCTTTTGTTCCCGGTCGGCTCATCACTGACAACATGTTGATCGCCTATGAAGCTATTCACTCTCTCCGGAGGCGAAAGGGAGGCAGAAGACAGGAGATGACTATTAAACTAGACATGTCAAAGGCCTATGACCGAGTCAAGTGGGCTTTTTTAGAACAGATTATGGGGGCCATGAATTTCAGTTCGGTGTGGATCAACTGGATTATGAGTTGTATAATCACTGTGAGGTACCGTGTTAACGTTAATGGATTCAAATCCAGGTACTTCCAACCTCAACGAGGGTTAACGCAGGGGGATCCGCTGTCTCCCTATCTCTTTCTCCTATGTGCGGAGGGCCTCTCTACACTTATTTCAAGTGCGGTTACCCAAGGAGCACTACATGGAATCAGACTTAACCCGCAGGAGCCTCAACTTACTCATCTTCTGTTTACGGACGACGCTCTCATTTTTATCCGGGCGGATGACCAAGATATCAGGACGTTTATGGATATCCTCAATCAATACTCTGCTTCCTCTGGTCAGATGGTCAATGTGGACAAAACCTCGATTTTCTTCAGCTCAAATATGAATAGCTATGCTCGGAGGGTGATGTCTAATCTGCTAGGATCCTCAGGTCAGGAATTCTATCACTACCTCGGTCTCCAGGAGTGACTTGGGAGATCCAAAAATGGAATGTTTAAGAGCATCAAAGAGCGCATATGGCACAGAATTCAAGGGTGGAAGGGCCGACTACTGTCTTAGGGAGGGAAAGAGGTGTTAATCAAAGCTGTTGCTCAAGCAATCCCCTCGTATACCATGAGTATTTTCTTGCTACCCAGGTCTTTTTGTCAGGGTATCAATGGAATATTGAACAAATTTTGGTGGGGTGAATAGTGGGACAAAGGGAAGATGAGCTGAGTTGCTTAGAAGGAGATGTGAAAGTCTAAGCGGGCGGGAGGGCTGGGGTTCAGAGATATTCATGCGTTCAACTAAGCCCTTCTTGCAAAACAAGTATGGTGGCTAACATCCTGCACCACATCCTTCTGCTATAAGGTCCTTAAAGCCAGATACTTCCCTAACTCTGATATTTGGAGCTGTAAGGCAAAGTCATCTGATTCTTACACTTGGAAGAGCATACTCAAGGCGCGTGATGTGATTCAAACTGGGTGTAAATGGAGAATTGGCGATGGGAAAAGGGTTCGGTTTTTTAAGGATGTTTGCCTTGAATCTGAGGCAGGACCCCTTCTGCTATCCATCCCGGAGGACGTAACGGTCAGCCACTTCATTAATGAAGAGACAAATGCATGGAACAAAGACCGGGTCGTGGCTGCTATGGGAGAGGTTGGTTGGCAGGTAATCAGTCTCATTCCCCTTCCTCTTAGTGCAGAAAAGGATTGTATCTTCTGGAGGCATGAACCAAATGGTCAATTCTCAGTCAAGTCGGCACATAGGCTGCTCAATTAGGATATTGAAAACCCTCATCTCTCAAGCTGCTACAGGGCCATTTGGAGGACAAAGCTCCCTAGTAAGGTGGTAATTTTTGGATGGTGACTTCTCAAGAATGCTCTCCCAACCTTGCAGAACCTCTGTCATAGGGGCATTGCGGTAGACCCCCTTTGCGTCTTTTGCAGGAGGGAGGTCGAAGATGCTGATCACCTGTTTCTGGGATGTGCTTGTACTGCAAGGATATGTCGAAAAGCTGCAAGAGTGAGCTCATCGGCGGCTTCGGGGCAGGAAATTCTGAGAACCTTATCCCGCAAAAACAGGACTGATGATCTGGCTTTCTTCATCTTGTACTGTTGGCGTGTCTGGTTCTTGCGGAACAAGTTCAAGGAGGAGGGTGCCCAACCAGTTTTCGCTGATACATTGGCGTGGTGTTGGGAGTATCTTGAGCAACTCCAGAGGGCCAAACTCCTCGGCCAGGCGAGTGTTTTGGACCAAACCTCCGGATGGAGCCTTCAAGATGAACGTGGATGCTCAATGTCTTGAGGATAGGGAAGTCACGGGGCTTGCTGCTGTCATCAGAGGCTCCTGT
Source organism: Annona cherimola (assembly GCA_030490835.1). NCBI lineage: Eukaryota > Viridiplantae > Streptophyta > Magnoliopsida > Magnoliales > Annonaceae > Annona > Annona cherimola. The sequence goes on from CM059974.1 coordinate 32,100,396, forward strand.
GGTTACTTCATTTCTGCTAAAGGCTGGAGACGGAATGGTGTGGGGGAGCCACTAATCATGGAAGCAAACGCTTTCCTTCTGGGAATCAAGTGGGCCCTCCAACTCAATTTCAGACAAGTTCAGATTGAATCTGATTCCCTTCTTCTTTGCACCTATCTATCTAACGACTGCCCGATCTCCTCACCGGTGGGTTACATTATTACTGAGATTAGATCAATCCTCAATACTAATGCTCACCTCTCAATTCACCATGTTCTAAGGCAAGAAAATGCGGTTGCCCATTCTTTAGCTGACCTGGTTTCTGTCTCTGTTTTGGATCATCAAACTTGGTGGGGAAACCCCCCCCCCCCAAAGCCATACTTGGGAAAATTTATAAAGACAATTTTTTGGCAATGAATTGCTTGGATTATTCTTTTCCGAACCCTTTTCAAATTGAGAGGGGGTCGGGATAGAGTAATTCCTTTTATCAAAAAAAAAAAAAAACCCATTTGTATTCAGTTTCTTCTCCCATTCCGCCACGACGCATGCAGCGTCTTGGTTACCTATCAGCCTGGCAAAGGGGCGACGTGGATTGGATTGTTGTGTCAATAGTTTCCCCATTTTCATGGGAGCGTTCACCGTATGAAAAAATTGAAGATATTATCACATGTATGTTAAAATATTATATGAAATTCATAAAAATGTCTTATAGTTTAATTACGATACTAATTGAGATAATTATAAATAGTTATAAAAAAATTTCTTCATCCGTTGGCATTCCATCCGATCCTCTCTGATCACCCAAACACTATGAGTCGGAGATTTTTTTTTTTTTTTTTTTTTCCCTTCTAGTGAAACTGAGTCGGAGATTTTTAAACGAGTTTAATTAGCATTTGAGTATTTGATCCGGATACCCTGCCCGGTAACAACCGCGCTTAGAAGACGGCGCGATGCACGTGTGCCAGGTGGCACCATTATCTCTCTCTCCCTCTCCAACTGTAAACGGATGGTCAGCTCCACTGCTTTCCCTTCAAAAATTTTTGAAAACAAATGCCTTCTAGTAAAAGGTATTTTACGTTGAATTTATTTATGTTATATTATCAACGTGATTTAAATTATTAAACCGAATATATTTCCTGTTAAATAAATACATTCATAATAAAATGTTTTGAAATTTAAAAAATAAGTTGCACTATGTTTGCATAGAAAATAACACACATGAATAAAATGGAAACTCTATTTAAAAAAATAAAATAAAATGAAAACTCAAAAGGTTACTCATTTTACCCAGTTTCATAAGAGCAGGTACAATTTTCATTATAAGTTAAATATTTAATTTCCCGTCGAGATTTCATATAGACCACAATATGTCGTTGAATATAACTAATTTGCTGGTTATATATTGCATTCAATATTTTGAGCTAAGAAGTCGAAAAAATATAGTTTCAGCTGCAATGGATTATTTATTTGCAAACAATTGTTGTTTTAGTGTGATGGCATTTGGTTAAACATAACTATTTCTTTCATCAAATGCAGCAAAAAAATATTTAATGCGATTGTTATGGCCGCAAATAATAATACAACTTTTTCTATAATGCATTTGGTAACAAAAGCAACCATATTACAAATTGAAAAGTGATTCAATACATCTGTGATTCGAAAAAAAAAAAATTCACCTCAGCATACTAAAGTTTCAATGCACGTGGGGTCATTGAATCACTTTTCATTAAAATTTGGCTGGAAAATGTGGCTAGATGGAAAGAATCTTGTTATAATGGTAGTGACATGCACGTGTTTCCTCGAAATGAAATTCCCGAATTTTTATAGATAATGTATAAAGTTGTTGACATGGATATGATAAAAGCATTATGGACTATTTAGAAACCAAAGGGCATCTTGAGCTCTTTTTTATGGTAGGCCCCCAGTTGTATAGTAGTAGTTTCATGTAATCATTTCAAATTTTAAAATTTTTTTATTTGATAGAATATAATTAATCTATTATATTTAACATTATTTTTTTAGTTAGACAACTAAGTTTCGTCCGAAATTAAATATATGCATGGTCCTCATTTACTCAAAAATAGAAAAATTCATGTGTAAATTAGGAAAAATACTTAGATTCATTCACAAATGTATTAGAGCCTAACAATACTTTATAGAGTCATTTATCCATGTAGAAAAGATATTTTAAATGGTTAAGATTTTTAAAATTCAACTTTAAAATTAATATTTAATATTAAATTATTTTATTGCATTTATTTTACATATTTGTAGATGCGGCTCATGTATAGTGATACTAAACAATTGAAAGAATTTTAAAGAAACTATAAATAATGTTAAATACAATAAATGGAAAAAAATTTCTATCAATTATTAATATATTCAAAATACAAATTGTTACATAGAAGAAGAATTTCATAAATGCATCAAATTTTTGGGAGCCTTATTGCACCCGGGTGTTTTAATCTCTTTTTTTAATTTTTCAAATTTTTTATACAACTATTAATCTAATTGTATTTAACATATGCATCAAGTTTTACCATTTTAGATATTTTTAAATTTTTATTTTTAAAAGTCAATGTCATTTTACTACTTTTAAATTACTAAAAATGCTACTGATTTTTGAAAATAAAAAATCTAAAAATCTCTAAAAATAGTAAAATTTAATATACATGATAAATATATTTAGATTAACCGTTGTATAAAAAATTTTAAAAACTAAAAAAACAGGTTAAATGCATCCAATGGATCGTGGCTAAGTGCACTCGAGCTCATTTAGCTCCTTTTGCATCGTTTTTATGGTACCTTTGGAGCTACTTTTAGTCTGGTTTCTTTCTTAGAAAGTTTTGAATTTTTTGTAATTATCTTACAAGATCCAATTTTGCTATATATATATATATATATAATATAGGGAACCGATCCTGCGCAGTCCGCTGTAAAATGGACCACACACATATTAGATTGTAATGAAACTTTATACACTCATTTATCCATATATAAATCATACTTTAGACAGTTTAGATGTTGAAAAAAGCACTTTAAACTTGATATTTACATTAAACTATTTTATTACGTTGATTTTGCACCATTTTAAGATGGAGACTACACACATGTTGGATTTGGATGAAAATTGGTATGGTAATAAAGTGAACAATTCTAAATATAATGGGTGGGGTGGATTTATGGGAAATGATCAGGTGGGGCCCACAGTGCATGTACTACACGGTGCAATCGCATGCACTAGATCGTTTCCCATATATATATATATATATATATATATATATAACACAAAATGTTTTTCTTTCGGATTCGCAAAATATTTCCAGTAGTCTGAAAACAAATACGCGGGCCTTATTTCACTTCACTTCGTCGCCGCCCGCATTAATTAACGTGGGTAAGCGAACAGCGACAAGCTAGAACAGCGCGTACGAGATACATGGTTTGACCGTCTACCATGCTTTTCCGCTTTTTTCACTTGACTTCGAGGTCGCATTTTCTAATGCAATTCGCAATTTGCCGACATGGGACAGGCGGATTATAACGCAACCCCAGAATAGCGGGGGCGAAAATTGTGTCCATTGCATCGCAAGCATTAGCATTTTACTGGATGTTTTTCTTATATATTATGATTAGCATATTAACCAACGTAATGTACTATTCAATAATTCATAATGTCGTATGCAGTAGTGTCAACATTATTCTAATTAGCATTTACTTTAAAAAAAAAAAGAGAGAATTTGCTGGGAACCATTTTCAACCACATCACCATGATCTTTGAAAAACTTGTATATTATTTTACGGTAAATTTTATATATTTACATATTTTGTCTAAAATTCATTTATACCCATGTTTTTAAAGATCCATTAAAGAGGTTTGTTAGCACCCATGTAGAATGACGAAAATATCTATCCTTAACTATGATTTTATTGCTAAAAATTTATTTTTAAATGAATTTTTAGCACTTTTACTGCTATAAAATCACATATTATTTAAATGTAAATTTTTTTATTTTAAGCAAACTAATTTTAATTCATATTAGAATTTGGGCATATTTATCATTTTACAAGGCTGCAACTACCCTTTTAACATGTTCCATAACACATGAGTATAAATGAAAATTTAGGCAAAATACGTGTATATATGTGAATGTTTTGAAAATTTATGAGTATAAGTAAAATTTAGGGTAAATTTCGTAAGTATATATAGAATTTGCCCTTAGTTTTATCTTCGAATTCCTACTTTAAATATTATGGAAAATACAATATATATATATATATATGTATAGTGAAATCATACAAATCAAATATTTGTATAAGCTTCAATAAGTAAAAACTATAACAAATAATATATTTAGCATATAAAAATGGAGCCTTACTTCGGTTTTATGTAGCCATTCATCTTCCCATCTTAACAATTGACGAAAAATTACTCTTACCCATTGTATTTATCATTTGTTTAACTAAAAGATTAAGTTTAAACATATATATTCATATGTAAATATATAAAAAAAATGATCTTGTTAGTCCTGACTAAGCAAATATCTCGCTTAGCCCACCTCGAAAAACTCATTTAAAAATACTTATTTTGCTTTTTTCTCTACACACTTGTTTATTTAAGTGTATTTAACATATAATCCAAGTTTTACTATTTGTGGATATGTGTATATTTTTTTTAAGATTTTTAAACGTAAGGGTATTTTAAACACATATATACATATAGATATTTAAAAATTTTAATAATATACACATATCCAAAAATAGTAAAACTTAGATTATATGTTAAATACACTTAAATAAATAAGTGTGTAGAGAAAAAACACAATTTTTTTAAAATGAATTTTTTGATGTGGGCTAAGATGGACATTTGCTTAGCCCGGACTAACAGGACCACTTCTCTGTAAAAAAAATTGTTTAGTTTCATTCACATGTGCATTAGAATATAACAATATTTTACAAAATTATTTATACCCATAATGATAATGTTTAGATTGCTTAGATGTTAAAAATACAACTATAAAATTAATATTTAATACTAAATAATTTTATTCATTTTCTATTATACATCTATAGATGGAGCCCATGTACAATAATACTGGCTATAAGATGGATTTTCTATCACAATATAAATTATACTAAATATAACAGATGAAGTTATTTTTTTTTTATCTAGTATCAAAATAAAAAAAATTGATAACATTACATAAAAGCGGGATTCTATGACTTTTTGTAACTCATTTGGATAAAATATGTGTATGTAATATTACGGATTATATAAATCTTATTACAGATTACTTGTAATCTTAAAATATGTATCATCAATATTATTTTATTATAGTTTTTAATTAATATTATTTGATTTGTATGGTCTTCAATGTGAACAGTTCAAAGTATATTTTAAATAATTACGCAGTGTGAGTTTCGATGAAAATCAAAATAACAATTTCTATAATTTTTAAAATAAAAATAATTATTTTAGCTGCCTAGGTGGCCATATGGGATCATAACACGTATATGTGCAATGATTCAGTATAAAGATATACAGAGTTCTGATTCAATACTCACGTTAGTATTGAAGCTCAGTCTTGAGCCTCCTTCCGACCGTAGGTTGCGGGGGGAGGGTCGAACCCTTGACCTTGTGCGAACATGCTACTGGCAAGACGGGCACAGAAAACACCCCTTTGAAGTCATCCATGATCCAGTTAGGCTGGCCTAAAAAATGTATTTCAACATAATTCTTTTTAATTTTTTCCATAAACATGTTAAGTTCAGTGTACTAAATTTATAAGCCAAGTTTACTAATTTTGGATATTTTTAAGTATTTATTTTTTATTTTTAAAGACAATGACATTCTTGTAATTTTTAGAGGCCAGCAAATTAGTAGAATGCGACTGTGTTTAAAAATAAAAATAAAAAATAAAAATATCAAAAAAGATAAAAAGTGATTTATATATTAAATACATCTAACTTAAATGTTTATGAAAAATTAAAAAAATACTTTAAAATATGTTTTTGGCCTAACAGGATCATAACTCCTTTGTAGTGGAAACAAACCAACTGCACTCTAAATTACGGTGAAGTTGGCTTCAAATGTGGGGAAACGTCATGAGTCATGTGATTTAATTCTGTAAGTTTTTATGATACCAGAAATTATTTTAATTAATCATGAGCCTTAGGTGGGCTTTACCTACTTAAACATATATATTTACATGTGTAAATTATAAAACACTAACATCCATTTATATGTATCAGAATGCTATAATACTTTATAAAATTATTTATCTTCATTGGATTGATGTTTTAAATGATTTAAATATTAATTTACAACTTTGAAATTAATGTATAAATCAAATTATTTTATTACAATGATTTCTTAACTTTTTGAGAGGCATCCTTTATTTAAATGAGTATTGATTCTATGCTCTTCCGGGTGCATATACTCATTTAAAAAAAAAATTTGAAACTTTTTTTTATGAAACTGTTATATTTAGCATGTGTATCAATTCTTAACATTTTTGGAGATTTTTACATATTTTTTCGAATTTTTAAAAATCAGAAAAGATATCTAAAAATCCTCCAAAATGCTGAAAATTAATACACTTGTTAAATACATTTAAATTAATATTTGCGTAAAAAAATTTTAAAACAAAAATTA